>JAUBOC010000077.1:13237039-13252368 GCA_032275365.1 Anablepsoides cearensis
TTCTGACACAATCAGTTCTTGTTTAGTAAATCAGTCTCAAAACAAGATCAAATAGATTTTTTGGCTGATATAAGATTATAAAACTTGGTTAGAACGACAGTTTTTGCAGTGAACCCGTTCCGTTTTGCAGTGCAGTGCACCAATTTAAATTTTGAAGTCAGTCTAAAAAAATTACTGTCATTTTTACAGATTTTGAGCTAAACATTTAATGCGATAGTATTTATTAAATCTGACTATTTTTGTGCTACCTTTACTGTGACCTACAACAAACAGCAGCACCTTCAGATAATCAACACCCTGACTACATAAACAGGTGACTTTCTTTCATATAAACCTACATATTGCCACAAACTGCTGGACCTGAACGATCTCACAGAGAAAGTAAAAGGTGCACATTTTTAGTCTTTATATTATCACCATTTATATCAAATACAAATGTTTCAGCACAAACCCAACAAAAAATACAGTTTATTTTCAATAATTCATCTGAATACCACAATCAGTTTGAGACGACACACATGAGAAAAACAGAAATCTGACAATAATTAACCAGCTCTTCTAGAAAAAAAATGTTTTTGCAAAAACCTGCTAAGATGAAAACTGTTTCAGACTGGAGATCTTGCATTAAATAGTTTAAACTTAATTAGGAACTTATTGGTTACAAGACAAGTAAAAATAAAGAGAAACTTTTGTTATTTTCTGGGTTAAAGCGAATGGAAAATAGGTTGTTAGTTTGAATTTAGCGGAGGCCAACTATGTGGCTGCAGGACAACTGTTTTCTCTCACAGGGACACAACTGCTGCCAGCAAACATGTCCTTGCTCACTGCTGAATGTAACAGTGTCAGGGTTACTGAAGAGGAGGAGGAGGGGGGGGCTCCAGAGCTGGACAGTGACCCCTGGGAGGGAATGAACGCAGTGAAAAAAGTGGAGGAGGCCACGCTCTGAATAACAAACACAACAGCTTAGGAGAGGTCACACGAGTTAGTGTGCAAGAAGTAAAGCAAAAGCTCGGCGTCGAGTCGTTTCAGTGGATTTGTTTCCAGCTTGAAATGATCCCGTTTTTAAAATCAGTCCCGTCAGAGTCTGACACAATGTTTCAGGAACCAAGACGCTCACTAACAGTCAACATGAGGGACTCCTGGTACAAACTCACCACAGGTCACATGTAAACTTCCTGACTGGAGGCGTCGGATGAATCTGGGCAAAGACACTTCACAGCCCTGAAATCTGCGACACGGTCCGTCTCTTCAGAGACTGTGATGAATGTGAATACACACAGGCATAAACTAAAGGAAAGCACAGCACCTACTGCTTTGTTCCTGCTCAGAGTATGTGCTGGAGATGACTCTCAGCAACTACCATGCCAAATCTCAACCTATCTGACATTTTTGTGAGTGTTGTTGCTAAACTGTGGCAGCTGGTGATAATACACTGATTAACAGATCTCTTTGGTACAATATGATGACTGTGGACTTCAGGAGGTCTACAGCTCTGATCCGCCTCATTTATTATAAACAATGTGTTTTTTATTAAAACTGTAGGTTTCCTACACTCAAAATATCATACAAACTGTGAAAATTCAACTTGCTTCATGAGCCCTGATAATTGTAAACATTTGTAGGGACTTTGATAAATGTGCTGCCTGATCCTAGCAGAGCGTGGGTCAGGCATTTGTGATTTTTCGCTCGTTTTAATGCTTAGCCTCCCCTAGCATTTCCAAGTCTATCTTAAGGTTTAATCTAGGTTGTTTTCAGCTTTGTTGGAAAATTGTTGGAAAATTGTGACGCGCACTATGTCTATGGAGCTTCGCACTTTTTAAATGTTATAATGGAAGTCAATGGAGCGCTTGCTTCCTAATTTTCAGCCTTAAAGACCTCTAAATCCTTAACAGGGGGTCTGATTTAAAAAAAAAAACTAAAGCCTTACAAGTAAAATGAGGAAAAGCAGCTCTAAAATAAGTTTGAAAGTTTTATCAAAGTCCCTACATGGTCTAACATACATCACTGGTTTGGATTGAGTTTGCAGAGGAATTACTGTATTTTACAAAATTCAAGATTACGGTAAATGCTAACTTAGTATTAACGTGGAAAATAAAACCAGGTTTAGAAATTGTGATAAGAAGTAGAAATTAGGTCAGAAAAAAAAAGTCCCATAAAACAGATGACAGGATGTGCCAGCTGAGTTATGAAATTATGCACTTTCAGATCATATCATTCCGTTACTAATAAGTTTATGGTAGCAGCAGGCGCTGACCTGACTCAGGTTTAATGGGAAAACACAACTTTTATAAATGATGTGAACAGAAATGGAGAAGGAACATCTCATTTTAGGGTCACTTTCCACTCTCTACAGTCACCCCAAGGCTATCAGGAGGAACATGGTCCAGACTCCAGACTCTCAAGGTTGAAGCTTTCAATGAAGTCAAGGTAAAGAATCCACAACACAAGGACACAAATCTGACACCATGATGCCCCGGAGCACCTGTAAAATAAACGAGTTTGTCCAAAACACAAAGTGAGAGCTCATTGTAACTTTACAGTGAGATTAAAGGTTTAGCAACGAGTGAATCTACTAGTTTTCATTACCCCGGCCCAGCTCTGTTGAAACCCAATAAGGCTTGCAGCCACCCATCTACCCACTCCGCAGCCCTTGACATGGGGACCATGGCTGCTGCCATGGCAACATTAACCAGTCTGACAACCCTGAAAACAAAAACAGCACGCAAGGCCTCTGGAGCAATAGATGGACCACAAGGAGGGACGACTGCTGGACTTTAACTTCTTCAAGATTTTAATAATAATAATAATAATAATAATAATAATAATAATAATAATATTATTATTAATATTAATAATAATAATAATAATATTATTATTATTATTAATATTAATAATATTAATAATAATAATAATAATAATATTAATATTATTATTATTATTACTATTATTATTATTATTAATATTATTATTATTATTATTATTATTATTAATAATAATAATAATAATAATAATAATAAGCAATAAATCAGGAACAATGACAGCAACCAGCCTAATTAAAAAAAGAGACTTATTGCAACAGAAGATTTTAGTTGAAATGAGCAATCATGCCAGAGTGTCAGTGATTCCTGGATTATCCAGGCCACACTTCCGAACATTAAGCTCCTTAAAGTCATTGAAAGTGAGCCTTGAAGTGTCTGTTCCGTCACCCACTGCTGTCCCGTTACAACTCTTCATCAACATGTGACTGAACCATTCATAACATCAGGAAAGTTATTTATCCATAAGAGACATTTTCTATAGCAGGCTGGGAGCACTGTTGCATTTTATGAATATATAACTAGTTTAATAACTGTTTGGACGATACACAGATTAGTGCCACAAACTGGTTACTTGTTGTCAGTTAACTAACATTTTGAGATTAATAAAATGAAGCATTAATCTTGTGACTAAAGCAGGAGTCTGCAACCTTTACGATCAAAAGGTTGCAGCTGGTGGTCTGTGGGCCTTTTCAAGACCTTTTCAGGAACCTTTTCAGCCAGTGGAGGTGACATTATAAAAAATATATTGTGAATTTTATTATTTATTGTTATTTTTACACGTCAGGACAAATAAAAAGTCCAGATTTATGTAAACAAGAAAAATACTGTATATAGTTTTTACCAAATTTCATAAAAACTAGTACAACTGAACTATTCAGGCATATTTTTTCTAATTCCTATTATTGTGTAGTCTTTAAATTCTTTAAAAAGGTAATTCTGATGTATTTGAGAGAAAGATCATAGAAAGAAGTTGATTTTTAAAGTAAAAAACAGGCTAGCGTGAGCTGAACAGGTTTTACTCTTTGTATTAGTAGTACTGATCACATATTTGCATACAAATTGATTTATTTTAAAAAATAAAAACAAGAAAAGTATTCTGCTATGTTTGGCCACATTTTCAAAGAGCCACATGTGGCCCCAGAGCCACTGGTTGCAGACCCCTGGTCTAAGGAGTAAGAGAATGTTTTTTATAGAAGTGTGCAACAAATGATTAGGCTACACTGATTCCACATACATAAATCAAGTGACAACTAGATTGAATTTTTGTGGTTTCTGTATTTATCTAGTGACTTTGTTTGAGCTTCGTCCTGCTCCTAAATGTGGAGTTTTAGAGTATAAGTCAAACAGGGGGGGTCATCCTTTTCACATAACAGGACTTAAAGTAAAAATAACAACTTTTCACCTATAATGCAACACCAGCTCAGCCCCTGACAGGTGCTGTGGCGAAGGTGAGTTAAGGTCCCACATGTTGAAACACACACACACACACACTCTCACACAGACACACACACACACTGCAGTGACTTCTGCAAGTTTAAACTTCAGCGGCTGACTGATCTCAGGTCAGTGTCATCTGCCTCCACTGACAGCATTCAGCGCTTACAACAACTTTTACCCTCCATGTTACTCACCAGTTTTTACTCGACTCTTTGGTGTGTTATTAACGTAACCTTCCCTCTCACTCACTGTGCATCATGACTCCTTCTGCTACAACCGGCTTCCGCTTCCCGGTCGAGCCGGGAGCATCCAAACCGATCATCCCAAACGGGGGTAGGACGGACACCGGTTCGGTGGTCGCTGCTAGCCGCTGGGCTCCTCAGGGGCCTTACATCAGCTGACGCGAACTTAAAAACAGCGATAAAACGAATAAACACGTTTGTGACGCAGTTTATCAGGACACACGCCACTTTGGTAAATAAATAAAGTATGTTTTCGACCCCCCTCCTCGGTGCTCCTTAGAAGCTCCACTGAAGGTGACCTTCAGTCTCCTCCTGTCAGTTCCTCTGTGACACGCTTAACTAACATGTGCGTCAGGGTGAGACTTGCTCAACACCACCAGGCAGATGCGATCATGTTAACTCAAGGCAGTCATGTGCCGTGCTATCGATTCATCCCGAGACAAACGCCACTTTTCAATGCTGCTTCTGCATTTGAAACTGTGCGTTGGAAGAAAACAGGAGCGACTGCATGCTAGTTAGCTAGCCGGGGAGCTAACTGAATGAACTAGCTAATGTCAGTGTGCTAACACTAGCACGCTGGCTAACGTTAGCACGCTAACTAGTTTGCATAACGGAGCTTCTGACTTTATTTAAAAAAAACTTCAAACCCCATACTTTTTTCTTTAATTAAGAAAGCTCCCCTGATGGGCTGCGACACCCATTCAACTACAGAATAGAAGCACAGTTTTGTTTTTTAACTTTTTTTTTGTGAATTTGCCATGTCCTGGACCAGCATGTTAGCACACTAGCTAATGTTTTGGGGTTAACCTGCTTGGTTGTGCTCTTGTGTCAGGATAAAATCTGTGACAGCAGTAACATATCGTTATTTATCGTGTAAACTGTTAAGTAGTGTGCTGACATAGAAATAAACATTTATAAAATTCATATTATGGTGCAACATCCAATAACTTTAGGTGAGAAGAATCAGGTGAGAGTTAACTGAGTCTGTCATGTGCCAAACCTTGTACGAATCGCTACCAAAAAGAGCCAAGGACACATTTAGTTACCTACAGTCCTGTGCAGGTGATATACCTGAACGGGAATATTACCTGTACCTGTATATTTAATTTGATGCACCCAGAAGCTAGGATAGATTAGCATCAGTTTGTTTGTGCAAGGACTCTGTCTGCAGCAGACTTACCACAACCGCAGGAATCCTTCAGACGTGTCCTGCTGGTCTCTTTGCAGTCCTGAGCTCCATCCACCGGTTCATCCGCCAGATCAACCGGATTACAGTCAGGCACTGACGCCGGGATGTCATCTGTTTTGCTCACCATGTTCGGCAGTCAGTTTCTACTGAAAAAAATCCCCCCGCAGCTTTGCTTCCGTGTGTTTGACTCTCTCGATTTAAATAAAGCAAAAATCAAGATGAATCTGCTTCTTCGGGATGTGGCTACATGTACGGGGGTGCAGACTTACAACAACAAGTCTACTGAGGAAGGACAGAGCTGTACATGGTAGTGAACACACGTGGTTTTCCTTCCTCCTCCTCTTGACCTCTTTGCCTTTGCGTTGAACGTCCTCTCCTACCGGGAGTAGATCTACGGAAAGCCGTGAGGGAAAAAAATACTAAGAAACGCTTTTTGCATATTTCAGCAATTGGGGAGATGCTTTCTGATAAAGAAAAAATGTGATCAATATTTAGAGGGTTTTTTACATGTAAAAAACCTGGAAAAAGCAGATCATCTTTTTCAGAATAACAAAGCTTTTTTGTCAAAATGAAAGCATACATTGTTCAGAATATTTAACTACAAACATGGGAGAAAAGTACAATTATTGTTTTATAACTTTTTTTTTAATCTGGTGTTTTTCTGGACAGCTCAAAAGCAAATGAACTCTAGATTATGTGTTAATTAAAAAAATCAACTTTCAATTAAATCAAACTCTTTTTCAAGCAAACATCCCACTCAGCAGTCCTCCACTTTATTTCATTTTTGCATACAGCATAATGTCTGTGCAGCAATCAGTGCCTTCATGCTCACCCAAACCAAACTCTTCATTTTACATCGAGTACCACAGCATTATTGCTAGAAACCACATAGCATGACAAACAAGATGTTCGATTGAGAAATGCGTACAGTTGACAATAACAATCAGACCTAGACAAAAGTAAACGTTGCTGCTGCTGACATCTGTCAGGACTAAAGGTTTACAGACAGAGAAATAAAAGAATGTTCTGCTTGCTATCTGTGTGATATGTTCAGAAGATACATATCAAATCAAACCAGGCTGTGAAGATTCAGGGTAGCTTGAATATTAATAAGAATTACATCTCTAATAAGACTTCTCATTACTTCATCTTTACTGTAAGATCTGTGGGAAGTCTCCTAAGAGCTATATAACCTAGTTTTCTTCAGCCTCCCTTCCTAGAGTTCCAGGTTTACTGAGGACTCCATCAATCTAAAGGTGTAAAGTTTCTGTTTTAATTTAAGCACAACAGCTTCATCTTTTACTGTGTGATGTCTTGTCAAACTTGAGCAGAAATATGGTACAAACTAATGCTAACAAGTAACCAACAATAAGATGACTGAAAACCTGGGACACGTTTGAATTTTTACAAAACACAAAATAAAATGAACATGGAAAAAAAATACATGTGGCGCTAAGTTTTTTCTCCTGGAGGTAAAACACATAACTTTGTTATCTCATTAAGACACTACAGCAGCATTTAACAGTCCATTAAACTCTTGTAACAATCCAAAGCAAAATCTAATATGTTCAAGGATGACAGAAGATTAAAACAAACCTGTTTTATTAACTGAGGTCCTTAAACAGCTAAAAACTACTAATAATGGACTGTTATGGCAAAAAAAAAAGATAAAGTCAACGCTCTTTCAGTTCTGGGGTTTTACGCATTAGGAGATAAGAAAAATGATTGAGTCTTTACCAAGTGCTATAAGTATTTACATCTAACCTGATGAAAATATGTCATTTGTTATTAAACATAAAGCGCCCAGCACCGTGTCACACCTCATAATATCAAGCACGGTGGTGGAGGGGTGATGATTTGGGCACCTTGAGGTCATAATGTCGACCATAAACTCCTCTGAAGACCAAAGGATTTCAGAGTGAAATGTAAGGCCATCGGTTTGACAGCTGAAGCTTGAACCACATTCGGTCATGAAACAGTGACAGTGAGCCCAAATAAATCAGTAAATGTGTAACAACAACAACAAGGGCTCAGTTAACTTTAACATGCTCTTTCAGAGAGCTAATAAACTGAAGCAACTCTGTGAAAGATGAGTGGGCCAAGAGTCAAACCCCAGAATTGAAAGACTTTTTTTTTCTTCCATGACTGTATACAAATATTGCTGTATTATTGTGAAAGACAAAACGAAACATCTGATTGGCTGATTACAGAAAAAGAGCAAATCGTCACATTGGAAGTTGTCGCTAACAAACCCCACACAATAATCACGTCGTTTTATAAAATGACTTGATGAAGAAATGCATCGCCTCCACACAGTCTTTAATGAAGGTCATCTATAATAAGGCAGCAATCACAGAGGAATACTTTAGGTGATATATGCAAGCTATAACATCAGAAGTCTGTCCTACATTAAAAAGACTGAACTAGATCTTTAGTAACACTAGGGATGTTGGTAACAAATGACAGAAAAGTCTGAGTACATATACACACAGCTACATCAGGAAACTGTAATACCTAAACAAGCTCCTGATAACCCATCTCCTGAGGTAAAAAGAAACCCCAACACAATGAGAAATTGTCAGTATGTGTGTATGTGTGTGTGTGTGTTCGATACAAAAACCACACCTGAGAAAAAACACTGGGTCCAACGAGTCAGAGCTGATTATCATCTGAGTGTGGCCTTGTCCTTTAAAGCTAAAACAACAAAGGAAGAACATTATCTCACCTAAAACAGGCACTGTGGTGTAAATTTAGAGCTACTGTTAATATCCGAAGCGATATTTGACAACCTAAGTTCTTGTGAAAAGTACTATTTTCATGATGAGCGAGATCTACTGTAAATGTTTTTATGTCTGCATATATAAGTGACCTGTATTATGGCATTTATGTCCCTTTTATATGTTGGAAAATTTTCTTTTTTTTTTTTTTTGACAAAATCAAAAAGACAAACTTCTGCAATCCTAACCTGGCGTATATCAGATTAAAAACATTTTAGTACAATACAAGGTGATGTTGTGTCCTTACTGCATTATACTGTAGATTAATTATTGTCCATCATTTCACAGTCGCTTTGATAAATGAAAAAGGACAATTTAATGATGTTTTTAATTAATAATTATTGGAAAAAGTATATATATGTCTTAACTGAGAAAGCAAATAAATTTCCTTATAAATCAAGGCTCTCTACAAAAAAAGAAAAGGGTAAAAAGCAACAACAGATGCAGTTTCTCTAGCAGAAATACAGGTTGAGTCAGAATTCACATTTACCTATAGCTCAAAGTACAACAAAGGAGGCGATAAACTCTACATAAGAAACATGATCCGTTTTTGTCCATAGTTACAGTGAATGTGTCGATGACATCAAATTCAAAGTGAGTGTATAAGAATGACTTTAAAACAGTTTGTCTCCTAATTTTTATGTTTAAAAAATGTATAAATTATTGCATTTTGTCAGTATTTATATTTAACATCCCAGATTGTTTGGAAATGGAGCTGAAGCATCCGAGTGTGAAGATTTCTATAAATATAAACCCTAACCCTAGAAAGGTTGCAAAGTAGTTTTTTTATGGCTCAAATGTTGCCCTTTTTGCTAATAGGCTCCACTGTGCAAAATGTAAAAATCAAAGCCTAAAAATAACTGTAAGCTACTTTTTCTGATCAATAACCTTCCCTTCCTCTGGTATTTTCAGCTGTGACTCAGTTGGAGGACGTGGGGACAGATGGGCTGATTTATGCTCTGGTCTTGAAGGATCACAGTTGGTTGGGTCGCACACGAGGGCTCAAAGGCCAGTTTAAACTTCTGTGTTCACGGTCAAACTGTCCGCGTAAATCATCAAGGGACTAAAGGCTGTGCTGCAAACGGAGCATATAACAGAAGTGTAAACAAATCTTCTGAAAGGGTAGTTCAGTTCTTTTGACGTGGGGTTCTTTGACAAGGCTATGAACAGTTAATATCTTACCTGTTGAAGATAGCTCTCTGAATGACTCCTGTTCCAGAATGATGAGCTAAAGGCTAGTCTATGTGGAGTGAAGACCATAAGAGGATTGTTGCCACTATATTTGTGCTTGAAAATCACTACAGAATTTCATGTAAATAACTATGTAATATAAAATAAATGCCAATGTAAAGTTATTTTTAAGTGTTTATCTTAAAACGCTCTGACATATTTGTAACTGGAGTTATTTCAAAACAGCAGCCATCTATTTTTGTCTCTGCTCCCAGCTCATCATTCTCATAAAAATACATGAATTGTGAAATTCTCTGTAGTTTTTATGTGCTCTGATTTAATTATTAGACGTTATTTGACAACTTGTACAAACTAGCAATGATGCAGATACATAGGTGGTGATGTAAACTATTTCATGTTGTATATTGGCGATACTGTACACGTGGATGCTGGTGGTCCGGAATGGTCTTTTTAGTCCTTTTCTAAAGGGCTAAACACTCGACAATCAAAACACGACTTTTGTTTTTGTATGGCTTCCTCACACCGGTGAAGAGCATTTGTAAAAATTAAAGTGGACCTTCTGAAAACCACATATTTTGTGCAAAAATACCTCCTTGCTAAGCCTCCCAGGAAAATAGCAGTCCAGTTCAATCTCTGTAATCTTTGAGACAATTTTAAGAGAAAACTGGAGTATCACATATTTCAATAAATAGTTCTCACCACCATGTATTTATGCACTCTTTGCTATCAGTTGTAAGAACTGTGTAAAATTATAAGAGCATTAACATTTATTGTTATTTCTTTGAAAGTTGGCAGCCAAGCTAGAGTATCTGAACCAGGTAAGATATTTTTTGTTCATGACAATTCTGCAGAATCCCTTTGTTAAAAGTTCTGAATTCTCTTTTTAATCATTAAAGTGATTTACCAACATACTGATGTTTGATTTATATTATTGGAGGTTATATCAAAGTACATAATAAAATAGTATCTACTGTGAAGCTAAAATCAGTCCAGAAGCAGAACAGCAGCGTTAACAAGTCAACCCCGGTCGTCACTAATCTGCGTTCGTCTGAGCAGCAGGGGGCGCTGCTGCAGAAGCCGAGGACATCAGCCTGGCTGCTTCAGCCTGACCCTCCACCGGCCCCGCTCCTCCTTCCTCCTCCTCCCTCTCTGGACCCAGAGGAGGCTGTCTCTGAGCCCCGGTGGGCCTGGATCGGGCTCGGAGCCTGCGAGGATGGAGGAAGAGCGCGGGGTCCGGCATGGCCGTGGGCTCCGCGGGGCCCGTCACCTTCTCGATGGGCACGCACTCCCGGGCGCGCTCCGCCCTCGAGGAGGCCCTGGTGCCTTTGCGCTTGGGTTTGACCACGGGAGAGGAAGGGGAGGCTCCCGACAGCGGGGAGTTCTGCTCGACACAGTACTGGACCCCCTGACTGTTGGCCCTGAGGAGCCCCTGCCTCTGCTGCAGACGCTGCTGGTGCAGTTTCTGCCTGGCGCCGTGCAGCTGGAAGGAGAGGTACGCCGCTGCCTCCGTTTGTTTCTGCAGCTCCGTGTTCAGGACGGTGGAGCAGTGGCTGCGGCGTTTCAGCTCCTCCAGAAAGTGGCGCTCCTTCTCCTTGAGGTTGCCTCTGAGGGCCCCCACCAGGGCCCCTTTGTGGCCCAGCTCCTTACGCAGCTCGCCTAAAGTGCTCTCCTGCTCTGACAGGCGGCTGTCCAACTCACGACAGCGAGCCTCCAGGATCTCCTCTTCCTCCTGTAATTCTGACACAGAGACAGACAACAGCTCACATTAATTACAGCTGGAGAGAATTGTAAAAACATTTTAAAGTATGGACATTAAAGTGCCTATGGTATCAAATCTTTGTGATAAATATGAATGCACTTTTGGGAAGATAACTTGGATAACATATTGCAAAAGCAATTTCACGCCACTGAGATGAACAGTTGTTCAGATATTTGTATGTGACGTAACAGGAAGTGATGTCAAGGGGATATGTCTGCATGTAAACAGAGCATTGCTACAATGGCTGACAACACGGACAGCAGGGAATTTTCTTTAGATAATTTTAGTCCCTTTTAAGAGAGAGATGGAGAAGAGTCAGAGTTTAAATATTATAGTTTTAATAAACAAAGACCAGAGAGTTTTCTTTCTTCAAGAGTTCCCCTTTGATGTCACTTCCTGTTTCACTTTAGCTAAGCCAAATTCAAAGGAAAATATGCCAGTTATGTGACAAAATGGGTTAAATCGTGTGTTTTACGACAATTTTCCTAAATATGAAGATATTTTCTTTGACTTTCTGTATTTGAAGGATGTCACAGGCACTTTAACGTAGATTATTCTAGAAGAATTCACAAAAAAAGCAAAATCTCAAACATGAATATAAAATTACAACTAATCATGTTGTGGTTTATATGGAACAGTTTCTGAATAAATCTGTTAAGAATGCACCCAGAAGTACAACGCCTTGGAATTCTCCCAGAAGAGCTGGAAGAGATGTGTGGACCTCCTCCTTGGCCAAGAAGCAGATAATGGGGCTAATGGAGTCAACAAATCTTCAAATTGGACTTCTACAATCAGTAAACATCAGCTGAATAAAGATTTGTTTGTGTTGTGTGTCCACATCAGAACTGAATTAGACCACCAATCTGATCTTTATCATTGTTGATCCCACAAAAATGTGCCTGCCTGTATGAATTTAGTTTAAAACTCTGATATGAAAGGCAGCAGGCAACACCCACTCCATTTCTTCTTCCTTCTCCCGCTGTCGTCCAGGATGGATCATCCGAGGTCAGGAAAGTATCGGGTTTTCTGTCGTCCATCACCACACGTGAGCTGAGCTCATGTTCCAGCTATAGAAATGTTATCTATCTTCATGTTTTTGCCCTTCCTCCACGCCTGTCACTGACCATATCCTCACATTTACTTCTCTCTCCTTCCATCTTCCAGCCTCCTTTACGCCACAGCAGAGGCTGTAAGCTGAGACGCCCGCCGGGACCTCCTGGAGAGCAGGAGGAGGGAAAAAGGGAATTGATCGATTTGTGATGTTAGGAGGAGAACAGCTGCTGCAATGATGGATTAGAAGCTGTAGAATAATAATAATAAAGATGGGGTTTTAAGACCCCGCCTTCCTTTTGACTTCTCTTTCTCTGCTTGGTGACAATGGTTCTGATCTCCAATAGGCCAGGAGCTGAAGGTGTAGGTGGGTGGCTTCTTTGATGAAGAGCGGTGAGGATGACTAAGCTCTAAGCCGAACATAAAAACACTGAAATACTATTTTTGTCCAAGAAAAATGAATAAAACAGAGTTTAGACTAAAAAAAAGGAGGACAGAAAACAACAAAAACATGCAGAAAAGAGGTGAAAATGAGTGCATACCAATCTGAGTCCTGCCCGGAGGTTTTACCTTCAGCTCGTTCGTCAGTTCTGGAAAAACACAAGAGAGGGGGTGAAAAAAGATGTAAATCCTCAAACTGTAAAGAACGCGCTCATGTGGCTGCAGCACATCTGCAGTGAGTTCATGAATAATTTATCTGACACCCAATCTCAAACTTGACATCAAAAACTGCATCCCAGAGATTTACAGCCTAAAACACAAGAAATGTTTTTTTTTTTTTTTCTTACAGCTAAAGTTTAGATACAAAGATTTCTCTCTGGAAATATGATATAAGAATAAAATGAAGAGGAAAGAGGAGGAAAAAAACCTTCCAGCTTTTATCCAAACAGCATCTCTGTTGACATTTTTAGACATTTTACTGCCATCAGAATTAAACTGTTTCTCCAAACTCAACTTATTCAAAGAGCCATCTACAACAGGTAAGATATTAGTTGTTTCATATTGACTCAAATTAACTATATGGATTTAACGCTGCCTGTTAGCAATGAATCATATGTGGTTTTTGATTAAACTTTCAAGAAATGATTACAAGATGAACTTCTACAACTCATCAGCTTTGAAGCCAACTCAGTTCAAAGTGGCCGTCACAGCTGACTGAGGTTAGAAAGTCAAAGTTTGCAATTCACTCAGTTTTATAAATATGGAGCTAAAATTGGATGTGGTCGTATCACAACACATGCTCTCATTTCTCAGCATGTGATGATCTCGGCTTTTAGGCTTTAGTTTTCCCCTGCTGTCAATGTAAAACTGCTGCTTTTCCTCTCTAGTCGTCCTCATGAGCAAACATCCCGAGGTGCACATGAAGCAAACCTGAATGCAAAATGCGAGAAACGTTCCTCAAACGGTCAAAGAATGAATCTGAAGCCCTCAGCACTTTGCAGCGCCCTGCGTGCGCAACGCTTTGTAGGTCAGTCTTATCTCCTACAGCTGAGCCGAGCATTAAAAGGTTTTTTTTTAATGTTTTATCGATTCAGCATGGAACGCTGCGAAAATATCCTGAAGGACAAACACACACACACATAGAGACAATGAAAACATAATATGAGCAGAAAAAGCTCGTAGCTGAAGGAGACATGAGCACAGGAGCTTTTATCCTGGAAAAGCTTTCATCCTGGAAATCCAGGAAACAGATCAATAACAGAGGACACCAGTCAGACTAAAGAAAAGCTCAACCTTTCTTTGTCCTTCAAGACAACATGAGTGACACGACAGAGAGCATCTGTCCCACCTGCCTTGATTTAAACTAAAGTTCAGCCTTTATGACCGACATCATGAAATCTGAGGGCTTTCAGGACTGAGCTGAGTTTACTGAGCAAAACAAAACCAACAGAAACTCTTCTTCTCCTGTCACAGTCAGGCATAAGGACAGTGGCGCCTGCAGAAATCTTTGAATGAAGTAGATACCATTTCCTGCATTCTGGAGTATTTTAACGTGTTGTTAAACAGACTTTTACCTACATAAGTAAATACTTGGTGTAAGTGTTCTATAGGTCAGGTGTAATGAAACTGTTAAGCAACAGAAACAACACTGGGTGAAGTAATGTTTTATGGTAAACGTGGGGGTTCAGATGAATTAAAATTTAAATGTGATGAGGACACTTCCTTCAACAAATAATTGTGATGCGATGCCTGTCATTTTATTTTAAAAAGTCAAATATATACATTTTAAAAAGATTTACAAAGAACAAGCTTTCTAATTTTTAGAGCCTCTTCTATGTATGTCTTATTTACTTGTTGATGTTTACTTTGTGAACAAAAACTGTAATTATAAATACCCCAAACTGGGAAAAAAAGAAAATATACAATTATATACAATTATTATCAACTGTAGTATTATCCCTAGTATTTATTAGCTTTTTCATGACATATTAATAAGTATTAGAGAACATGTAAACACAACCCAGAAAGTTGATCTAGTAACCTTCTTCTTTAGAGGCAACTGTGCCATTGTACTTCCTAATTGTATCCATCCATCTATCCATTATCTTCTACTTTATCCGTAATCGGGTCGCGGGGGCAGCAGCTTGAGCAGAGAAGCTCAGACCTCTCTTTCCCCAGCCACCTCTTCCAGCTCTTATTGGAGAACTTCAACGCCTTCCCTGGCCAATAAATTTATGTTATATAATTATTTAATTAATATTTAATTTAAAATATATACACACTCACTGGCCACTTTATTAGGTACACCATGCTAGTAACGGGTTGGACCCCCTTTTGCCTTCAGACTTGCCTCAATTCTTCGTGGCATGGATTCAACAAGGTGCTGGAAGCATTCCTCAGAGAGTTTGGTCCATATTGACATGA
>JAUBOC010000077.1:13359370-13371790 GCA_032275365.1 Anablepsoides cearensis
ATGTTTGTGGTTGTAATGTGACAAAATATGGAAAAGTTCAAGGGGTATGAATACTTTTGCAACCCACTGTATTTGTGCCTACTTCCAGTTTGAAATACATTTAGTCTACACAGTGTTTATGACTGTGTAGACGTTGTGTAGACTATGTAGACTATGTGTAGACTATGTTTTAGCACAACATAAAATTATATATATAAAATTATTTTTTTCTGCTGTTATTGCACATCTGTTTGTCTGAACTGATACACTGTACTCAAAATAGTTTGTCCTTGTCCTTTTTCAATATTTATTTATGTCTATTGTTACTATTTCTATTGTCAATTCTTACTTCCTAGTTTTTGTGTGAACATGTATCTGCTGCTGATGTTTTCTCTGCGAGACAATAAAGGCTTATTCTATTCTATTCTATTCTATTCTATTCTATTCTATTCTATTCTATTCTATTCTAAAATACAAATAAAGCTAATTTATAAGTACGTTTGTATATAAAGTCAATAGAAAAGCAGGTGTAAAGTAACACAAGACTTGAGCTGAACATCAGTCTTGAATACTGAGAATAGCTGTGAGTGTATTAGGGGTGTCGCACCCAATTTTAGTACTTGTGTATTATTAACTGTAAAAAGGTCACTGTACAGGTTTTCAAAACAATGTGGGTTCTTGTCCAGATGACATCTTTTTCAGGAAAGGTCTTGAATATTTCAGCCAGACAGTGTTAAATTATGTCTATTTCCATTTTGAAATGTCTTTGCATTTTGTTTTTATTTACATTTTACTCAGGGTTTTTCCTGTACTTGGTGGTAATAAAAATGTCTTAGCCGTACTTGCACTTTTGGGATTAAAGGGAATCTCCTTGGTAGCCTGCTAGCATCACTTAATTAATTAATTAATTAATTTCCTGGTAACTAAGCAGCATGTTTTAAAGGGTAATTCAGAATTTGATTTATTGACCAAATATTTTTACATACAATTTAACGTGGTGTTACTCTTTATGTGTATCGATCTTTTATTCTGACCCAGGTTATAAACTAAAACTACAGAAGCTCAGAATGGGCGGGTTAAAACACCTAAAGATGCCAACTCATCGTGATGAATTCCCAAACCTGCAGCTCTTCCAAAATCTATTGTATATGTTGTTATATGTATTAGTTACAAACAGTTAAGTTTTGAAAGGGTGAGGTAGTAATTCAGAAGTGGAACTGACTCGATGAATACATTTGAAGTCAGCATCTGTTAAATGATTTGTGACACAATTTACAATGAAGACACCAAAGTATGAGCCAAAATGATATCCTGAATGTCAAATTATGTCTACATTTTTTAAATCAAACTTTGTGATGGGGATTGTGATGAATTGAAGATTCTATAAGATTCGCGTTCTTCCTTAGATTGATTGTTTTCTTTTTTTTTTGGTAAGGTGTCCTGAGATGATGTTTGTTGTTACTTGGCGCTATATAAATAAACTGAACTGAACTAAAATTTTGGAACAACTATAATAAAAAAAATCTTGGGTGTGAACCAAGAAGTCCTTTTGCAACTCATTGTTTTTGCTGAACCGGTTTTAATCGTTCTATTTTCATATCCATCTGGTGTTCTTTTTTCTACTCTGAGGACACATTATCTGCATTCCATTGACTATGACATGTTTATATTTTGTGCAGCGTAATTAGCAGCTAATGCTATAAAATATGCTTTACAATAACTAGCAGGTGCTGGTCTGAATCATTTTGTCACCAGCTGATACTGGCTTAATTAAATTGGTTTTGGGCAGGCTGATAGTGAAATCTGTCACCTTCTTCTCTAGGTTTGTTCTGTCGGCAAACCTGCACGGTGGGACGGTGGTTGCCAGTTACCCCTTCGATGACTCGGCCTCCCACCTGAGAGAGCACTTCTACAGCCGGTCGGAGGATGACAGCTTGTTTCGGTACTTGGCCCTAGTGTATGCTAAGAATCACCCCGTGATGAAGACTGGTCAACCCAACTGTCCCGGAAGCCCCGAAGAAACCTTTGAAGATGGCATTACGAACGGGGCTCACTGGTATGATGTGCCAGGTACGATATTCAATTTTTTGGGGTTGTTTTTTGGGGAGTTGGGGCATTAAACCTTTTGGTCAGTGCTAGGGTACACTGGACTGAGAACAGTTTCATGGATCAAATCTGTTTTTCAAATCTTTTTTTTTATTGTAAATAAAGAACACATATGAACAATATAGAACATGAATACATACAAATACAACAACCAAAAGGGGTTGCAGAACATACAACAGGTTACATTGTTAAATTTGTGTTTGTGCTCGAGGGTTGAAGTTTCTCAAAGGCAGTTATAATTTGAATAGCTTTAGCATTTGAACTTAATTTTATGGATTCTAAATAGATATTTATAGAAGACAATAGAATCTGGAAATTATGTTTTTGATGTAAATATTTGGAGGTATGAATGTGATTGTGATATTTACCATAAATGATAAAAAAGTTAACAAAAAACAAAAAATCTTCATTTATAAGGTCACATTTTTCCATTCCAAGTATAACAATCTTATCTGTTAATGTTACATTTATATTGAATTGATGAAAAAAATTGGTCATATCTCTCCAGAATATTTTGGTGTAACAGCAGTCCCAAAATAGACGAACAAGACTTTCTTCATAATTTTCACACAAAGTACATATGGGGTCCAAGACCCATTTATATCTTTTTATCAAAAATGATTTGACAGGATAGTAGTTGTGTATAATTTTTAAGGAAACTTCTTTGACTTTATTATTTATTAGGTATTTTTTGGAAGTAACCCAGTCCACTGTTTATGTTTCCAAAGACACTGGATGGATCAAATCTGTTCACGTGGAACTAAAGGGTTTTGATGATGTCATCGTCATGTAAAAAAAAGTTTGTCAACTTGTTGCTCAGTTTTTAAGAGTCCTGTATGAACCAGGATTCAGGATATTCAAGGTATTTCAGTGTATTTCACAACTTACTGAATTTTTGTGAAACAAAAAAGTCTTTTTTTTTATTTAAGCAGACGTGTTGAGCATTATTTTCATTCTACTTGGCAGGAAGCTTATTTTGTTATGGTGTGTTTGCTTTACTTCCCCTTTTTTAGCTCTTCTTTGTTAAAATGAAAACATGAATGTCACCCACCGCAATAAATGTGCAAGAGCCCAAAGTAAAGTTTAGTTTTTGAGACCTCTTTTAGAGCTGCTGTCGATTCACATGTAGATGTTTTACAGCTCATGGAACGATTGTGTGACTCAGCTGATTTGCATCATACGGTACAAACTGTTGAACCCAATTCAAAGTCAGATTAATATTCAAATGAGCTCCAAGGCTTCACACGGAGTTTATAAACAAATTCAGGTCAAGTCAAGTCTTTCCAAAGTTATCCACTTCAGTTTATTACAACTGAGTTTGTATAATGCTTATTTGTTTTATACTAGCTAAAGAAACCATTAAAAAAAACCTGTCCTTCCTGACTCACGCTATCCTCAGTCAGCTGTTCTGTAAATACATGTTGAATACCAGCTGAACTAAATGCAGCTTGTGACGCATTTCCTGCTTCTGTATAATTTGGGTTCTTCACCACGCCAAGAGCCAGAAACCTCAGCAATACCTACTCCTCCTCATGTTTGTCAGCTTCTCTCAGGGCTGAGAGGGGGTGGTTCTGTAAAACTCTGAAGCTTCAGATTACAACACCCATTTCCCCTCAAGACATAATGTGTTGTAAATTCATCCGGGTAACAACAGCCCGTTAGTTGGGTGTTCTCAGTTGCGTCCGTAGAACCGGCACAGCTGTTTAAAATCAACGACCCTCTATTTTTAGAAGGAATGCTTATCTCATGCCACAGATTTAAACTAAGATCATCTTTTGTTGAGAAGTAACAGCAGTTTCTTGTTTGAAGCAGCCGTTTTCATGCAGAGAAAAAAAATCGTTAATAAGGACCTCTCAGCTGCAAGACGGTGCTTTTAGCTGTCTGACAAGTTTGATGCCACAGCTAAAACTAGACTAACTGCAGCTGATGTAACAGTGTGTGACTTTATGAGACAAGTAGGCCTACTGCAGGAGGATTATTTTTATTTGCTTAAACTATTTATTCATCATAATGTTATCTTAACCTATATTCTTTTGACTGATTTAGGAAGGTTTTTATTGGTTCACAGAGACCTTGGGTTCAAATTGGCTTTAATGTTATTTTAAGTTCAGATACCAAACTAGTTTAGAGTTTTAATCATGGATCATTTGTTAAAATCCATTTTTATGTGTAATTGCAGCAAATACTCACAAAAAAAGCAGAACCAGGATATAACTTTACATGTAATTCAATGGCTGTCGTATCCTCAAGCTGCAGAAATGTTACTTTGTTGCTGACAGTTCTATGGAAATTATCAGTGAAGCAGTTTTTTTTTTCTCTCGGGTGTTTGAGAGTACTTTTTGTTTTATTGAATTTCGTCGCTCAGCCCTGAAGACGTCCGGTTCAATCGTCATCCTTGTTTGCTACCATGTAGGTTTTAGCTGTTTGCTCTGATTTTGGCGTCACTGTCTGCTCAGCGGTTTCCTGGGTGTGTCACCACATCGGGTGTGTAAACAGGATGCTTAAGTCTGTGTGTTTGTCAGGTGCGGGATGTTTATGGAGATGATTTGCTTCAAAATCAGGTTTACACATGAAACCTTTTTAAAGAAGCTTCACAATCGACCATAGTTAACGTATTGTGGTTGAATCAAAGCCATTTATATTTGTCATGCTGTTGCCACTAGCTAATGTTTTTACTGCATCTGTCATCTGTGATATTAAGATTACATCAGATTGCCATAGAAGCTTGTCATTGTCACAGAGTGTGAAGTCTCTAAGGTATCTTGAAGCTGATTTTAACTACACCCTTATTTTAAATAGGCTCAGCCGTTATGCTTCTTTCCGTCTCATGTTGATTTTTTTCTGTTTGTTTTATTCAGTTAACAGAATAGAAGGAATGTCAGGTTGATCATTTACGTTTGGACAATATAATGACCCAGAAATAACAACCTAAAACATTTTTAGGATTTTAATGCTACCGGTCTCATGATATTGAAGCAAAATAAACTGTTTACAAAAACCTTGAATTGTTGGACACCTGAAAAGAAATGCATGGTGTATATTTTGTGGTAAATTAGGGTGTGTCAAAATACACACCACAGTTTCTTGCATGTGTTTGAATGGCATAAATTGTCATTTCCTTAATTTTGCGATGAGATAAGTAAAAAAAATGAGAAAAGGTGTCGTCATTTGACATTAATCTAAGTGGTAATTACTGGTCCAGTTATATATTTATTTAAAATAAAGCACTACGGTAGAGATTTTTACCATTTGCCTGTGACATTTAACAGCTTTGTGAAAACTCTGCGGTGTATCACAGAAACAAAATTTCTTTGTGTTTTGGTTTCTGCCTCACTCATTGAGGCTGATGCCAGGCTGGTTACTTGTAAAACATTTGTCAGTGTTTGGTGTTTGAGCTCTTTCACACTCAGTTGAACGTTTGTGGCTGTTTGGTTTGTTTTTTTTGTGGCCACACAGCTTGCAGGCATGGCAACCTTTTAGCCAGGAAGCCTCTCTGACTGCCTGTTGTTCCACAGCGACAGCCAGCCTGACCTCCACAGTGTGTTTCTGTTTGCTTTATCAGAAGGGAAGGTGGCTTGCAAACTACAGATGCCATGGCTCTTAGCCACACTAAACAGCCTCATACCAGCTGCATTAAAAGAACAAAGACCAACTTGAACTTTCCCAGACAGATTCAGAATAACAAACCAGCATCATTGTGGTCAGCTGAATAAAACTTCCAGCTACCATCAACATTAAGACAAAGATTATACCGATTTAAAACGTGTGTGTGTAATCTCACAGTTTGAAAGAATCATTAAATCACTGTCCTGTTTCTAACCTGCTGAGTGTTTACGTTGTTGGTCACTAATCCAGGAGGAATGCAGGACTACAACTACCTGCATGGAAATTGTCTTGAAATCACCATGGAGCTGAGCTGCTGCAAACATCCCCCTGCTTCTGAGCTCCATAAGGAATGGGATCTTAACAGGGAATCCCTCATAGCCTACATAGAAGCGGTAAATATTCTGTATTTTTTTTTAATTTCACACTAAAATTTTAGTTGAATTTCTCCACTTCAGTAAGATATCTTATGTATTTTACTAATCACTGTCTTCCAGGTGCACATTGGCGTCCGCGGGTTTGTAAAAGATGCAGTCAGCGGCGCTGGCCTCAGCAATGTCACCATTGCAGTAGCAGGGATTGGCCACAACCTGACCAGCGCAACATACGGGGATTATTACCGCCTTCTGCTTCCAGGGACGTACAACATCACAGCTGCAACTCCAGGGTATATAATGCAAACATTCACATAGGGCTGCACGGTATATGCGCTACACGGTAGAAACGGTATGATGTTGGCCTACGGTAGAAATTTTCCCTCTACCGCAGGGGTGTCAAATTCATTTTCATCGAGGGCCACATGAGCGTTATGGTGGCTCTCAAAGGGACAGTTGTAATGAACTTCGACGTTTTGTGTTTAACTTTGACTAAACAGTATTTTAACACGTCCTCTTTTAAACACTGATAAGAACTAAGTGTACGACAGACTAAATCTGTAATGATATTTAATATGTAATATTTAATAATAAAAATATTATATAAGTAAACTAATAAAGTTTTACTCACTGATGAGTTTCTAGTGAGTAGCTAGTATGTATTATGGCAGATTTACTTTATGGTTGATGCTGACTTTAAAGCAGCTTATTTTCATACATTATTATTACTGTGCTATCCAACTAAATTGCTCAGTTACTTAAACTTACCTCAACAGTCCAGGGGCAGGACAATTGTTATTATCTTTCATCTAGTTTCATCTTAAGTTTATTTTGTTACATTTTATTATAAATTTAAAGTTTACTATTGATATAAGAAACAATTTTCATGTTGGGTAAAAAAAAAAAAAATCTTTTTTTTGGGGGGGGGGCGCAGGGGAGTCACCGGCCTGCGGGCCTCGTATTTGACACATGTGCTCTACCGTCATGTCGTCATTACGTCATCACACCTGTGTCAATAGGGCTGTGAGGGCAGAGACAACTGAACAGGAGTTCGAAATATAATAAAAAACTTGTATAGAGAGAATAAATCCTCAAAATTTCCCTCCCGCTGTAGAAAAGTTACGTCGGGATCATCCCCCCACCCCCACCCGCAGCGCGACTCTCTCGCTGCACGTCGCTCTGGGCGAAACTTTAATAACTGTAGTTTTTTAACACCCAAGTTGTCGGAGAAAAAAACACATTTTTTATGTATTGTTACCCACAGAGATGATAAAAAAAGAAGTGGTCGTAAATCCATCTTTGCTGATGTAAAGTTGGTTTCTGCTCTCGTCATGAAGATGATGATGAAGATGAGCGCGCAGCAGATCAGCTGATAAGTTCAGCAGCAGAAGCTCATTGTATGGCAGGCAGATAATATTAAAGCAAAAATGCTGGCTTTGATTACAGTTTTCTGCAAAAATAGCTCTAAAAATTACATTATCTTTACTTTTTATGATTATTTTATACCGTGATACATACTGTTACCGTGATAGGATTCAATTTATACCGTGATATGAATTTGAGGTCATACCGCCCAACCCTACATTCACATCACAGTTTCACAAACTAAAGTTGTTTGTTTAAGGTCAGTTCTTCATGTTACAGTTTAGTTGGGCAATCGTTCATGACTGCTAATGTTGAATTTGCTGTTAGTTTTAGAGCATCTTGAATCTTATTTTTATGTGTGTTTTCAGGTACTCGTCAATGACAGTCAACGGTGTTCAAGTCACGAAGGGTAAAGCCACTGAACTTAACTTTACTTTGTCACCTGTGGTTGAAGAGACTGAAGGTACCACCACCACCCTAGCTACGACCTCAAAGCCGTCCACTAGTCGGCCAACGACTACAGTCTCTTCTTACGTAAACACCACTCACACTCAGGTGGTTACCACTGAAGGAAACCAGAACACTCCTCCCGGTCACCAGCCTATCCAGCCCAAAGAATTTCGTCATCACAACTATGCCGACATGGAGCTTTTCTTACGCAAGTACAACAGCGAGTTCTCCTCCATTACCCACCTTTACTCTATTGGCCGCTCCGTGAAAGATCGGGAGCTGTATGTGATGATCATCTCTGATAACCCAAACGTTCACGAGCATGGTAATCTATTCTGTTCTTTGTCAATGTTTTTAAACAAAACACAATTTCAGCTGCTTAAACTATTTTGTTTCTCTCGGTCAGGTGAACCAGAGTTTAAGTACGTGGCCAACATGCATGGAAATGAAGTGGTGGGTCGAGAGTTGTTGCTCAACCTCATTGAGTATCTGTGCCGCAACTATGGTACCGACTCAGAGGTCTCCTGGCTGGTCAACAACACCCGCATTCACATCATGCCTTCCATGAATCCTGATGGCTATGAGGAAGCCACTGAAGGTAGGTCCAATAAGATAAAACAAACTTCTGAACTTCCTTTGCAACAATAATTTAACTAAATTCTTCAGGTTTTTGTCCATTCCTTCTGAATTAATGGGAAATTTACCCCAAATATTCATGCACAACTATCTGACTGACCAAACCAAACCAACAAACAATATTTGACTAAGCAATGAGTCAACTGACCGACCACCTGACTGTCAATCCATACATACAGCCAACTGACTGACCTATTACCAAACCAACTAAACCAAACAAACAAATGTGCATTATGACAGAGAATGGTTCAAGTTCTTTTTTTCAATCTTTAATTTTTAACCACTTCTCTGTCTCGCAGTAACTTTAGGTCAATAATTACTGCTGATGTGTAAAAGGAAGTAGATTTGAGGTCATTTAAACCCTCAAGCAGGAACATGCTTCAGTTAACACACAGTTTTCTTATCGATGACTCATTTCTCCGGTTGGCTTCCTCTTAGGTGACATGAAGAGCTACAAAGGGCGCAACAACAGCAACAAATACGACCTGAACCGCAACTTTCCTGACCAGTTTGTCACCATCACTGATCCCAGACAGCCAGAGACTGAGGCTGTAATGAAGTGGGCGAAGAGCATACCTTTTGTTTTGTCTGCCAACCTCCATGGAGGTACGAGCTCACTTTTATTTCTTCACTTCAAAACGTAATAATTAAAACTAAATTTACTCTTCGGGGTTTACCTGTCATGCTCTCCTTGTCTTTGTTTTTGTGTAATGTAGGGTCCATGGTGGTCAACTACCCTTTTGATGATGACAAAGAAGGAATTAGTCATTACAGCAAGTCGCCTGATGATGAGGTCTTTAAGCAAATTTCAAGAGCCTACTCAGAGGTAATTTCTTTGCATCTAGATACATCTTGTTTTAAACTTGAGCAATACAATCATTGTTTGGTTCTTACTTGTGTTGGATTTGTATGCAGCAAAATCCTATTATGCACAGTGGACACCCTTGTGAGGATATGTACCCCAAGGAGTTTTTCAAGGATGGCATCACTAATGGTGCAGAGTGGTACACAGTTCCTGGTATGTTTTGCATCCTTCACTCTTTGTTGCTTACAGCAGATCTCTTCGCGTAAAGCTGCGTTTTACAGAAATAAAATTACCATTAGTTCGTTATAGAGTTAGATTTGATCTGCTTTTAAATTTCAAAATTGCACTTACCAAAAAAAGTATCAAGTGCCCACCACATTAAGAATTAATAAACGTTATTCTGACAACACCATCTTTAAAAGCTAATTTTTTTTTCTTCTTCTGAACTATAATAGTATTGAAGCCCATTTCCACCATGAAATAAAAAATAAAAGCCCAACAGGAAGTCATAATTTCAACTTTTAAAGTCGTAATTACGAGAATAAAGTCGTAATTACGAGAATAAAAGTCATAATTTCGACTTTAAAAGTCGTAATTACGAGAATAAAAGTCATTTTTTCGACTTTTAAAATCGTAGGTACTTACGAGAATAAAAGTCATCATTTAGACTTGTAAAATCGTAATTACGAGAATAAAAATCATTATTTTGACTTTTAAAGTCATAATTACGACTTTAAAAGTCGAAATTATGACTTCCTGTTGGGCTTTTATTTTTTCTTTCATGGCGGAAATGGGCTTCCATAATAATAGTGACCCCTGCTGGGTAGTTGGTAAAGAATGCAGGTTAAAGTTGGGGTATTATGCAAAGTTGACTCTTTGGATGTTCATACATGTTTGAAAAACTTTTGTTTGTAGCATTTTGAATTGTTTTTAAAGCAAAGCAGTAAAATGGGCTTAATCTTTCTCCAGGTGGCATGCAGGACTGGAACTATGTCAACACCAACTGTTTTGAGGTGACCATTGAACTGGGCTGTGTCAAGTACCCCGGGGCGAAGGACCTGCCAACATACTGGGAACAAAACTGGCGAGCCATGCTGAAGTTCATCCAGCTGGTAGTAAAAACTACTTTTGACCCAATCTCATACAAGACAACTCTTGGAGGTTCTGCCTTCACTCTTGTTTACTTTATTTCTTCTCGTAGGTTCACACTGGAATAACGGGTACAGTTAGTGACTTTAGAGATGGTACAGGTATTCCTAACGCCACCATCAGAGTGGAGGGAATCGATCACAATATCACTACAGCTGAGACTGGAGACTACTGGAGACTGCTGGTAGCTGGGACCTATTCTGTCACTGCCTCTGCCCCAGGGTAAAACTTGTATTTCAAATGAAAGAACAAAATAAGACTACTGCAAAGTTTCTTTAAATTACTTTTTTTTAATCGTCTACATAGCTACAAACCTGTGTCGATCTACGTCACAGTCTCAAATGATCGAGCGGAGGTACTGGACTTCAGACTGTCTCGATTTGACTCAAAGAATAACGGCCAGTCTACCAGTGGTCCCCAGCCCACGCCGAGCCCATCTGAAAAGGAGCTCCAGGTCCTAATCAATGAGCTTTCTTTAAACGAAGGTTTGGATCAGCTGGTCAGGAGCACAGCCACTGACAACAGCCTCCACTACAGAGGCTCTAAAGACATGTCCGACATCTTGAGAGGCCTCACACTTAACTTTGCCAATATTACCAAACTACACAAGTGAGCAGATTTTGTCTTTATAAACAGTTAACTGCACACTGTGCATTATTATTTTCTGTGCTAAAAAAGTCAATTCTCAGTTCCATAACTTTAATTATGAAAACTATATAGTAGTTATAATACAAATTCAAATATTCTGGTTTCTTCTGTCTTTTTTTCTTTATCTAGTTTGGGCGAAAGTGTGGAGTACAGAACAATTCATGCGCTTGAAATCTCCAGCAAACCAGAAGACAATGAGCCATCTAAACCAAAGATCCGCTTTGTGGCAGGGCTCCATGGGAACGCACCGGTGGGCACAGAGCTGCTGCTTGAGTTTGCTGCCTTCCTGTGCATCCACTACCACAAGAACCCAGCCATCACCAAGGTCAGGGTCTGGACAGCCAGCAGTTTTGCCCCAACTATGCATTTTATGACCTAACAGAGTTCTGATACAGAAAACATGTCTTGTTGTTCTTTCTCTAACTGTTTTTTTTTTTTTAAACTCCAGCTCATAAACGAGACTCGAATTTTTATCGTGCCCTCCGTCAACCCCGACGGCCGAGAACAGGCTAGTGAGAAGCAGTGCACGTCCACCCAAGGCCTGGCCAACTATAACGGCGTGGATCTAGACAGAGACTTTTTTGGTCAGTTGTACATGACGTTTGTACATCAATAACGGTCAAAACTGGGTTACTTTTCTGTTTTCTAATTGTTTTTCTACTTTACCAGGCAATGAATCACAACGCATGAGTGATCCCCAACCTGAGACGAAAGCCATGATGAACTTCATTCAAAGCGGAGACTTCACTCTGTCTGTAACTCTGGATGGAGGTGCCCTGGTTGTCACCTACCCTTACGACAAGCCTGTTCAAACTGGTAACATGTCTATGCAGGGCATATTCTTGTGTTTGCCTATTTTTTGTTCGATGGTGTGAAAATGAAAATGAAATTCTGATGTCTTTTTTTTATTTGGCAGTTGAAAATGAGGCCACGTTGAAGTACCTGGCGAAGACATACGCCGACAACCACCCGAAGATGCATCTCGGAGACACTTCATGTTCTAACAATGGCCAAAGTACGGCATTTGAAGACCGCTTTATGCTCATTACATCAGTCATTGTTGCAGTTCTTATATTTTTATCTTCTTATTTTCAGCGGGCAGCATCCCAGGAGGAGTTATGAAAGCAGCAGAGAAACAAAGTCACATGGGGAGCATGAAGGTAAAGTCTCTGGTTACTGGAAGCAAGTGTGTTTATGTTCTGCTTAGACTTGATCTGTTTGTCAGAATTTATTAGATAGATAGATAGATAGATAGATAGATAGATAGATAGATAGATAGATAGATAGATAGATAGATAGATAGAT
>JAUBOC010000077.1:13389780-13400334 GCA_032275365.1 Anablepsoides cearensis
TCACCAGTCTTGGATGAGCACTCATTCAGACATTTCATTCTGTAAAACAAACTCAGATCAAAAACATGATACAATAAAAAGGTCATTCCAAAGTGCAACTTGTTGGCTTTCAGGAACACTCAAAGAAATGTCTGAATGAGTGCTCATCCAAGACTGGTGATTCCATACTTTTTGCCAGGGGTTGTACTGCTCTGCATCACTGCAATAACAGAGCAGCAGTCTGGGTGGTGGATCAGCTTATTTGTCTTTAATGTTTGCAGCTGTGAAGAGGTGTGTAAATATGTCCTGGGAGGCTTTTGTTTGTTGAATGTTAATCTACAATTTATACAATAACATTCTACTCAAATGTTAATCTTGGTTCAAACCTTAGGAATAAAGAATTTCCAATGTGTTGAGCTGCTGTCTAAAAATAAACCTCTGTTGTACCAAACGCCTTCAGGTTAGTAGGAGCCACCTGGACCTCGAGCACCCACTTGTATCAAACCAGAATGACTCATTAGGAGTCTGATAATAAAATTATATTCTGAAACCAACGCCCACACTGTTTGGTGTTTTCTAACCACTGGCAGAGGTAGGAGGGGTATAAAGAAGGTCGAACAAGAGGTTTGAGTTACCTTTAATTGATCCTTTTATTGCCATAAACAGTAAAGAGACCCTGAAGACAGCAGAGACAAAATATGTTTATAATCATAGCCAATGTGTTTTGGTGAAGCCAGATAGAAATGTGATAAAGATTATTGATTTTAGTCTGCTTATTGGTTTTGCAGCTGTCATTTGACAGCTTATTCGATAACAGAATGACCGCCAACAAGGGATTCGCATTTTCTGCTGCAGCACTGCTTTTAAAGTGGATAATATAAATTATCATTATAAACTAAAAACACAACACTTTTATAAAAGGTGGTTGTAAAATTTGATTTGTTTCTGTTTTATTTTTCTGTTTATTATAACTACAAAGAACAGTTCTAAACTTTTTCCTGGTTTTTCATCATATTTAAATGTTTCTTCGTTTTTTTTTGTGGTTGGTGTTCATGAATAAACTAGAAGGAGTCCATTAAAAGTTCATGTTGGCACAGCTCTAATGGTCGTGGTTGCTCTGATAAGGACTTCCTGTTAGATGGATTTTTTTTCTGATTTAGTGTGAAGTGAACAAAAGTTGACTTCTTAGTGTCTGTATGTTGAACAAAGTGAAGGGTCAGTGGTCACTTGTTGGTTTGTGGTCATTTTTACATCTCTTCTCCAAATGTCCTTTTTGATGCTCATTTTGTTCTTTTCTACTTTAAGAAAGTGAAATTACTCACAGCAAATGTGTGTCACATAAATTTCATCAGTCTGGATTTACTTTTTTGGAGAATAATTACTGAGCATAGTGACAACTAACCCTTAATGTATAATGTTTGTTTGTGGGGTCTGGATCATTTCTGTCTGAGTTGTAAACTTTCTTGTTTAGTTCTGCCTCATAACTCAGTGTTAGACCTTCTAAATAAACCTGTGTTTAAAGTTGGACAGCTGTAAATGTGTGCAAACCTCTGTGATGTGTCAGCTTTTTGTAGTCACGCAGAGTTTCATCGATGTCATTAAAGACTAAATTCTTTTTTACTGTTTAACCAGATCTTTGTTGCTCTAATAAAAACTGGGTCCAGCATTAAGCAGATTGTTTTGAAGCCCATTTGCTTGTGAATGAAGGGGTGGAAGAAGGAAAGAAAGCATGTGGTTGGGGTGGGTTCATTTATCACGCTGGAAGAGGCAATTAGCTGGAAGCTAATGAGCGATTTAATGACTGCAGCAAAACATAACTGGTGAGGGGAATATGGAAGCTAAAAGCTGAAACCGCAGAATTCCCCCATATGAATAAATGTGATGGTAAATCCAGCCTCGCCCACTGTAGATGTGGACCGGAGGATCTTTCGCCTCATTTCATTCTTCCATGTAAAAACGTCATGAATCGTGACTCACCTCAGCTGCTAAGTGCTCCCATTTTTTCTCCTCAGATTCACTCTCGCACTTGCAGCTTCTTGTAGATGTGGGCTGGAAAACCTATTGAGAGATTTCCTTTAATGTCTTTATGTAGAAGCAAGCAGTTCTAACACAACCCACCACTGCTTACATTGGAGACAGATGCTCTAATCATTAAGCTTAAGAGCAGGTGCACACATGATCTCATTGATGTTTGGTGAATTTATAATAACCAAACGTGTCATCGTGTTGAAAACTGAATGCAGCTCTTTCTGAGCAGTTGCTGACCAGTGAGTTTCTCATTGATCCATGGTGATCTCCAATATGTTTTACTTTCATGCAGCTTTCACGGGCAGTGAAATGAATTGCTAATGTGTCCTGCATGGTGTACGTATTTATTTCCAAACTACAATTACTCACTCGTGTCTGTATCTAATCATGATCTTTGTCTCTACCTCTGAACTGTAGCTCGGACCGACTGATGGACGACACAATAAGGTAAAACCTGCTTCCTGTCTTATTCAATTTCCCTTTACTGATGTTTTATTCTACAGTTGAGCCCAATTATTATTTGTGAACTTCTGAAGCTTTGACTGGTTTTAGGTTGGACCTCTGAAATCTCCATTATGTAGCAGAAATGCTACTAAAAGCAAACTGAGACCCATGTGTGGGCAGTGTTACGCTCTGTCAGGAGCAGCCAGGATGTAACGAAAATTGGCAATTCCCAACCTCTGCACCGTTCAAAACATCCACTGGGGAACGTTATCGTTGAAGAAGAGAGTGTGATTTTATTTACAGTGCTTGTGTATTTACAAAAGTGGAGTATCACAAACTTCAGGGTGAGCCAAGGCCGAAACAACAAACAAAACATATCTAACTTTATAACTAAAACCAATATTACGACCGCAGTTCTAACAGCAGATTTTCAAAAACCTTAATGCTGTTCTGATTATTTGTGTTGGGATGTAAATGACAAGTGTTTGTGAACTTTAAAAAGGCATGTAATAAATTAATATATTATACATTTAAATGAAATTGTATTAAACTGGTATATTTTTGACGTTTAAAACATTTCTATGCACAAAGCACAGATATTACAACTAAGTTTAATTTATCCTACAAAAGTTTAGAGGTGTGCCAAGCTTTGGTTGCACATTATCATCAATGCATCAATTAAAAAGCTTCAAGGGTCAATCTTATAAAACCAACTTTCCTGGCTTTGATGATTTAATAGTCGGCAAATATGTCAATTTCATTTTATACCTAGAAGAAAATAAATAAATTAGATTGTGCACTTTCATCATCTTAGTTTTTAAACCACAGTAAAAAAAAATATTTTATTTATATTTTTAGGGTGTTCTTTAAAAAAAAATAAACACGGTTTAACTCATCTTTTTAAAAATAAAATTTTCCAGTTTAAGCAAATAGTGTTTTGTGTTAAATACATCCTTGGCTGTGATTTATGAAGATGGTTGTTCTGGCTTTTCATTATATTTTCTAAAAATGTTTCAAATTGATTCTAAAATCAGCTCCTCCGGTTTCATCTGATCGGATTCGGCGCCTCCTTCTCCTCCAGCTCTGATTCTCATGAGGTGGTTACCGTGAAGCCAGAAGGCCTGAGTCAGCAGAGTGTTTTCCTCCTGACTGAGGAGAACATGATCCCCCCCCCCCCCTCCCAAAACTTAGCTCCGGGCCAAGGCTGCGGACTTCACCCTCAGTGGTCTCCAACTACAGGAGAGGTCGTGACCTTAACCACACCCAGACTTTTCGTTATCCTGCTGTTCTGTAACACAAACATCTTAAATTTTAACCTTAATCTCAACAATTTAACCTCAAATTCCCACAACTCATTCATAAATTTATGCTTTTTTTAACGGAAGTAATTGGTGGTATTTTGATACTAAGAACGGCTCTTGGACACAAAGTTTCCTCAACCTTAGAGCAGAGAGGTGGGCTCAGTGTCTTTTATTGATTACTGTGTGTAACAGATGCCGGGGGGGGGGGGGGGACTTTTCCTGCCAACACCCAGCTGTACTTTCACAAGGTGCTGAGGCTCCCCATGTGCTCAGAAATATTATACCTCCTTCAACGCAGCCGCTCACACACAAGGCGATAGGAAGTAGGGGTGCAGAAGGTGCTGCTGGAAATGTCTAAATACAGGGTCATACAAGTTCACACACTGTAGGTGACCCAATAAAGATTATGAAGAGCCCCCAATTTTCTGGTCTTACCTTATGTGGGTAAATATGAACAGATAGGAAGTAAAGTTCTGTGTATAATAAATAAATAAATAAATTATTATTATTATTATTGTTGTTATTATTGTTATTATTATTATTATTATTATTATTATTATTATTAAAGTTCTAGTTAGCAGTTCCAGGATCAGAAGTTTCATTCGGATCAGCTTTTAGCACTCTGGAGCATCAGAAGGCCCCACCCTTTTCTTCTGAACTGGAGTCCTCCCCGGTGGAATTGAATTTCCAATCAAATGTTGCCTCACTTGCAGTAAAAGGCACTTTACACTGCTCGACTGAGCCGCCACTTCTCCACTTTAACTCTGTCTCTGTCTTTAGCATCGCCATGGCAACCAAGGAGAACATGACCTCCCAGCGGGGCGTGTTGAAATCCATACAGAGCAGGGTCAACACGCTGGCCAGTATCCTTCAGATCTGTGTACATGTTGTGTTTGTGGGGGCGTGGGACCATTACTGGCTACATTGTTGTCTTTAACTGTTGCCCCCCCTCAGATCGTTTTCCAACCATCAACAACCTGATCCAGCGAATCAACCTGCGAAAGAGAAGGGACTCTCTCATCCTGGGCACTGTGATCGGGGTCTGCACCATCCTCCTCCTCCTCTATGCTTTCCATTGAAAACCTGCTCAGATGAATCCCTTTTTTTTAAAGACGGGCTTTATCTGCTCTTTGTAGCCTTTGGACCCCCCCTCCTCCCTTCCCTTATACTCTGGAGACCCAGCTCAGTGACTGGAGGACCCTGGGGGTTATAGAGCAGAAAGACTTTTTAGTTGGTTCAGTTTTGGGGACAAAAACATGATCCTGAGCCTGTATTTTACCAGAGAAACAGATTTAAGGGCTGGTGGACGGGTGTTCTGCTACCTAGAAGAAAATGAGGTTTAAAAGTACTAATAGAACCAAATTATTATTTTTTAAAGGTCGTCGGAAGAGAAGCTTGGAAAGTGGAAGAAACTAAGACTGATGCATTTTAATTCCTGATATTGAAGGATTTTTTTTCTTGAATTAACGGAGGGGGCTGATAATTCATTGTGAACTGTAAAAAGTGAATTAATAAATTATTCATACCAATATGTGTTTTAAGAAAAAGCGTCTGACGTGACTTGGTTTTTCCTTTTTGTTTTAAAGTGACCGGTCGTTTCTGAGAAGGTTTTTCCCTCAGGAGAGCTGCAAAATCTAGTTTTTTACTTCATTTGCTTAAAATTCCAGCTAATTCCATTTGTCTTTCCCTATCAGAGAATAAATAAATAACAGGAGGGTTGTTATTGCTCAGCTTCTTTGAAACATCAGCTTTATGTTTCGAAATGACTAAATCAATTAGTGTTTAACTGCTGAAGTCAGGCAGAAGAAAAGAAGCCTGGGCCACTCCTGAACTGAACAGGATTGTTACAAAATAAAATAACCTCATTTATTAATGAAAGATTTTAGAATGGTGAAACTAACGACTGACCTTTGTAAACTTTCTGTGCCTTTTTAATCTTTCATCTCTGGTTGTATGCGAGCAGTCTCTTAAAATATGAGTGTTTTCCATTGCTGCTGGGGTTATCTCAGACTGTAGCAAAGAATCTGTTTCTGTAGATTATTCTGAGTCACTTTCAAAGACAAAGAGTTCAAATAATGTTTCAATAAAAGACCAGTAATCGTCCTGTTTCACTTTGGCCATGCCAAGTTAAAAAAATACTAGTTGTGACAGAATGAGTAAAATTGTGTATTATGCAGATTTTCTTAAATATTATTATATTATTATTATATTAATATTATTTTTTCCTTTTTTGTATACATAGGAAATGCCAGTCACAGGCTTTTTCAAAAGTAATGAATCTAGCTTTTAACTTCATAATTAAAGTAAAAAAAAAAAAGGAGACTAATTCAGTTTTTCTTGAGAGACATTTATGATGGAAAAAGTTCTGAAATCAGTTCTAACCAGTGCTACTGTGTGGCTGCGGTTCAGCTGGGAGAGCAGTCGGCTGTCAATCCTTGATGGTTTGGTCCTGGCTTCCCCAGGCTAAACTCCAGGCTGACCCTCAGTTTGTAGGTGACTGGATAAACATGGTAATGTAAAAGTGCTTCAAGTTGTCAGTAAGACAACGCTACATATAGTAAAAACTATTTACTATTACTGTTTATTGCATTTTGAAAACATGTTTGCTTCATCTTTTAGAAAAAGTTACTTCAAATTTTTCCTGGTTATTACAAGAACAGCTAAAGTTGTAGAATAAACAAATCTCACTGAAAAGTTTGATTAGCACCTCTAATTGGAAATGTATTTTTATTGTAATGTGATGAAAAGTATAAATATTTACTGTCATAAAAACAAGCATTTTTAGTAGTGATGTAATTTTCTCTACCACATAATTTCACGTGATCTATAGCAGAGAAATGAAAACACACGGCGGCCTGAGTATTTACCTCTCAAAGTGCTGTATTGGTTTTTGATTTGAAGCCATTTGAGTTTGTGTGAGGAGATGGGGAACGACTGAAACACTTCAACTCGATCGAAGTCTTCCATTTTTCTTTAAAGAGTTTGAAATGGAGGCAGCTGTGTGAGAAACATCAATGTTGTTTCTTCACAATCCTTTGAGGAGTTGGTTGACTGGAATCTAAATGAAATGGTCTCACTTTGATGAGCTGAAGAGGATTTACCCCTTTTCTTGTCCTGTGTGTTGCACTTCCTTCCACTCCTAAACAGCCTTTAAACAGAGACACCATTTCTCTACTACATGGAGCTGTGCTGGTCATGATAAATGGTGTTCAATGCAGCCAGATTGTGTATCAGGAGCTGCTGGATGTACAGGGTTATATATGCAATAAAAGCAACAGCTGCGCACTATAGAGCAATCTGATACACTGCAGCCATAACTGTCTGCAGTGCTGTTATATTGAACTTGACATAGTGGAGTAAAATCCATCTTTCTGAGCCTGTCTCAGCTGGAAGTAAACATAAATTTAACACTTATAAATGTTGTGTTTTATTATTTTCATATCATCTAATTCCATTCATCTCCATTCAAAGGGTGTTTAGATGTTTTTTTATCAGCAGCAATTAAACATTGTGTCACTCTGCTTCAATAAGTGATTCTACCTTTAAGACAAAATCCTCAGGAATTTTATTTGAGGATGTTTTTATTTTTGACTTGCCTAAGAATTTTCTTTTTTTTATATATAAACCTAAGCATCCTGCACACTAAATGTGAACATATCGTCTTTTCTTTAAAACTTGAAACAAAGGAGCCAGACTTTCTAGCAATCTTTTTGAACTAGTTTCACCAAAATTTCTTCAGACTTTCCACATTTTTCTTTGTACTTTCACTTATTTTTAGTCCAGTACCATTTCAGGTTTTTAAACTCAACAGATCTATACCAGTGTTGTTCAGATGCATACCTTAGCAAATAATCAGCAGGTTATAATAACCAAGCTGGCAGGCGAACAGTCCTAGTCCTTGAGGGCCGCTGTCCCATATCTTTTTCTTCTTTGCCTGCTCTAGCACACCTGAATCAGTGTTTAAATGACCGCTTCAAGTTCTGCAGAAGCCTATTAATCACCTATTCATTCAAATCAGGTGTGTTGGAGCAGAGGAACAAGTAAAACGTGCAGGATAGTGGCCCTCAAAGACATGCCTGAAGATGCTGCATCTCGCAGGTTTTGTGTCAGGTCTAGATTCTTTCCTGTTTCTTCTTCACATTCAGAAATTGGTTTTATTCCATGCACGATGTGCTCGTATGGTCGCGTAGAACAAGACGATTGATAATTGAAATCTAAAGAAAACACTGAAAAACTATCAGAGAGCCTGAAAACAGTTCTGCATCTGATAAAACCAGTTTTTAGATTGTTAACAATTGTGACAAATAGCTCTTCTTGTATTTCCTCATCTATGCAGGTCATCACACAACTGCAAATGTTCTCATTGAACTCGACAGACAAACTGGACAAAAACGCAGACCATGCATGGTAACATTTATTCCTGACATGCAGAAAGTACACAACAGAGTTGGGAACCATCACATACAACAGACTGGGAAAAAGAAACAGCACAGTGTGAAGATGAAAAGTCTGAGGTGTTTCACTGACAGAGCAGGGCTGAGGTTGAACCACAGAGCGGGAGGTTGCGCTCAGTTTAACATGGAGAATCTTTGGATTTTTGCTGCTTTCAGGTGGTTGAATGCAGTAATCTTTCTGCAGAGCTATGGTTTATTATGGTTTTCAATGAAGCACATTTTGCAGAAACCACTGGTAAAAAAAAACTAAAATCTTTGACACTGTACAGTTTCTGACTTTAGGATCACATTAGCTGCCTCGTGTCGCTGTTTTAGCTGTAAAAGCCCTTAAAACAACCATTAGAACTAATCAAATGGAATCCAGTTAAATGCTTTTTTCCCAAATTTTGTGCAAAGGTTTTCTTATTTGACTTGAAATAATTAAAAAAGGCAGAAAAAAGCTATTAAATAACCCAACCTGTCTTTTTTACTGTGATATATGAGTTTTAAGCGCCCGAGTCACTTGGATCAGCAGGAAGAACTGAAAACATCGACTTCACTCTTAAAGTGATTGATTCAGACAATTTTGTCGCGCTTTGATTTGAAGGAATCCTTTTCAAACGCTGTTTTATCTCAGTCAAACTCAAATTTATAATTTTACAAAAATAAGTGCACATCAGCCTGTTTTGACCCTTAGCATGCGGACATGTTGTGTATATATTTTTACCATATAAATAGGTTACACGTGAATACAAGGAGTAAAACATACATAGAAACAACAGTTTTTAACAGTCAATATATATTTTTAGCAATGTAGGAATGGTAGTGATGAAAAGATGTAGAAATGTAGCGAATGTAAAAAGAAACAAAATATTAGGAAAACATGCACTTGCGATAATATTGAATATCGCGATAACGATATCCGGTGCAATAAATCCACAATTTCTTCTCCGCTCTCCTTTTGTTCTGCAATTGTGAGGCTCTCCATCAGCTGTGGGATTCAGAGCAATCCATTTAACAGTTGTTATACTGTACTATTGATGCTTTGCAATATACACAAATATTGTAATAACAATGTAATATCGATACATTGTACAGACCAAAAAAAAAAAAAATGGACGTAGAGACAGAAGAATGGTGATGATGCTGCATAAGAGTGTGGTCAACTCAACTGGTTTGAAGTAAAAACATAATTTGATTTTCATTTGATGGTACAAAATTGGCCATTTTTTCAGTCTCTGCCAGAATAGAACATAGTTAAAATCTTGAGCTATAGAGCCGTGGCACATATAGGCAAACCTGTTAAACCAATAAGAACAGTCCAAACGAAGGCAGGATATTTGGTTATCAACATTCAGGCATGCGGTTGGTCTCATTATTTTCAAATGATACATGACAAAAAGTAAAAACTGTGTCCCCCCCGCGTCTTCTCACAAACCTCTGGTTTTTTTTGCGCCGACGAACAAACCCAGCACCACTTGGGATACAAACATCTTAGAAAATGTGCAGACATTATATTTACCCTTAGTTCAAATATACATTTATTTTTACCTGTTAATGCAAGACGTTCAGTAAGGAATATACGAAGACTACATGAGGTGTAATTCAAAAGCTTTTTTTTTTTCTTTTCTTTTTTTTTTATGGGAGCCTCATGGCAGACAGAAAAGTCCAGCAGTCATTCTCTCCACTTCCACAAATCATTTTCATCATTTCAAAAAGTCCAAGCTCCAAAAAGAGAAGTGAACATTTTGGAGCCCCTTCGTGCAAATCTACACTTTCCTCTGTTTGAACAATTTACATCTGGATATTTTGTCAGGCAAATGTTTCTGGATTTTAATGCATGCATCTTTCAGTGATAATACGTGTAAATATTTATTTGTTTACTTGTTGCATGACCATCCTTTATGACTTGGCTGCTTTATTTTTTTGCTACCTGAAATTTGGTCAGGATGTAGTTGCGTCATCAGCTGTACTTTGTTTTTATTTGAACTGTCTTTTTTTTCTTTGTTGCATCTGTGGTTTGGCTTTTAAGGTTGCACGTTTTGTCCCGTCTATCGGCTCCTCCAGGTCAATGAGCTGAAAGAGAGGAAGAGAAAAATGCCGTCAGAAGCTCCTGAGACGTGTTTATTCAGACGCGTGTTGTCAAAAGGCTGTTTGTACTTGATAGGTGGACTGAGGTGTAGATGATGATGATGAGCAGTCCCAGGATGATGGAGACCACGCTGAGCAGACGAGCCAGTCGACCCAGCCTCCGGGCCCCGTCCACGTCCCCGTTCTGAAGACTGTGTCTGGACTGCACACACACACACACACACACACACACACACACACACACACACACACACACACACACACACACACACACACAC
>JAUBOC010000077.1:13446116-13459208 GCA_032275365.1 Anablepsoides cearensis
GGATGTGTATTAAGAGCAAAGACATTTACTCCTGGTCTCAAATTGAAAATATACGCTCTTGATTAAAGTCAGAATAACTCTTCCATACGCTCTGCTCCCCCTCACCTGAGAACAGGAGGGGCCAGCACCGATCAATGTTAGTAACGTGAGCTGAATGCTCTCTTGTTATTTCAACCTTATCTGTATTTTTAAAACAGTATTATGTCTTAATAGTATTATTAAAACATACTATATTTTAATATAGTATTAAAATATAGTATTATAGAACATAATCTAGTATAGTTAGAATACCTTTGATCAAACTGTCAGTTAAGTAATACACGCAACTAGACTTGGATTTTTAGTTAAAGACTTGAGACTTGGATTTTTGGTCAAAGACTTGAGACTTGGACTTGCAAAAAAAAAAAGACTTGCGCACATCTCTGGAGTCGACTCAAATATTTAGCAGTGTAGTGAATAAGGTGAATTACATGTTTGATTTAGATTACTATTGCTTTTATTTTTCACATTTACCATTTTAAAGCAATAGGTCAGATCTTAAAAGTGGGGGTTTGTTGAAAGGCTGAATAGTTAATATCTTACCTGCTGTAGGTAGCTCTTTGAAAAGACTCAGTTGGTAGAAAATATTAATTTCTTGCAGCGTGATGGATTAGTAGTTAACACTGTTGACTCACAGCAAGACGCTTCAGGGTTCAAGCTCCAGGTTGGGTCCTTCTTTGTGAAAATTGCATGTTCTGCTTCTGTGTGTGTGTGGATTTTCTCACACAATCCAAAAACACAAGGTTTAGGCTGCCTTTAGACCCAGACCTCCTCTGAAAAAGAGATCAGCAATCTCAGTGGGGTTTGTCTGGTTAAATAAGTACTTAATTTTATTTTATTTTTAAGAAATCAAACTAGAATGATGAGCAAATGGCTAGTTAAATTTGGGGCAAGATCAAAGTTGCTGTCATGTTTAACACAACCAATTCACAATGGTTTATGTGAATGCCATTTCATCAGAATTTCTCCATTTCTCCAAATTGAAGATGTTCAACAAGCCATCTGCAACAGGTAAGATACTATTTGTCCATAACTCTTCTACAGACCCTTTCAAAAAAAATTGAACTATTTAAAATCATTGTATTATCTGCAGCTTTATTTAAACCTGTAGAATACAGACAAGCAGCAGAATCACTGTACAATACTATCTCAGACTAGAACTAAATTATGTTCATTAAAAAAAATAGTTAAACACAACTGTCAAAAACACAACCCCACCAATCTGCTGATTCATGCTGATATATAACACGGCCTAATCAGATCAGTGTTCATCGCATTAAATCAGCTCCTGCATGCTTTTGGCAGCGAGACTTACTTCTCCACCTCCAGGCAAAAGGTCACGGGGGTATTGTTGAAGCACGCTGCACCGCAGGCCACGTTTGCGTCACCACGAGTCGGCTATTGAGTCAGGTGCACTCCCAAGGATCTCGCTGCCAGCTGCCATTGAGGCAGGGATAATCTGCCTAAGCAGCTTTCACATGATTTCACCCACAGGGAAGAATTTAGGGAAATGTTTGTAAACCTCTTCGGGCCTGGCCTTGGATTCTCTTCCTGCTTTGACTTAAAAAGGTGAACAAAGGATGCTGGGCAGACGATACAAAAAAAATAAAAATTACTGGTCAGAGTTAATTTATCACAATACGTATAAACGGAAACTCTTGTGACTGATCTGCAAGTTGTTCGTCGTTTCCATTAGGGCTTTTCTCTGTAGCTTTATTTATTATTTAAGTCTTCTAAAACACTACACCAATCACTCTGATGGCCATTACACTGAGAGAACCAACAAGAAATGATAAAGATTACATCTTAAATAAGTTAAATCCTCAAGTGTCCAAAGAGCAGAGGCGACCTCATGCTCCGAGGAGAAACTGTCGCGGTCATTCCTCAGAGTCCACGCAAACCGGTTCAAATCATTTGAACAATGAAAAAAATGGCTCTGGGCAGAAAGAAAATTAATAAAATAGAGATGAGATAAAACAGTCATTTAACATGAGCAACAATATGCAGACCAGAACATAAAAACTAAGACAATTTTAAGGTTTAACATTCCTTACGTGCATATGGTGAAGTGTTGGCACTCAGAAATATGTTGGTACCACATCAAATTCCAGCTCACATTTAGTTACGTTTGAGTTATACTTTTGCAGAGAGTTTAATTTAAGCTGTGGCTGCCATCTTGAATGATGTTGGCTCCAAAAGTCAATCAAGAGATGTACAGACAAAAATTCCTTCCGACAGCCATATTTTGCTAAAACAGACATTTAACAGATCACTTACTACTATAAAAAGGTAGTACAATATATATTGTGATTTTTTTTAACTTTACAGTTGTAAAACATGTTACATTTTTCTCCTTTTTGATAAAAATCCCATTTATTTTATTGAATTGTAAGTTTTGTTTAAAACTCTCAACAGATAAAAGACATTATGCCCTCCTGAGCAGTTTGCGTGCTAACAAACCAAAAGCACATGTCTGCCTGATGTTAATTAACATTCTGCAACAATGAATAGTTTCCTAAAAATAATAGCATTAGAAAAGTCAAACCAGAGATGCTCTGTTATATTGTGGCATGGGTGGATCAGTGATAATTAGGAGAAAATAAGTAGAGATTTCAAACACCTAAATGGCATTTTGGTAAATAAACATCTGTTTTTCTGGCTGTAAAATGAAGTTTGATGGTTTCTGTTAAAGCTGAAAAAGGACATAATCTCAATACTACCTTAACCTTATTGCCCATTTTCATTGTGAACCATTAGTTGTGCATCTTCATCATGTCCAATGTCTTCAGACAGCTGAGATGGACCTTTTACACTGAAGATGTGTACCAGCTGGCCCATGAACCAGAAGGAAAAAAGCAGATAAAGAAAATAGATGGAGTTCTCTTCACACCAGATGATGATGATGATGATGATCCTCCACCATGCTCCACGACTTGGAAGAAGCAAACTGGATTGCAGCATATTTGGAAAATATCTTTCAGTTTGAATGCAATCATGCAACACTGTCACTTGTCAAATTGTGGCATTTTCTGCATTCCTGAGATGATCTCTTCTGCACCCATCCTGGCACAAGTCTCTAAGTTCACATCAGGATGCAGCTACATGCTAGAAGATTTTCAAGCTAGCAGTAGCACATTGCTATTACCACAGTTATCGGAGTCAGATGGTTTCTATGACCTTGTGACAACCATATTCTTAGCTTGAGAATGGCCGAATGACCAAATCACATATTAGGGGCTCCACATCAGGATACATCTTAGCCGTGTTTCAATTCTTGACCCATCATAAAGTCACTAATATTAGGTCCACAAAGGAGTTCTTATGCACCTGAAGACCTTGACGAGAGCCTGCAAAGATCATCCATGTTCAGGTTGAGTTTTCATGTCTAAGTGTCATCATCCAACGTGAAAGTGGCTCCAGGCACAGGTGGACTCAAGCCAGGTTGTAGAAGAATCTTGCAAACCTCAAAAGAATCCATCACAGCTGTCCAATAAAAGGGTAGGGCTAGTAAATGTATTTATACAACAATTTTAAAAATTCATTTTTTAAGCTCAACTAAACGCAGAAAGCCAGAGAACCTGCGCAAACACACACACGCGCCTTCCAACCTGCTCTAGCTTGTTGAGTCAGGTGGACCCATTTTACTGCTGCTTCTCATGCATCCTTCATTCTGCAATCTCTTAATGCACTCAGTGCAATTCCCTGGGAGCAGCTCAGGCAGCCGAGCCACCAACTTTAAACAAACCCACACAAGGTCAAGGCGTGACCCTCGTATGCAGCGATATGACGCATTAATGCAGGATACTGGCAGTGCTACCTAAAGAGGATGTACAGGAGACAGACTGGAATAATCCTGCATCGGTGTCTCCTGGATTTGTGTGTGTGTGTGTGTGTGTTGCTGAAGTACAGAGGATTGTGGGGGTGGAAGGGGATGAGGAAAAAGTCTGCCAATATAAGGACGAGAAGGTAAAGAGGAGCAGACAAGAAGATAAGGAGATTGGGGCATGTATACAGAGAGCTGGAAGCCAGGCAACATTTAGGTAGATGATGAGGAGGACCTACGTCAGAGGCTGAGGAAGTATAGTCTGTCCAGTTCTTGGTTCCATCTGTGGTGCTAAATAAGAGCCCGAGACGGAAGAGGAGGCAAAATGGAGCATGTGTGCAAAAGGAAAGAAAGCCGGGGCATCTGGTTCCATTAAGGCCTCGGAACATTCCTTCCTTGTGTTCGGCTCTGGCTGGCAGATTTTAAAAAGGGACACATTTGCTCTCACATCTTGCTCCAGACTTTGCCCTCTCTCTTGAAGTTCAGTTTATAGCTGCTGAGGGTCACAGGCAGGATGTGTTTGTCTTTATACAAGTGTTCCTTAGCATGAAACAACTTTTAATGAGAAAGTGGTTTTAAACATTTTAATAAAAAAAAGCTAAAGTTTCAAGGCTTCCAAATCAATAAGCCAAAAACAGCTTTTCCCTTTCTCAAAATGTATTTGTAATGATGAAAGTGACGGTTTGTTTCAAAGCAAAAGGAAAATCTCAAACAAATTTTGACCAACAAATTAGTTCAATTTTTCCCCGTAAAATTTCAAAAAAGGATTCATCCCTCATGACAGAAATGAGGAAAAAGCAGCACCTTAACGCAACTATAGGATGATGCAAACTAAGTGAAACTTACAATTGAGCTAATATTGTGCAACATTACAGGAACGCATCATTAAACTAGAAAAAAAATATATATATAACCTGAACTGCACCACAAGCATGAAAACTAAGCCAGAATGACAGACGGCTCCCCTGATGCAATGCTGTCGTTACATGATACAGCAGGTGTCATGGTGTGAATCTCAACACATGAACATGCTGCATAAGTGACATGGTTCTCAGGCTCAGCCGGGGGACTCCGCCCATTATTTCATCCGGTCGTTATCCCCGTGTCACTCTTGGGAGGCGAACGAGGTTTTTTCGGTGGAAGGGAATAGCCAACCACAACAGTTCTTCAGCTGGCAGCTTTAGCTGGTATAGAAGAACATAAAGCTTGCCAGTGAAGAACTGCTGTAGGTCAGCCAATGAGCTGATGCATCAAACATTTGCCAGTTTAAAAAAAAAATAATACAAATTGGTATGTTGTCTTCAGCGAACGACCTGATTCACATAAAAATGTTTTCATTTTTCTTCACTTCAGCTTCATATCACATGTTGATTTAATTCTAATAATGTAACTGAAATAAGTGGAAACTGACACTGGCTTTGTAGATTGCACACTAGTCTTTCGCTTTAGTTTGTGCTTCTCTGGCAGTTTTGCAGGATTAATTTTTTTTTTTTTTTTTTTTTTTTAGATATTTCATATTTTCTGTTCCTTGTGTGGGATTTGCCAATGAAAATGTAAGAGTAGAAATGCTTGGTCTAAATATAGAAATATTACTGCTGCGTGTAGACAAAATGTTAAAACTTGCATCAATTATGGGTAACCAACTCATAGCCCATAGCGTTGACTCTTTAAAGACAAACGTTTGGGACATTTTTTAAACTGAATTCTTGGCAGATGGAGCCAGTATCTAGCAACTGTTACATGCTCCATCTTAAGATGCTTCCGTGTTGGCTTCAGCTTTTGGCCGTAGCTGTTGCTGCTTGGCACAGAGGCTCACAGGCTGCTTCCTTCTTCGCCATCTTCAAAAGTAAATCTCTTGGGAGAAAAGGTGAGGAGGGAGAGAGAGAAAAAAAAAGTTACAAAAGATGAAAACTTTTACATTCTTTTGTCCATTTTTACACAATACTGCAATTAACAGTACAAGTTTAAATGTGCATGTAGGCATAAAGGAAGAGGCTGACAGCAGAAAACTGGCCTGCATAAAGAATGCCAGCTTACAGTTTAAACAGTCCTTCAGCTTTCGCTCTAATTGAAGACAGAAGTATTCGCTAGCTTAGATAGGCCGGCCTCTGCTTACAGCTTGGAACTCCTGATAGAAAACAGCTCTTGTCCTTTGGGGAAGTTCAGTTTACAGCCGTCATAAAGGGTTGCATGTAAGAGTTTTCTTTACGGTTTAGACACTTAAACTCCCTTGGGTGTGTCGCTGTTTCACCAACATGTCAAGTATCCTCTCATTTCACCTTGGTAAAAACCACATGAATCTGCATAGATATTGTTTTCAAGAAATTACGCCGGAAGGATAAGAGATCTCAGGATTTGGAATCTCAGAGATTAAAAGTGACAGGAAAAGCCACTTTTCCCCCCTCAATGTGCCACTTTAACATGCCCTTTTAGCTGGTCACTGTGTAATACTTTTGGGTCGTCCAGGATTTGTCTTGACTGGCTTCTGTTCAGCTGGCCTGACTTCAACTATTGCAGTCAGTCTGTCTGAAAAGCTTTTCCCTAGCAGCATTTTCTTTCACAGTTCAAGGACGGGACTTTAGGCAAACCAGCTCTCAGCAACACAGCGAACCCAGCAACCCCTAGAAACTCAACGAACCCTGCTCTGAGTAACGCTGAAAAGCTCTGGACTGCAAACACACACACACACTGGTGTTGCAGTGAGACTAGTTTGAGAAAAAAAAATCTGAATGGGCTCTTGGTCTTGATCCGGTTCTGAATCCAGAGGGATCCATTGTGAGCGTGTAATATTGGAGATGAGATCTGGGTCAAAGGCTCCTTATTTGTAGGTATTGAATAAAGTTACCAAAAAGGCACCTGTTTGCACCACTGGCCTTTGTTATTATTGAGCTGATAAAACATTTCTATAGATAAAAAGGCAGGATTTGATTAGACTCTGGGGCTCTAAAGATCAAGGTTTTGGTTGACACCAAAACAGGAAAGATGGGAAGAAAAAAATAAAACATTGCAACAACGTATTCATGTAAAAATGAAATCTTAAATTTAGTACAAAAACATTTGTTGAACAAATATTAAGAGTGAAAAGTTGGAAGTATTTGATTCACCTTTGCGTCAGCCTGCTAAGCTGTGTTTCACATTAAAATTCCAATTAAGAACTGAAGAGTTGAAAACTCAGTAAATTTCAGAAAGGATTGAGATTTGACACAGAACAGGAAGTCTCGAGTCACTAACTGTTTAACTTTAATCCCTCATTCACACGTCTGTATTGTCTGGACTCTGAGAAAGTTAAATAGAACCCAGGTCCTCTGGGATTATAAACTCTCTATTCAGTTTTGTATTTTGTGCTTTTGAGTTGGCAAACTGTGTCTGCGACTAATGAAAAACTGTTCATTAAAGCCGACCGGATTCTTCATTTTCAGGATCAACAGTTTCTAGATATAAACAGTGTGAAATCCAAAACTTCAACACCTTCCAGCCTTAGAAAATGTGAGCACTAAGCTAATTTTAAGTGAAATTAGCATTAGCATTATGGCAGAGGTTTAAAGCTCTTACATGATCTGTTCGTGCTCAAAGTAGGTGATGGGAATGACTCAGCTACTTTCACATTAAACTTTAACTCCATAGCCATAAAATTGGCTGACTTGGAGCAACTTTAGCTTTTTCTAAAGTTGATAAGCTGTGGAGGCCATCTTGAAACAGATTGTCTTAAAAAAAAAAAAAAAAGATGGATACTAAGGTTATTAAAGTTTTATCAAAATTCATTCACTGATTTACAAGATATTTTTGTACAGACACACACATGCAATTACACGATTGTCCACCTTTCTAAGTAACAGGCAACAACAAAACAGGCAGTTTGGATGAGAGTGTTTACATCCAGCTGAATAGAATCAGAACCATAGGAACTATTTTTCAAGTGAAATATCATATGGACCCCGATGTCATGCTAATCATTAGCTGCTGTATCAAACCTGAGCTACAAGTGACTTATCTTAAATACACTGAAAAGGTAAACTCAACATAAGATACATTTTTATGAAAGAAGCTGAATTTTACTTTTACTAATAAAATGAATAGAAAATTTGACCTTTACTTAAGTAGTTGCATTGGATGTTAAAATAATATTTTAACCTGGCAAATATACTGAACATGAAAAATTAAAACAGAAAAAAGGAATGTATACAATAGAAGTAGAAAATATTTAAATAGACTGAACTACAGGTCAGACGTCTACTACTGCTGCAAGCAAAAATAAGACTTGCGACTATGCAATAACCATAAAATGACAGATACTGTGTTTCCCTGTGGCATCACAGAAATCCTGCAACTTGTCAGTTTAGATTAAAGCTCAAGTAAAGGAAAAACATTAAAAAAAAGAATGTAATTCTGAGTTATTAAACTGACTTGGAAAGACAATAATTAAGAGTAGAATTTTGCCAAAAGAGAAAGAAACTTTTACGCTAAAACCGGCAAAAAAGTTATTTTTAAAACAAAGCATTAAAATCCAACTCAGCTAAGTCATGAAAGATCATTTTAAACTTTTGGCAAACAAAAACAAAGCCTGCTGTGAAAGATCTGTCCTGTTTGAAAATGTAATTTTCAACCCCTATTATTTCTTAGCTATGTTCTCGCTCAGCTCCCGTTATGTTAGGTATGCACACAACACGTACACCGAGGCCATCCCAGAGAGGAGAACACAGTGTACCAGAGCACTGATTTACTACACAGAGCTGATGATTCCCATGACAATCACAGCCAGCCTGAGCAACAGGCTGAAAACAGCTTCATGTATAAGAAGCACACAGCAAACGTGTCTTAATGATCTGGGCACAGTTCGCTGTGTGCAAGTCATAAGTTAAGTCCTGGAGGACGTGATCAGCTGTTTTCAAATTAAGTCATTAGTCTGAAGTTAGACGTCTCTCATGTGCGTTTGATTTCACCACGCAGTCTCAGGAAAGCCTAAAAACAGTCCTGCAAAACAAAAACCAGTACAGCAGCGTGATTCTGAGTAGGGATGGAATCATTGTTAACGTAGTGTTTAGATGAGTGCAAAACCTAAACATGTGCAGGATGAAGTACAGCAGAAGTACGACCTGGAAGGTTTTAAATGATGAAGCTCACCCACAGACATACAAGGTGCTCCATTGGAGGAGCAAACAAATACAAAAGTAGTTTTATGAACAGATTAAAACTAGGAGTATCTGCAAGTATAATCTCAGATTTTGGCTTATTTTGCAGATAAATACTGGATTTTAGAATCAGAAGCCCCTATATCAGCTGCCTTTAATGGTTTAGACTAAGATAATCATATGTTTAATAATGTCGGAGTTGTAGCAGTTTTGGTCAAACTATGAGTGAGTGCGTGTTCTGAATAACTCCGCTAATACCACATCAATTTTTCCTCTTAAAATCCATAAAAAAACTTTTTTTATTAATATTTATTTTTAATATTATTTAATTTTTTAAAAATGTTTCTGCAAGCTTCATTAAAGTTTGTCCAGTTGTTAATGAGAAAATCTGGTAAAGATATACAAACAGAAATTAAAAAGCATAATGTTTCTTTAAGATAAATTGCGACATAAAAATAAAATATTCATACGATGTGCCTTCTAACAAAGTACCACAGCTGTAAAATATATAGAAAGATTAATAATGTTGCTCCTTCCTAAAAGAATCATAATAGATTTTACAAAACACCATCAAGTATTAATATTTCTTAACTGCAGGTATTTTCCTTTGAAAGCTAAAGACTTTGCAGAACAAATGTTTGCTTTGTAACAGCAACCTTACAACACACCAGAATAGTTATTTCACAGCCAAAGTAGGTCTACTTATTGCACAACCCAAAGTACACACTGTCCTGCATTAAACATTCTCCAATGCAACACATGCAGTGTAGAAATACAGTACTAGAAATCAGTTATTGCCATAATTTATAACCAGTTTTATATATTTTTTGTAATCTGCAAAATTAACAACCTGACTGAACGTTGAGCTTTAAAAAGATTCTTTTTCATATGGGACACAAAGAAGAAAATAGAACAATGTTTTAAGACACAAAAAGTCCCTATTTGTTATAAAGTTTTAAACTATGTAAACAAAATTTATTGATACTACCAAGCAATATGAAAGGTACGTCCTCTGCTAAATTCAAGGCCGGCACCGCTGCCCCAAGCATCACAAGAAAAGCTATTCCTAAAGTTTGACAGGTTCTGTCACCCAGCCTGCAGACATATATCCTGACAAATGAGTATTTAAAAAAAAAACTGCATCCCTCAGTGTGCACTCACTGCATGCTCACACACATTAGTTGGATCAGTGATTTTAACTGTTTTTGCCACAAACTACAGCTGATCATTTTCAAGTAAGTAATTAATTTATCAGTCAGTGCTTCACAGGTTTGCAAAATAAAAATTCAAGGAAAGAATAAATTAGGAGAAATAAAACTAAATATGCACACATACACACAGCTGAGGTGCAGTTCTAGTGTGAAAATGTATGCCAACAACAGCACCATGTCAGAGCACGTTTATCATTCATGCTGCTGGCTTCACGATTTATCCAGGAAAGAGTAAACAATCTGAAAGTGACCAGAACCCATTACTGTGATTATGTGAAAAAGGCTTAATGTGTGTGGATGAGGTGTGCAAGTGATCAAACGGAATGTGTGAATATAATGTGGTTTAGATGTGAAGAGGTTTGTAATGTTTTAAAAAGGACTTGTGACCACCTCTTTCTCCACGTTGGAAACACTGCGTCGGTGATAAAACGCAACTCGACACCGCTGACAGGAAAGGAGGGAGCAGATAGTTTGTGTGTCAGGGAGCGTCACACGAATGCGCATCAATACGCCGTACCCTGTTTGTGCCTGCAGCTGCGGTTTATTCAGATATGAATTAAAGATTTAAATGGAAACCAGTTACAGGTGGAAAATAAGACCTAAACCCCATAAAAAAACACAATAATGTGCTCCTCATGAGAAGGTCTGTCTGCTGCGTTCTTGCACATGTAGGAAACATCCAGTAATGTTCCAAAGTGTCGTAATAAGAGGTTCTCTCTCAATTTGGGGGCCAAGGCTGAAGGGTTTGGGTGGGGAAATGAGAAAACGTCCACTACACACACACACACACACACCTCAGAATCTTCACTGGGCTTTTCCCCCCTTTTTAAAACTACACACGGTCACAACAACCTGACAACAATTATGCAATGGCTTAATGTTTTCCTTTTTTTAGTGTTTAGAAGGCTCTGTAGTGTTTGTTCAAGGAAGATGGGGGTGTCAGCTGGCAGGAAGTCTGCAGGTGGGAAAGAGGAAGAGGAAATGGGTTCTTTCAAACACATCTGTGGCCAGAAACTGGTCCAGGTATTCCAAACAGACGAGACAATGATGCAAGACTATAGTTCTGTGCATTTTGTATGATTCAAGATTCTGGAAAAGACAAATCTTACATTTTATGTGCAAACAGAGGAACAACTTAAAGAGGATGGAAATGCAAAGACAGGGAGATGGAGACACGGAGGCCTGGAAGCAAGGGTGTGAACACTGGATAAAGAGGACCAAGATAAAGAAAAGATTTGTGCACTTCCTCCGGCTGTCATCTCCCTTCCTACCACTGGGAAGAAGTGTGTCAAAGAGTGCATTGTTTCTCCCCATGTATCCGCTCTGCGCTCATCCCATGCTCCAGTTTAATGCCTCTGTGGTCCCTGCGAATCTTTTTTTTCTTCCTCTCAGTATATACGCAACGCCATTCCCTTGAAACTAGCAGTTTAGTTAGCCTGCTGAAAGACAGGAAATGCCTGTCAGGCAAATGAATAAGATGTGGCAGCTGCCTATACATGGTACGAATCCAGAGAATCTCCACAGTGTCGTCCCTTCATCCTCCCAGGGAACAGAAAGACATAAATTATTGAACTAAGGAACGGCCACATTTACATGGTAAAACCTGCACTTTGAATAACTGTCCAAGAATCAGACTTTTACCACACTGATTCTTTTCTGTGCTTGTTTGCTTATTTCTGCACCTGATCTCCTAGCTAAAAATCAAAAGCCATCTACAATATTCAGTTTTGCAGCATCTCTTGAGCTGGGACACATTAATGATGGTCCCATCACCAAAAACACAAAGGAGCTTCTAGGGTGAAGAAATCTATTACATATAGATATAAACAGGGTTTAGTTTTAGTTCTAATGTCAGTATTTTCCACAGCTGTGCAGGAATTTTTATTAAAATAAAATTAATAAAACTCTATATCACTCAGAAGCTGCACTTTTTACTCCCTTTGTAAACAGAGAAAAATGACCTCACTTTGGTTACAATCTCCTTTTTTATTCCTTTTATGGATTTCAAATCTAATTTCTGGCTTTTCTTAAAAACTAATGACTCTGCTGCCCCAGTTAACCACAAGACGTCAGCTTAACATTTCACCTATGTAGAGCATGTTTTCATTTTGTCCAAAGATCCAATCACTCATTTCCAGCTGCTGGTCAGCTAATCTGCAAATCTTGGCATGTTCAAACCTAAGATTGTAATTAATGTGAAGCTTCTGATTTGATGATGAAAAACAAATAAAAAGAAAATGTGAGAGCAAGACTGTTTTCTGTGTGTGTGAGTGTGTCCCCTGCTGTACCCAGATGGCCCAAGAACACAGAGTGCTAAGCTAACAGAGATGAGATAAAGACAGAGCTAGTGGGCTGGAAGAGCACTGTGGTCCGACACCCCACATAGAATTAACCCAGCTCTACTCTATCATCATTTGATGCAAAGCGGTGGACGCTCACAGAAATACACATCATGACGTTTCAGTCATTGTGCAGGTGTTTATAGAGGCTGTGTCTCGGAGAGAATATCCAGTCGCTTTTAGTCTGAAATGAAGGTTCTGCTGATTGGATACAAAGCCTCATGACTAGATGGTAATTACTGACTCGTGTACAAGAACCAACAGTCTGAAGTCTTTTCCTCAGTTTCTACAACAACACACACATTAGATCTTATGCAAAATAGCAAGTTAAACTTGGTAACAATTTTATGTTGTTATTAAACTTCTGACAATTATTTATAATGTGGGTTACCACTAGGGATGTCCCAATCCAGATTTTTTGGCTCCCGATACAATCCGATTTTTTAAATGATTAGTGTTTCAGATACTGATCCGATACCTTTATTTCTTTCCAAGTGACAAGGTTGGTAGTATTAAAGCAAGCCCTGCTGTTCCACCACGAGAAACATCCA
>JAUBOC010000077.1:13557455-13568204 GCA_032275365.1 Anablepsoides cearensis
CTGTGTTGAAGGATCAGTGGATCTGTGTTCGACTACTCCACCTAGGCTGCATTTTCGAGCGCAGATCCACTGAGAAAGTATTGAACCAAACCGAATCGTGAATTTTCTGTATCGCTGCACCCCTACTATTTACCTGTTCAGAGTTTTACCAAATCCTGAAATTTTAATATACTTATTTTAAATGAATGTCCAATTGTTGGCTCTTAACATTTTGCATATTTTTACATTTTATCTCTAATAAGTGAGTCATGTTTATAGCTTCAACTAACAACAAAACACTGACTCATTAAAAGTCTGTATAGTGAGTCAGTGTACAGAGCCTCTTAGTTTCCTGATGAATAAAGGCCTTTTCCTGTGATATATCTCATTCTTTGCTTGGTTGTCATCCATCTGCTGTGATCACAGGAAACCCTTGACAAGTAGTAGGCGTAGTGCAACGGCGACGGACAACTTTATGGTCCGAGGCCGAGCCACTTTGATCTTTGTCCTGCCGTATCCCGGTGACCAGATAGTTTCAATACATGTGATTGCCAATTCCTGCTGGTCTTCTCATCCCGGAGCCTCGGCTGAACAATCGCAATTGGCAGAAAGAAGGAGGCAGGGGCGGGTGAGAAGACGAAGGGAGGTTCACGAAGCGGCAGAAGAGAGGAGAGCAGAGAGGGAGGGCGAGGATTGAGACTTTATACGCGGCTCTTACAGAAGCATAAATAAAGAGTCGGACTGGGCACGTCTGCAGGAATCTGTTGGTTAGAAGTTCAAACACGAATGATGCTTAGGAGGCACTCAGCCGGTACCATGAGACGACATCAGGACAATGCACAGCTTCTTAAACAGGCTCAGGTAGTGCTTTGATTTCTAACTTGGATGCTTGCATGTGTGAACAAAGAGGAGGGTGTGAAAGCTCTTTAATCAGTAATGATGAGAGGGTTTAAATGGGACAACTTGAAGCCGTGTCTAAATTAAGCTTGTAGATTTTAGGTCAGTTGTGTTTGTGAGAAACTGGTGACGACACTTCTACAAGAGTCAGTGTCACTACTTTTCCTTAGGGAGCGGCTCTTCTGTTTGTTGAGAGTTTTATTTAATCAAAGGGTTAAATGGGCCTGAATCAGATGTATGATCTCAATGCAACACAAGAGTTTGCATCTCTTAGTCTTTGACTTAAAATTTGAATAATTATAATCCTTTTGTGTGATGGTAACATCAACTTTTTCCACCGTGAACTTAATGTTAACCAGCTGGAATTAAGCTTTTTACAAAGACAACAAAGTTGTCCACTTTACAGTAGTTTTACTGCAGTTTCAGTTTTAGAGGAGCTCATCTGGTCTGTTTATCACTTGGCTGGTCCTCCCTTAGCTTCTTTTCCTTTTGTCTTTACTTTTCTCTTTATCTCACTTTCTCTGCTCCCACCATCTGCCTTTATGGCTGATCTGCCTGCTTAAATTTCCTAACGGTCTCTCAGGAAAGGCCTGGAGGTCGAGAGGGAAATCTGTTAAGGGAGCTTAGCAGATAAGGAGAACCAAGACAAAAACACTTCATCAGTGCCTTTACTGTGAGTATCAGCAGTGAATATTACTTTCAGTGTCAATCTCATTAGCTTTAAAGTTTGATTTGGGATTTAAAAAATGCTTAGTAATGACATGTTTGAAATGATCTGTATGTTTTACAGTTAATGCAGAGACTGTTATTAAATTTCACTTTGGGTTGAACTTTTTTTTGTAGTTTTACAAGCTGCAATGGAAGACTGGACAAGATGTCTAGTATTGTCTTATATGGTCGATGAGTTAGTTTGTGTGTTCCAGGTTCCAAGGTTTGAAAACTGGAGGCAGCTGGCCAAGCTTATTGAAGATTTGCCTATTAGTAGCATTGCCCTTTTACTAATTGTTTACAATGCCTTATGATTTTGTCTTGGTTTGAAATTTTGGTTGTTTTTCCTTATTTTGTAAAATCTAAAAAAACAAAAGGAAAATTCTGAGCATTATTCTGAACATACAGAAAATGTGAAAGTTCTCCTAAATTGACAGCTTGATATTTTCTTAATTGTTCTTCCCGATTTCCTCTTACTAGTTCAATTTAACAGCTAATCATCAAAGTTTATTTGTAAGTGTCGAGATTAAGAGAGCCAGAAAATCAGAAAACTGTTTAAAAGGGTGTCATTGTTATTAGCACATCTGCAAAACACAAATCAAATAACTTAATGTGGAAAGAAGGATATGTTGTCATTGTTTGATTTAAATTTTAGTTTGTCGAGTAGATATACATAGTAAAAAAAAATACTGTTTTTATGTAAACAAGAGGTACGTTAAATATTTGGTTTGAAGATAATTTGTTCTAGTGTGGATGGTGGCATTCTGATTTTTAATTTCTTTACTTTACATCCAAGTTTGTTTTTTGACCTGTTTCTTTATTTCGAGGTCTAAAAATTGTTGACATTTGTGAGGGAGTTCCTAAATCCCTCAAAACACTTGTCAGGGTTTTTCATTGCCTTGTGTGAGCTGCATGGCTTTGCTCGTGTCATAGAAATGTTCCAAAACAAAATCATTCTCAGAATAGTTGCAGAGTCGCCACTGGTATTTGGAACTTGTCTTAAACATCTCTGAATTTAGTTCCTACAAGTCAGAAAGTGCAAGATAGAGTTTGGCGACATGTTGGGTTTGACTGAAGACAGAAAAGGAAACAAACCTCAGTCACATTGAGACCCTTTGAATACAAGATCAAGTTTGTATATTTTTTGTCATAGTTTGGTTGGTTCTAGAACTTAGAATGCAGGCAAGGACTTGAGAGATTGAAAAAAAAAAAACCTAACTAACTTATTAAAACACAAAAATCCCCTAAAAAGCCTCTTTCCTCTCCAGAAACTGATAACAAGGACCTCAAAGGAGAAACAATAGGAATACTGTAAATGACTTAATGTACAATGAGGAGCACAGGATATAAAGAGACACAGACAAACCTAAATCACAAACACCTGAAGGGAGACAGACTGGAACAGGTGAGTGTGGGCGGAGCTAGAGCAGTAACAGGAAGGCTGGAGAACACTAAAGTAACTTTATAACGCAGCTATTAGCTGCGTTTCAATTACAAATGTGCACAAAACTTTGTCGATATTTTGTTAATGTCGAAAAAACACAGTTTCGCAATTGCGGTGTTTCCATTAAGTAAGAAATGCTATTGAAATCACGCGTGAATACGCTTGTTCTTGCGATATTCACGCGGTGGATGTAAACAATCAAGCATGTTGCTAGGGGCGACTGTGGTGTAGTGGTAGAGCAGCCGGCTTGGGACCCGAAAGTCACAGGTTCGACTTACCGCCATGCCCACATGTCGCGGTGTCCTTGAGCAAGACACCCAACCCCCCACTGCTCCCTGGGCGCTCACATAGCTGCCCGCTGCTCCACTTGGGTATTTCTCTCGTGTGATGGGTCAAATGCAGAGCACAAATTTCATCATTGTATTCATTGATGACCAATAAAGCACCTTTACCTTACCTACCACAACACTAGTGATCAGAGGAGACGTCGGCGTCTTATCGAGGCTTTCGAGTGACAAGCCTCTTATATTTGGGAGTGGATATATATGTGGCATTTTTGGGAAATTGCAGTCGGTGAGTTTACTACTTTCTTTTACAACTTTGCCGATTTTACTACTACTTCCTGTTGTCTTTTTCTCTTCATCATCTTTTCGCCAGTAGAAACAGCCGGTTCTTGATCACGTGACTCCCGTGATGCGAAACAAGTGTTTCCATTGCAGTTTTGCAAAATAAACCAATTTCGATACGGTCGAGAAACCACCGCATCCTAGCGCAAAAACATTTTGTCGAAAAACCAACGTTTTTTTCGAAATTGACGTGTTTCCATGGAGCAAATTTATTTTCGAAATTCTAATTTTCACATTTTCATGGTCAATGGAAACACAGCTACTAACACAAACTATTAATAAACTAACAGAAAAATCTAGATCCACATTTTACTTTTCAATTCTGTCTCCATCTAGTTGCCAACAGTTATGAGAAACAGTCTGAAAACCAGGCTCAACAATAAACAGATACTGGTTCACCTTTTGATGTTACAGTGCCCCACCTAATCAGCAGCTGGATCCACACAAATCTTGCTTCATTTATCTGCAAACAGAAGAGGGCATGGTTTGATTGTGTCTTCTGTTAAAGTGCACCACATTCGTTGAGGGATTGCGAGCCATCTTTCTGTGTGCAGCAGGCGCTGTATTACCCTGATAGCCTGACAGACTGATCCCAGGTGGCAGTTCTGGAACAGTCATGCTTATATGTGTGTGTATAACACGTGCACACATTTGCCTCTGCTCACTGTTGATTTACTCATTGAACATCTCTCCCCCTCGTGAATCCTGAGTCCTAATGCTGGGAGGAATCAATAACCTTCTCCCTCACCATGCATCTCCACTGGGACTCTCGCAGAGCAGCGCTCTATGGTGTTCAGTCAGTTTTGTGGTGTGTTAAGGGAAGACACACACCTGCTGAAGGCTGGCTTTAAACAATTAAAAATGGGGAAGTGTTACGAGTGAGAATTGTAAGATCGGTGTCATTAAACAGCTGCAGCTCCCAGCTGGGTGGGCGGGTGACTATAGACACACACAAATTCACGCTCCCACTATCACACCTCCTCCCCCGACGTTAGCCGAACAGAGTCCATTACTGCCAGGTGAGAGGTGCACGTCACGAATGCAGGATGTCGTAAAGCTCTGAAGTGGTCTAATGGATTTTGTTCAGGCTGAGGTGACACACGCACACCTCTTGTGCGCACACACGTCAAGACACGTGCTCTGCCAGGAGACGGTTCTTTTTTTTTTTTACTACGTGCTGAGTGCGTTCACTCAAGCGTTGACATGTCGGAAGAGCTAAAACTGTCTGTTACTCAGAGCAAACTCTATAAATTCACTTCAAAGGCTTAAGGTGTTAGAAAAAGTGACTCGTTAAATTACAAATGTTAGTGAAATACTTTGGAACACACACACTGGCCAAGTGGCAAAAGCAGAGGTTGCTGCCAACCAATGAGCCTCGTAGCCTCAGGGGGGTGGGCAGATGGGAGATGGGAGGCTTATGGATGGAGCGATCATGTGAGCTCATTTGTTTCTAGCTCTGGCACAGAAGGGCAGAGATGCAGGAGGAGAGCGGCATGAAAAACATGCTTTGATTTAGCTGTTGTTTTCTAGGCTCGGTCAGTCTTCCTTTGCAAACCTGATGAATAAATTCACAAGCTCTCCTTTTTTATACTGAATCTTTATGAAGGCTGACAGATTGAGTGGTAATGTTTCTGCTTGTGTGCACATGTTTTTTTGTTAGTAAAGTATCGAATTAACCACTTGTATTTTACGTAACTAAGTTATGTCAACAATTTCCACTAAACTAACTGAGTTGAGTAAATCAGGATGGCAGACTGTGGCGAAGCAAAGATTTGGCGCAGTCTGCTGGCTTCTTTAGATTTATTGTTAATTTTTTGTGTTCAGTGCCCTGATACAACAGTTGTTGTGACTTGGCGCTATATAAATAAACTGAATTGAATTGAATTGAATTAAATTAAATCTAAAGCAATTTGCACAATTACATTAAAATAAATAGTGAAAGTTAAGTTGGACTTACTCAACTCAGTTAAGTGAAACTGTTGACATAACTGTGTTAAGTAAATCCAACAATCTGTTTTTTGAGTGTAGGCAATGCAAAAATACCCACAGCTCAGTCAATGATATTGCTATTGTGCTAATATTTGGTGTCGTAGTAGCTGAGAATCTGAGACTAAACAAAGACTGATGATTTTATCAGATTGAGCATAATGTTGTTTTCTATGAGGTGCTAGGTGTAAAAAGTTAAAAAATGTCACTAACCCATTTTTGTTTTTTTACTCACTTGTGTGTAAAAAAAATCCACCAACATTTTACTGTTATTTAGCTTACAGTTTTTCCATTTTGCTAATTAAGCCTTAAATATAAATATTAAATGATATGACTACATATGTAAATCTAAATGAAAAGTTAAATTTAATATGGTTTTTAACAGTTTTTTGTTACACTTGGCACCCCATAGTTTTCGACGTTTGAGCAAAACGTCTTTAGTGCCGTCGCTCATAACCTATGATGATAATAGTTTAATTATGTTGTCTGTATTTGTGTAAACATACACTGAGAAGCTTTGTCACTGATGCCTACTGTGTTGTCAGATACGCTTTCTCCACTGGTACTGAAAACAGCAACAAACAGCAGTTTTTTTTGTTCATAGTCATCAGTTGTATTTATTCAAAAGCACATGTAACCCCCCCCCCCCCACACACACACACACCATCAGCACACAGATATATCAGCTGTTAAATTTAGATCTGTATTGTTTTGAGTGATATTCAAAAGAAAACAAAATCATTGTACTATCCTAATTGTCTAAAGCCGTGTTACATAACCTGTCTTCTTTCATAAAGCTGAGCATGTGTGTGTGTGTGTGTGTGTGTGTGTGTGTGACTCCCAGGCTCTACTTTCCTCCTGTGTTTGTGAGAGCAGCTCAGTGAGTTGCCCATTTACTTTATTTTTCGCAACTCACATTTGGATTTGTAAAGCCATTACTTTTTTCAAGAATGTCAACAACAGTCATATTTAAAGGGAGAAATAAGACTTCAGATGCATGTGTGACATCCTGTGCTCTGAGAAATAAAATTTTGATTGTGGTACATTTAATCTCTTCATAAGAAGCAGTTTACATAAAGGATACTCCATGTTTTAAACCTTTATACTTTCATTAAATGGTTGAGTCCACAGAATATTGCCAGTAGTGGTTTAGCTAAAACTAATGGAGCAAAGTGAAACATACTGGACAAAACATGGCAGAGAAACTATCTGATGTAAAAGTAAAGCTGTGTAAAAACTAATAAATTAATGTCAGTGTGAACCACTGTTTTTTTATACAGCTCTGAAAACTTGGTCTTCCTCACTGAAGCAGAATGTTTCCTCTGCAGGACAAAGAATACTTCTCCTCATCCATTCCTTATTTTTCCTCTCATCTTGTCTCCCAGTTGTCAGGCACCAGTGTGGTGGTGGACATCGCGGTGATGGGAGAGGCCCACGGTTTGATCTCAGACCTGCTGGCGGACCCCTCCCTGCCCCCCAACACCTGCAGCTCCCTGAAGGCCGTCAGCAACCTCCTCAGCACCCAGATCAACCTGCAGCCTGTGCACCGACACCGCCTCCCCACGGACGCACACATCTGCTCCGACTCAGAGGACGGGCCTGAAAAAACCGAGCGGTTGGCCATTCCAAAGGTTAATGCTTGTCGTCTTTCAGAGATTTGACAACTTCTGTTTCTTTGGTTGCTGCGATCCTACAAGAACATGTATTTCACATTTCTATGGAAGTTCCTGAGAAAAAATAACTAATATTATTATTATTTATATAAAACCAAGGATGCTTATTGTGTTGTATAAATGGTTTTAAACTAAATTGCATGAAACATCTGACTGACACGCTCCACCCACACCCTCAGTGCAAAATATAACATATTTTACATCATAAAAATTACATTAAGACAACATAAATAAAAAATTCCTCTTATGTAAAAAGGTGCAAAAATCCTCAATAAGGCATGAACTCAGTCTACAAGGAAACTATTAAATTGATTAGTATTTTCTGTGAAAATATGGTGTGAAGCCTACAATCTTAATGATAGCTGAAGAAGCTGAAACTTAGCTGTCAATTCTAACAGAAGCAAGACACTAAGAGCTGAAAGTAGCTAAACCTTATAGGTACAGTAAGAACTAAAAGTAGCAAAATGCTAGCTAAAAACTAAAAGTAGCTAATATTTAGCTCAAATTTCCAGAATGTTAGCTAAATGCAGCAAACGACCACATAATAGCTAAAAGTAGCAGAAGAAGACAAAACTGGAGCAGGCTTACTGTCTCCTATTTAAAAAATATTATTGAAGAAACTGAAATTTGCTTACTTCTCATGGTGGCTGGTAATAAAACATATGATGTGACGGAGGAAAGCCCTCTTAAAAAGAGACGAGCTGTTTTACACCTGTCTGGGTGCTTCTGAATGTTTAAAACATGCCCTGAATCCTGATGAGGTGCTGCTGGATCCCACCTCATTAGTGATGTGTGAATCTGCATGTGTCATGTCAGCGCAAGTAGGAGATCCACAAAGATAATTCATGAAGTCAGCATTTGACAGGTTTCCTATTCAAGTTTGACATTATTTGTCCTTTTCTCTCCTTCAGCTCCTGCAGTTTGGAGTTCTCATGTAATCTAAATCAAAACAACACAAAACACTAGTTCAGTTATATCTGTAATGAAAAGGAAACAAGAGAAACGGTTGGTGCAACAATACATGTCCACCACCAGCTGAGGTCTTTGGGAGTAAAACTAAAGAAAAGGTTAGGGTTCGCCTCCATCTCCACTTTTAGAATCTTCAAGAGCCAAACGTAAACATGCAGTCTGAGAGCGATACAATCTGTTGGGAAAATATGAAACTCTTGTCCTAAGATTATGACAGTTAGATCATTATGAGATTTTTAAGGGAAAAAATATATCCTCTTAAAATGAAAAAAGGCTTTCCAGTTCTGTTCCATATTAGTCTTTTTCTTTTGCAATTATTGTGTTTTTATATTATATTTGAATCCCGTTTTGATTTAAAAAGACATTGGCTTTGGTTTATTGTTTTAGTTTTTAATGAAAGTGAAGCTGCTAAGCCTCTTTGTTGGTTATACAGAAGGTGTTGCGTTTATTTATTGTACAAAAGCAATACTGCATGCGTGTTAGAGTGTGTGGGTTAAAATGCTTCATTATAGGTTTGTTTTTTGACGGACGTGACTAGCTTTTGGTCAACATTTGTTTGTGGGACCTAGAATATTTGGGTAGCAAATGACTTAAAAACAACAGAACTCATGGGATCTTTCTGGTTTTTATATTGGCTGCATGTTAATTACCTTTTTAGTTTTCCCATGTGGACTTATTACAGGATTTTGTTGAGCTCTAATTGAACAAACAGTTTTAAAATAATAACCATCCTAAATGGGCTATATTAATGTTACTTATTTTGACCCAATACACTCATTTCTAATTGACTAAACCAGCTTAGTTAATTAAATCACTGCTGTTTACCAGATACGATGGCCATTTTTAGGTCATACTGTGTTGTGTACTCGTATTTTGGCTGGGATGGAGAATTTTCAGTGTGATCAGGAGTTCTGCTTATGTAGGTCAGCAGACTCATTTGCTTTTCTCTGCAGAACTGTTGACAGTGGAACATAACTATGATCTGATAGAAGCTACCTCAACACATTCACTGGAGCTGAAAACATTTGTTTGTCAAGAACAGATTTAGACCCACTTTTTCCTTTTGTGAAAAAAGATTTGTCCGAATGGTTGAACTTGGTCTCCCTGGTAAAGTCTGTTCTGGAGTGCCGAACAATAGAGTCTGATTGATGGTCGAACCTTAGGAGAAACAATGCAGGTTCTATTCTATCTGTGGAACACTGGACCAGCTCTTTATCCTCACTAGGGTCCTCAAGCTCGAGGGAGCACTTTTTAATGGACTTTTAAAGCAACAGTTTTAGCAAACATTTATAAACCACTACCATCATAATCTCAGTATACATTAGTTAGAAGCACAAATAGCAGCAACAGCAATCTATGGATATTGGGTCTGATTGGACTAGCTGTCTTATCTGTCTAATCTAAAATAATTCATATTTGTGTGTAAACATGTGTTTTCACTGCAGCGTCTGAGAAGAAGTCTGCCCCCAGGACTGCTGAGGAGAATTTCATCAACCTGGACCACCACCACCTCAGCCACAGGGCTGCCCACCATCGAGCCGGGACCCGTACGCAGAGACCGCTCAGCCAGCATCAGACAGACTTCAGACTGGTGATTGTTTTATAACCTCCATAACATTGGAAAATATTTTGTATTTTTTTTTTTGCCTGACTGTGTTGTTGTCATTGTGTTTTTATATTAAAGCAGTGATTTGTGGAACAACCCATTGATGATCACCATCTCAAAGAGCCGCTCCATGTCTGCCTCCTGTACTGCCTCTGCCACTTCCAACCACCTCTACAGCAAGCCACTGGGAAGACCAGGTATGTGTGTTTTTTACACATTTCTACACACACAATCCAGCTCTAGTAATAACTTTAACAACTTTGGAACGATCTCTTTCAGGTTTCCCTCCCGCCCTCATATCACCTCTGGGCTCCCCGTGCTCATCCCCTCCCGCCCAGGGAACTCCCGTCTCCAGTCCTACCACAAAGACGTGTTCAGTGCAGCTTCCTGAGCCGGCTGGGCCGCAGACAGAGCAAATACCTGTCTCTGTGGCCCCCAAGAGCCATCACAGAGCCTTAACTCATAGCCAGAGCGCCCCAAGCTCCACCACCATTCACTTGCGGCCTCCACCTCTCTGCAGCAGGTCGTCTTTATGAATCAGGCTTCCTATCGCATGATCGCTGCTGAAGGCGAAGCAGCGATCATGTTTTTGCCTGTATCTGTGTGTGTGTGTGTGTTCCTATTAGGGATGCAAGTTATCGATTAATGGATTAATCTAAAGTTGATAGATCTTACCAATTGACTTACGATTAATTGATAAGCGGCAATTTTCCTTAAAACCTGACATTTCTCTTGAATCAAGGGTCTTCTATGACACGAAGGGCTAATTTTTTACTCACTAAATAAAAAAGTACAGTATTATTTTAACAATTCATTGTGCAGCTGTGTGAGTAAACACTGACTGAATGAACAGAGGAATGT
>JAUBOC010000077.1:13618911-13632944 GCA_032275365.1 Anablepsoides cearensis
GTGTAAGATTATTTGTCTTGTTAGCCTGAAAATTTGACTCAAATTAAGTCAAAAATTTCTGCCAATGGCGTAAGAAATGTTTACTTGGTAAGATTCTTGAGATACTTGATTTGACTCAATTTTTTCTTATTTCAAGAATTTTATTCTTACACAATCAGTTCTTGTTTAGTAAATCAGTCTCAAAACAAGATCTAAAAAACTTTTTGGCTGGATATAAGATTTTAAAACTTGGTTAGATAGACAGTTTTTGCAGTGTGAGGTCTGAGGGGAAAAAGAAGCTTTGGGGTCCTCTGTTGGGGCTAAGACAGGTCCACTTGTCCTGTTGAAGTCTGGGAGGATTCCACTTGTGGTGATGCATAAGTCTGGGGTTGCAGTTGCCTTTCAGGAGGACGTCTTATCAGTTCTTGTGTATTTTCTTGTCTTTTGTGTGTGGCAGAGGTTTCTACTGACTGAATCACACAATAAAAAATGTTGTACTCAAGATTTATTAAGACACAATTAATATGCCTTCAAAACATGTCTGTTCCCAGAAAAGGCTGAAGTTGTTGATAAAGTTCAACGATTTTGCAGCACAAGAGCCATTTGTTAAGCATCAGTGGTCTATTACATCTCTCATCTCTAGCCAAAGAAAGATACCTCCTTACTGACACCATGAACTTTACTCAACAAATGAATCAAATCCTGAAGCAAGATTTCCGATTGATGCCTCACAACATCACATGCTCCTGTGTGGATGATGATTTCTGTCACTGTTGGATGCTCATACGTGATCGTCAATATTTTCACTGAGATATTAGACACCATATTATTGTCAAAACGACGTACTTTGATGTTTTTCCTGCTGCAAAAGCATTTAATCTCTTTCATGGCTCCGTCACCAACTGTTAGGTTTTGTGGCTTGGTGGTGGCTGTTTGTAAAACCCTTTAGGAGGAAGAAGTCATTTAGAGCTCAATCTGTTCTTAAACCGCTTGCTGATGTTTAAAGGTGAGCTTTATTACGAGGAGTCACAAGACTTGTAAGTGGGGCAAACCTGTTTTCTAGTGAAATTCCATGTTTTCAGTTGGTTTGCTCCTATTGTTTTGTTTTGGCAACAATCATTTGCTGATTTCTCTTTGGTTGAAAAGGGGTTGCTCTGCATGCTGGCCAGACTGATTTATCTAAGTGCAGGGTTCTTCCTATTAGGAGTCTTACCAGATCTAAAGGAATGGATTGACTCATTGGCTTTGCACTGAGAGTTCCAGGGAGGACTGTTGGTCCGTTTGCTCTCATTTTCATCAACAATGTCGTACAGTATTTCTGGTGCTAGTTAGCTGCCTATCAGTCTTTTAATTGTTTTGAATCACTAGTCATCTCATTCCCATTCAAAGCACTTATCTCTGCATTCACGCCAAGAAAATGAATTTTCATTTTGATAACTGTTGTTTGGATACGTTTACTGAAGTCCTTTGTGGAAAAGGTAGGCGTCTTGTACCAAGCTGTCTGTCGGTTCTCAGGAGTGGTTCAGGTTTTAGTCATAAAATTGCTTTGATTTAGTCGTTAAATATCTCTTTGAATGTCAAACAACAACAATAAATTGATATAGTAATACAGCTCATACAGACAACACTATTCAGTTAAAACATACACACTCAGAAAAAAGTAAAAAAAAAAAAGTTTTAAAAAATCCTTTCCTTTTTTTGGAGGGGTGGGGGGTCGGGTGGGGGTGGGGGGTTGAACCTTCACATGTACTATTCATGTAGCCTCAAAAATGGATATGTATTAATATCCGTTTTCCCACTTTCTGCTGGATATCCAGGTTGTGGAGGCAACAGGTTGAAGGAATTTTTATAAGAACTGTATTAGTACCCTTGTAGCCTTTTTTCACAATCTACATAAATCGATTTGATGCAGCTTCATAGTCTTTCCGCACCCGCTTCGGATATTATCATCCATTAGATGGATGTTATTAGTCGTTATCAGTCCCATATATGGCTTCAGACTGACTTCAGACTGTCCCGACTGTGTCGCCAGTGGGTTCTCCGTTCCATACAATGGCTTCAGACTGTCAGCTGGTTAGTATGTGACATAAAACCACTAAGGTTTTTTATGCAATCTGGTTAATATGAGGCATAAAGCCACTAAGGTTCATTTTAGAGAAAATGACATGGGCTACGATAAAGTAGACTGGATATATATGGCACTGGTAACCCACTAGGGGCCACTGTCGGGACAGTCTGAAGCCATTCTATGGGACTGATAACTGCTAATAACATCCATTTAATGGACTGATAACATCCGAACCGGCTGCTTTCCACTGGGCGATAGGAAAACAACATTTTAGTCCCCAACATTTACAGAACTATCGTGTTGGTGGAAACCTTGCACCTTAGGTTACCAGAACAAAAAGGACCCTTGAAAGTCCATTATTTATATTGTTTTCTTTCATTCATTAACTTGCCTTTCTTCGTCTGCATCCTTGACATAGAGTCTATCACCATAACCCCAGCAGATGCCCGCTGGGTTGGAGCATGGTGGCTGGGTTACCTCATCGCAGGAATCATCACCCTGCTGTCTGCCATCCCGTTCTGGTTTTTGCCCCGCTCTCTGCCCACATCTGGGTCCCAGCTCCCAAAGCCGTGCACCCAGGAGAAGACGAGTTTTCTTAAAAACCCGCCACATATGAAGAACAAGTATCAAGCAGAGGAACACACCAGTTTTATAGAGATGGCTAAAGGTAAGGGTTAAAAAGAGGTTTGCTTTTATTTAAAATGTTTTTATATATATATGTATATTAATATGCTGGTACTTTTTTTGATACAATTTCCCAGATTTTTTTCCGACCCTGAAAACTCTGCTGGGACACCCGGTGTATCTAATCTACTTGTGTGTGACAGTCATCCAGCTGAACTCTCTCATTGGCATGGTCACCTACAAGCCCAAGTACATCGAGCAGCATTTCAGGCAGTCTGCCTCGAAAGCAAACTTTCTGATGGGTACGTTGCATGTTTATGAAACATTTTTCATGTTTCCTTTCATTTCACAAATCCTCTTCTAGCTTTTGTGTCCCTTGAATGCGACAGACCTTCAGACTGAACTTGTTGTATAAGAACTGGGTTAGCATATTCCGATTCAGCCCACCAGCTGCCAGCGTTGCAATGATGGGGGCTTTGTGAATAAGAAAGTTGCTCTGCACATGAAGTGAAATACTTAATGAAGTTCAAAGCAGAAAATGAAAATATATGAAATCATGCGGTCTCATTAGGAGAGATGCCTGCTCTGACTGGATTGGATGCATATGAAGGAGAATGTAATATTAGTGACCGCAGCTAATGACGTGTGTGTAGATCAAAGACAATGTATTTGAAGGTATAAAAGCAAAAAATAAAAAGCAATTATCTGTTTTTTAAAGAAGTTTGAAGATTTCTCTACTGAAAGTGTACATGATGTAAAATGCAAACCAGCTATTAATTAAATAATTCACTTCTTTTTTCAATTATAAAGTCTATGACTGGACTATGATGTTTTTATGATCCTAGGTGTGATCAACATCCCTGCTGTGGCACTGGGGATGTTTTCTGGTGGTCTGCTCATGAAGAGGCTGAAGCTGAACATCATGGGAGCAGCCAAAGTTGCTTTTGGCACTTCCCTAATTGGTTACATTCTTTCTCTGTTTTTCTTCGCAATGAGTTGTGAAAATGCCAAGGTGGCCGGGGTGACGTTGTCATACAACAGGTAAGTCACAAACAGTTCTGTTGCGTCAAGGTTCAGGAATGGTTTTGCTTGGGAAAATAGTGTAACGTTGATAGTCTAGTTGGTAGCCTCACTTATGATTTTGTGCTTCTAAGAAACTTGTGCTAACAACAAAATTGTGTGTAATAATTACAATATCAAATCAGATGGATAACAGAGATGGCAGTATGGTCACATGTCAGTAAGGTGTAGCACCTCCTTGGCTATAGGGTGGCAGACAACATACAGCCGCTGTAAGCTGAGTAACATGGGTGTGTCACTCCACGGCAGTAAAAGGACTGGTTCTCTCCCCTTGGAGATGTGTACCTTCCAGTTGTGACACCACTGTAAACACCACTGTTTCTGCTCAGGTGTTAATTTCAGCCTACACATGGAATGGTGAACCCACTGTCCAGCTCGCTGTTTAATGACACACACAAGATGTTAAAGGGATCCATGATTAGTTGTAACATTATACTTTATTTGCTAAACATAAATTTTAACTGTAAAATAAAAAAGTAAAAAAAAAAGTAATTTGTTTTGACACGGACATTCATCATTTACCCAGAATGCTTTGCGTGTAAATAAAATGGCCCTGTCCGTGTGATATATTTTTAAACTTTTAGTTTAGTTTAAAAAACTAAACAGACTACAGTATTTTTACCGTCTTTATTTTACAGTTAAAATATATGTTTAGGAAATAAAGTCAAATGTTACAACTAATCATGGATTCCTTTAATACTTTCTCCAGATGGTGCAGAAATCATTGGGTTTTGTAACACTTGGCAAACAATACAACCATCAAGGAGGGGGCAACCAGAACTTTCATAATGAGTATTTGCACTTCAATAGACTTAACTAAAATATAAAATGTGTGCACTAACTTGGCACAGACAAGCAAAAACCCAACACAGCCTGTGGTAATAATATTGAATTTATCACGTCCTTGTGTTTAACAAATGAGATGTTCTCTGACACGAATGCTGCTTTTTAGGAGAATAAAAAATAAAATAATCGCTCAAAAGTTGTTCAAATGTAACCATCTTTAATCATTTAAAGACGTTTGCATTAGAATTACATTGTTGCTTTTTTATTTTCCAGTAAAATGCATATAGGGTCATCATCTCTTTACAATATGCAATCACTTCCTTGTAGTCATGTTTTCTAGTTCTTATATATCTTATAGGTTATGTTACTCTGTTTTGTTACTCTTTTTTTTCTCCAGCACAGACAAACTGGCCTGCAACTCAGACTGTCTGTGTTCACCAAATGAGTGGGACCCTGTGTGTGGGAAGAACAGCATCACATACGTTTCTCCATGTCTTGCTGGCTGCACCATTTCTACAGGCTCAGGGAAAGACACAGTAAGAACCGTCCGTCTGTTTTCTGCCGCTTATCTGCCGGGTCGCTGGGGCAGCAGCCTAAGCAGAGAGACCCAGACTTCCCTCTCCCCAGCCACTTGAGCCAGCTCGTCTGGGGCTATCCCAAGGCGTTTCCAGGCTAGCCGAGAGACATAGTCCCCATGCCTCTGAAATATGACAAACAAACAAAAACATGTTTTCATGAAGCAACTGTCAACCATTCAAAAAAATGACAAAATGTTCTCCTATGTCAGTACGACAGATTTATTTCAATGTTTAGCTCCTACATTTTGTAAATGTGCATTGCTGTGTAGGTGTGTGTCTGCAACCTTTTCATGTCTCTCCAGGTCTTCTCTAACTGCAGCTGTGTCGGCGCGGCTGGAAACTTTACGGCCAGCACAGGTCATTGCCCTGAAAAGGACGACTGCGACAGGATGTTCCCGTACTTCCTTGCCCTCTCTGTCATCACTTCCTTCATCATCTCCCTTGGGGGCACGCCAGGCTACATGTTTCTCATCAGGTTAGACTTGAATGTATTGAAAAAAACACATGTAAAATAACCCAATAACTCTGAAGTACCAAAATACCAAATATCCATTATTTTTTTCTGTGCCTCAATTCTTCTGGAAGTGCATAGTGGTTTGTTAGTTTAGTAATCTCCTGGAGAAGTGTATCACTTTACCTCAGTTCCAGTATTTGTACGTTTCTTTTCTTGTGACCTACATTTCTAACAGTGATGCCAGCAACAAAAAAAGGGAAAGGTGAAACATGAGGAGATGGGAGCTAAAATGCATGCATTCAGGAGAATATAACATTTAAAAAAAAAAAAAAACTTTATAAATAACAGCAATCAAATTTAAAATGTGTTTTTAGACCCTGCCATAAATTCTTTGCTCTTGTTATTTACAATGAAAACTTCACACATATACACCTAGAATCTAGTCCCGGGGGGGAGGCCATTCTAACCAGGTGTTACAGCAGCCTCTGCTGGTGGGAGTACTTCATTACAACATGACCTCTGCTGTCTAAAATGGGACTCAAGTGGTGTTATAAGCAGTAATAGAGTTTTGAAGTTAGATGATTTAAAGTTTAAAGTTTTGTTTTTGTTTGACATGTCAGTCTATAAAGAAATCTTAAAAGTGCAATTTTCCTAAAGCTGAACTTTTTAAATAAAGTCCCGATAAGTGTTCACATAAATCACAACAAGTGTTTACAAAAATCATAACAGGTGTTTACACACCTGCTGCTGCACAATCATTTGTACTGTTACTATTCACTGTCATTGTTCAACTGAACAATCATTTGCACTACTACTCTGCTGTAATTGCACATCTTTGTTTCTTGTCTGCTTTGTGATGCTTCACTTTGCATTTATTGGTCAGGTTGAGATTGTTTTGCACAAAGGTCACTTCAATTCCTAATGTTGAACTCTGTCAAATTCTGAAAGTCTATGTCTCGAAAACAGGACATATCTTCCTCTATTCTTGCACAATCCTTTATGTTTTATATTTTTATTAATGGTAGTTGTATTATGGCTAGTCAATGTTAAAATTATTTTTTTGTGTGTGCACTATCTATAGCTTGTAAAATAACTAGTGTGTGAAACTCTGTACTGATGCTGCTGTGACACCTGAATTTCCCCTCGGCGAGACAATAAAGGCTATTTCTATTCTATTTCTATTCTATTCTAAAATACATTATTTGCTTTTTAGCTTGTAATAGAGGTTAAACTGAAGCTGAAAATAGAACTTCAATGATTTATTAGCCAATGACAAGTGAAAATGGATTTTGACTGAACATTTTTTGTTTGTTTGTTTTTTGGTATTAGTTCTATTTCTAATGATTTCTGACTGTGAAGCCCTACAAACACCCTACTTTTCTCATGCAGGTGCATCAAACCACAGCTGAAATCTCTGGCTCTGGGTTTCCACGCTTTGGCAACTCGAACTCTTGGTAAGTCTTCTTCAGAGTGCAGCCTGTGGGGGTTTCAGAGCTGAGAAAAACAGGTAAACCTGGTTTCTAATCTGCCTGAGGAGCTTCTCACTAACAGATACACCTCAGAATGTCAGCTTTTGAGTTTAAAGGTTATGTGTACAACATCTGAGCCATGAAAGCAGGGTCTGTTGTATCTGAGTTTTCAGAGGTATGATTGTGAAAAATGGATTTGTGTCCTTACAGCGGGGATCCCTGCTCCCATCTACTTTGGAGCAATCATTGACACCACTTGTCTCAAATGGGGTCAGAAGAGATGTGGGGGGTTAGGAGCCTGTAGGATCTACAACACCACTGCATACAGGTAATTACACCATTACTGCTCTACATTTCAACTTGCTGAACCAGCTTCCTTAATAACTTAGGATAGCCCAAATAAACTGTGGTGGTATATTACTGTATTGAGTGCTATATGAATGCTTTGTTGTTGCTTTTTTTCTCTTGTCTGCTTTTTTACTGACTGTAAAGCAAATTTCCCTTTGGGGATAATAAAGTTGATCTAATCTAATCTTTTCTATTGGTACACAAGCTTTGCTATTTTAACTTTTTATTGGGATATATTGTAGTTAAAGCCATAGTATGAATTTGGGTTTTATGTGAGACAAATCAGAATCACAGATTGGCATGCAATTTATTTTATTATGATTTCTTACAATTCAACATGGGAAGTTGTGATGTGATACATTAGGACAGAATAAGTTATGATACAATATAACAAAACAAAATGATACAATACAATTTAAAACGAACAGTATAATATGACATCCCAAGACTATTCAACTAAACTGCTCTAAACTGCTCAGAGCCATAGTTAATGGGCCCCAGATGAATAGACCTATTATATGATATGATATATGATATGATACAATATATATGATATGATACGATATGATACGATACAATACAATACGATACAAGATATGATATATGATATATGATATATGATATATGATAGATGATATGATACGATACAATACAATATGATATGATACAATACAATACGATACGATACAAGATATGATATATGATATATGATATATGATATGATACGATACGAGATATATGATATGATATGATACGATACGATACGATACAATACGATACGATACGATACGATACGGTATGATACGATACAGTATGATACGATACGATATGATATGTTAGACGTGAACTTGAAGTTCGACACCACTACAATGGTAGAAAACAATATACTTGTCTAAATAAGCCTTTTTTTTCTTTTTCTCTCAGGATAGCATACCTCGGCCTAACGTTAGGCCTTCGGACTATCTCGTTCATCATTTGCATTCCGGGCTTCATTCTGCTCAGCCGGCAGCTGAAGGAGGAGAAAAGGCGCACCCTACACGAATCTCTGTCCAACGGTGGGACTGAGCTGGAGGCGCTCAGGAAGGAGGAGTTTGTTATACTGAAGCCTGATCAAACAGTTCACACGTCAGACAACGGCACAGAGGAGCACAGCCGGCTGTGACCGCCGATCCACCAGAAGTGACTTTCTTTTTCCTCTTTTGTTTTGATGTGTGTACTTGTCACTCAAGTAAGTACACACAAAGTTTGTACAGTCTGACACTGTAAACATGCACTCATACTCAACTGAGATTTTGCAGGGAATCACATATTGTGTTTAATCATCTTATGTACAGCATAAAATCTATATTTGTACTACTGAATGTGTGGGGGTGAGCAATGGATGGAAACGGAACCTGTTTCTGGAATGTACAGACTTTTCTTTCTTCTGGCAGACAGAAACTTTGGTTTTGATTCTGACACAAAGGCGAGACCAGGAGTGTGATCTAAAGAACACCAGCATTACTCAGCTGCCCCTGCTAGGTCAGTTCTTTCAAAAGGGAGGTTTTTCTTCCTGTCACTAATGTTACAGAGCAGACAAAGTAAAGCGGCCTTATGAAGCAGAGGCACAACACAAAACAGGAGGAAAATCCGACTGGTAAAGATTTATTTTTCCAACCTTTTATAGCGATCAGTCAGCTCTTCTGAAGTGGGGTTCTATAGAGAGGTTATGAACAGTTAATATCTTACATGTTGCAGATAGCCCTTTTTACAACCTGTAGGACTAGTTCAAGCTGGACCAGGATTAAAGGGTACTGACATCCTTAAACTATTCCAGTCAAAAAATGTCACAATTGTCAGCGACCAGCGACCGTCTTGCTGAGAGGGAACACTTCTACCAACCGAGCCACCAAATAGGTGGTGCTTTATACCAGCAAGTGTTTAAGCCGCTTTTCATAGCTACCACAGGAGATTCAAGGATTTTTCAAACATGCATGAATGAGTCAACGCAACACTCCATATTTATATATGAAGGACATAACATGATATAAAGTAAAAAAAAAAGTCAACTTTACACAATACCCCCCCCCCCCCCACACCCCCTTTAAAAGAGCTGAACTATCCATTTAAATGCCTACTCAGACATGTAACCAGTGACCTGCAGGTGTTGATGTGATTAAAAAAAGCATTATGTGCCTCATTCACTCAACAGTTACCTCAGTCCTGCTTAAAGGGGAGCAATTTTAATATAATAGTATTTAAATAGTGATCTGTTCTACTGTTAAACCGTAAGTCTTAAAAACTTGTGAAACACACTTTAAATCAGATTTTTTTTTTTTTTTTTGGAAAAGCCCAAAGTTTAGTCTGATTGTCTTGCAGCTCGTGTTGTGTTCAGTTCAACGTGGATTTTAGTTTTTATAGTCACTTTAAATAAAGTATTGTAGTGTAATATGTCGGGGCAGCTGTAGCTTGATGGTTGCCTTCAAGTTGCATCTGGCATAAAATCGATGGCAAAATCTTTTGTGTCAGTTTGCAGAAGTATAATCTGTGCATGAAGCAGAAGCTGCTCTGACTCCTGTGCTCATCGTTAATTTCTCTTCAAAAACTAATTATCTATTGCACTGTTCTGTTTTTTAAATAATGTATCATTGCAAAATGTTTTCTTAAGAACAAACAATGCAGTCGATTTCAACAGCTGAAGATACCATGTTGAACTATTTCCAGCATCTGGTGTCATGTAGGGCAGTTTGAGATGCTACACTGGTTACCAGTATTCTGTGTTTTTGTTGTGTGTTTTGGATGGTAAAAGTCACAGTTTGTGAAGTGGAGACACAGGAAGTGTTCATGTGTTGCCTGTGTTACATTTATTTTGTCATCTGTTTGTGTGTTATTGTGTGTGAACCGGGTCGCCTGTGCCAAAAACCCGGAATCACTGTAGCCTGCGCTCAGGATTTTATCCTCGTATGAAGCTTCTTTCTGGAATCAGAAGCCCCTTTTTTTGGTTCGGTGTTTTCAGTTTGATGTGTTCAAGCAAACTGTAACTGATTAGTTTAATACTTGAAAATTGGAACAATTTTCTTCAAATGTCAAACTGATTTTATTCATAGAATCCCACTTTAAAAACTCTTTATGTTCGTAAATTCAGTCTAAGACCAAATATGATAAACTGATGATTCTTTAGATTTCTGACAAAATCGTCTTGTAATGTTTCCTTCTATCACAAACTGTACCACTACATGCTAGCTTTCTTTTTTAATTATCAATTAGAATAAAGACCTGCTTTTTGATGAAGCTTTGGGGACGAGGCCACAAAAGTTCAATTTGTCCTGATAAGTTGATCTCATTCCCCCTTCTTGTGGAAGATTTTATTTTAATGTAATTTTGGCATTATTCCATATAACTTGAAGTTTTTATTGCATCAGCTGATGATAGGGCTGAGGTGGAGTTTATCTGCACTAGTGCCGCGGTATCACATCAAAACTGACTTAATAGAAGACGATAAAACATACCTCAAGTTTGATTATGTGCCACATTCTGAGCAATTCCTTTTTTAAATTATTTTATTCCACTTATATTCACAATGTCCTAAAGAGATTTTTAAATTATATTACTAATTTCTAAACAGTAAATCATTTGTAGCTTGTTTGTTACACCGTTGTTTCAGATTCATGAGACCTTAGACCTTCGTACTGTGGGTCCATAAGTACAGATGTCTTTCCTTATCATGAGCAGAGATTCCAGCCAGTTTGTAGAGGCATCAAAAGTTGCACTGGCAACTTTACACACCAAGATGTTAAAAATGTGGAATGGTTTTGAAAACTACACAAACCTCTTCTAAGAATCTGACTAAAGTAGTGACTTTAAAAATAACCCCATTTGTGTTCTTTATATGATGGGTTTGAGCTTTTTAAAAATGAGTTATGTAAGTATTTTCTACAGTAAGTGATGATGCCTTGATGTTACTTACTGGCCTTGAATTTATTCAAAACCAAGAATATACGAAGGCTATAAACAGTGTTTTTAAAAGGATTTGACCCCTGGTGGCATCTTTTTCTGTTTTTTGCTTAATTCTGGAAATGTAAGTAGATTTCGTGGGGAGGATTCCGCTGTGGAAATCGAGAAACATTACAGCTTCCATATAAAGTTACTAATGATTGTTGGCCAAGTCTTTTGGATTACACGCATTCCAAAATGTCATCATTTAGGCCATTATCGAAAAAAATATACAAGTTGTAATGTGAATAAACAGGGGAAATATCACACAGGGGTCTTACGTTTTAGGGTTCTATGTTCCCCCTAGGAGTGGGAGCATCTGTTCAGGTATACATGAAGTTGTAAATGCTGCGCATTTGAAGGAGGGCCAGGCTAATGTGACACTGACAGTATTTGTAAAACCTTGATTTAATGAGAATCTGCCCACTTCTTTGTGACTCAGTTGTAAAATTACACAGATATGAGAACAAACACTCAAATCAAAACAATATTGGAGTTTAAAAACGCATCACTCAGTTTCATTAATTCTTTATTTGGATTTGCATGCCCTCTTGCATCCATAAGTGTGCTGCAGAACCCTCTGCACCCTTGACTCTCTGAATCTTTACTACCTGAAAAGTCCCAGCAAAGCCTCATTTTCTCTTAACGTATTATGTATGTAATGTATTAGTTCAGGTTTTTATGATGTGTCTTACAGAGCTGAAATTGCACTAATTTACTTCTGATTATTTTTGTTTTGCAGTTGTTGTGAAAGGATGGTATTCAGCTTTTCATGACAGAAAGTCTTTATGGGGACGTGCAACAACTTTTCACTGCTGCACAACTTGAAGGAAAAAAAATCTAAATGTTACACATTTTACGTTGTTGCTGTTACCTCTTTATTTTTTTCAGAACTGCCAAACCAGATGCACCAGTGATTTTTTGATATTTTTAGTTTACTCTAGCAGTAACCCAAAAGCCACCAAGGGAAAGCAATCTTTAGATCATCCTCTGCTTAGAATCCCTAAATGTTTTGAATAATGTCTGCAGAATTATCTTCTACACACAATAGAAATACTATGTTTTCCATGTTTTTGTGTGCAGACTGCATTTTCTGTTGTGTTTAGGTTTGTGTTCAGGCGCACTGTTAAAAGAAAAGCAGTATACAGGAAGGAAATTTCAATAAAAAAAAGGCATTCACTTGCATTTGAATAACAAGATTGTACATACATTTATTTGATTATTTTTGTAAATTTTGAAATATTGTAAAACAATAAAACATTTAATATTCAATTCATGCTGTTTGTGTTATTTAGTCAAGACACTCCGGGAGGTTCTTGTGGGGGAAAAAAAAGAAGAAACAATCATAATCAAACAGGTTTTTATTAGAGAAAATATGCTTTAATTGGGTAAAAAGGCACTTCAGTCTGATCTCATTGTACAACAAAAGTGAACACAATCTGAAAAAAAAAAAAAAATCTAGACAATAAATGTTGTAAACCTTTATATTAAACACTTCAGCAAAACCAAACTGGAGAAAGATTTAAACAAGTGAACACAACCTTTCTCACAACATGCAGCTAATGGAATTTAAAAAAATGATACATTCCTGTTTTGCAAACACAAAAAAGGTAAAACATGTGAGGTGCATCAAATAAAACAGTCCATGAACTCTTTAGAAACTAAACATAAACAACAATAAATCTATTTACTCAAATAATAAGGCCTAAAACATGATTCTATGTGGAATATTTCTATCCTTGTGAATTATTTTTTTATTTGTCTTTATGTCGTTGACGTTAATTAGCAACAAACCTGAATAAAGAAACCCTATGTGAAAGATGTTAACCACAACTTATGAATAAGGCAGAGGTGTGAGGACCTCTGTCTGGATTACATCAAAACGTGAAGATGATTTGTCTACATGCAAACTTGATCCCCACAGCAGCACATGCACACAGTCGATTTATAAACCGTCCAGGACCAGAGAGTCTGCAGCATCCTACAGTGGCGTTAAAGCAAACCTTTACCATAAAAATACATTTATAATGATTTACTGCAGCAACAAACATTTTGATCTCTCAGCAAATTCTGCAATGTAAATCATCTGAAGGGTTTCAGAGGAAAGAAGCTGTCTGAATTTAAATAAGCAAGCAGAAATAGTTTTTTTTTTATTAAGTCTGTATCATGCCAATAAAAAAAAATATCACCAGATTTAAAACCATCACTATCTCTGCTCCTCAGTGGATCCAATCTTAGTTGTGTAATCTACAGCCCGACCCAAAGTTTACGGTGGAAAAGAAGAAAATGTTGAATGGCTTTCTCTTTGATTTGGAGAAGTTAACCCATCTTATTCTCACTAGTCGTCCTTTTTGTTTCCCAAATCCTGACGATTCTGAAAGGACAAGAAATGTGAAATAATAATAAGTTAGTTTCAGGAGATTTTGTAAAGCTACATACATGTAGAAAAAAAAAACTTGCATATTAAATAGGTGACAAAGGAGTCTGCTGCCCGTGTGCTTTTCTCCTTTAAACTTAATGTCAGCCAAGCTTAAAATGCTAGGACTGATGTTGAATGGAAAGTTTAAATATTAGTTTAAGGGTGCGTTCACACCTACAATCGATAGTCCGTTTTAATCGAATTCTAGTTCGTTTGGCTGGAAAGTCCGGTTCGTTTGGGATGGTGTGAACACGTA
>JAUBOC010000077.1:13642476-13659536 GCA_032275365.1 Anablepsoides cearensis
TGTGTACAGTGCCCTGAGACAACAGTTGTTGTGACTTGGCGCTATATAAATAAACTGAATTGAATTGAATTGAAAAAGCAGCCAGAGTCCAAACAAAACACATTCAAGAGACTTTCAGAAAGTCTGAAGAAAAAAATCGTCAAGATCACTTTTAAAAGCTGTTTGGTTTTTTTAAATAATCCCAATAAAACTAACTTTTGCACAACATTGCATTAATTTACAATCAGCTGCACATGATGCACTTCAAAGCTTATTGACCCAGTTCGGTGCTGATTTGACCCACTTGGCCAGAACTGGCTGCCACAGTTTCTAACATTTAACTGACCCAAACTGAATTGTGCTTTGACGTGGAAACATTAAGGTTTCAGGCTAGTTTTTTTAAACACATTTAAAAGCAGTAAAAAGTCGGTGCAAAGAGAAAGCACGGGTGGCACAGCTCACCTGGGAAGCCTTTCCTTCCTCCTCCTCGGACACCGGGCTCACACCGCCGGGCTTCTCCACGCTCGCAGGCTGCAGCCAGGCGCTGGGGCTCGGGCTCGGCGGTAACCCGGAGTCCGGGCTGTCCAGTCCTCTCTCAGCCCTGCTGCTGCAGCTCATACCCAACGGGTCTCCTTCGCAAACATTTGGCAAGTTCAAACTGCCGACCATTTCTTGTTAAAAAAAAGGAAGTTGCAAAAGTCCAGCAGGTTTTGAAAGCAGAGCGTACCGTTCCTGTTGTTGTGAAGCTCCTCGTGTTACCGCGAACTGCTTCCCGCAACCTGGATGCGGGTATTGCAGCTCCTCAAACACGCTGCTTTTCACGCTGTCGTCCGGCTCAACACAACTTTTAAAGTTTCAAACAGAACCTACAGTCGTACAATGAGCTCCACCAGCACCCTGCGGCTCCTCTTCAAAACCTCCTCCCCCCTCCTCAAAGGAGGCCTTTCACAGCCACAAACACAGGAAAGGAGACGCCTTTCCAAGCACTTCGCCGGCTCCTGATTGGTCGGGAGATAATTGGCAACACGAAGCAAGGCCAAAGCAACTGGAGCCTTTCCAGAAAGCCTCCTCCAAATTGAACTCCTCCTGGTATCTTTTTTCCTGCCATTGTGTTCAATAAGTAAACCAACACACGCCCTTTTTAGGTTGAGCGGAGGAGAATGAGTGGAAACGTTTGTGAAGGTGCTGCCCTTGGAGTGTACAACTCAGACAACAAATGGATAACACTTGGCACCTGATGGCACAGATGTCCACTAATAAAGGCTTTTATTTGATTCACAAGGGCTTGGAAAATGAGAGACTGAAATGAGAATAAATGAGTCCAGCTGGTGAACGGACTGATATGCTCTCCTAAGAGGCTGCAGTATTTAATATTACTGATTGACTTAGAGAGCACCTGGCAAAGCTGGAACTTGTGTGAACATTTTCTGTCAAACTTACAGAAGTTTCAAATTTGCCCCTTAGACACAGAAATATTGAACAGATATTCTCTAGTCGGATTAAGTATGAAAATGTAAGAGTGCACACATAGTCGTAGTATGTTACCTTCACTTGTTATGAAAATATATATCAAAAATAAATTAGACATTGAATCGTAGCCTTGAAAATGGCCTCTGTCTCTTTAAGAATCTCCTACTGTTTCTGACATTCCCACTTCAGCACACAACAATGCTTTAGCGGAGGGGAGGGGACTCGGCTGCAGACTGAGCTCCAGGGAGGAGCTTTGTACAAATAGGCGGTGCTTTGTACCAGCAAGAGTTTAGTTAGCTCCACATGGCTTCCACAGGAGATTCAAGGAATTTTTCAAACATGTATGAATGAGTCAAAGCAACAGTCTGGGTATGCTTTTTTTTAATGAGGGAATGTATTTATAACATGATATAAAGCTCAAAAAAAAAAAAAAAAAAAATCTGATTTAGCATAAAATCCCCCTCCAGTTTTAAGATGGTGGTTTACTTTTGGCTCCACACAGACTCGATGTTGTTCTAGTCAGAACACCAGCTCTCATAACTGAGTCAGTTGAAACAGACATCTACAACAGGTAAGATGTTAATCGTTTAGAGCCTTACTCTGAACCCCACTTCAAATGATCTGATGTTAGCTCAAAGAGACACCACATTCTGTATATTTTATTCAGGAACAGTGACTTTGAATGAGTTAATCATCAAGGATTAAATATGTTAAAGAGAAGCAGAGACTCTAAACAGAATTTAAATAACAAGCCTTTAAAAGATCTTCTGAGAGCTCAGACTTTAGTGTCACAAAAAGTACAACGGGACATTCCAGTTACATATGTACAACAGGAACTAAACCGTTAAGGAAGTTTCTTCATGGTCCAGTCTCAGCTTGGCTTTATTTTACTATCAGTGAGAAAATTCTGTCAACTTTTCCCTCTCGGTAGTCCTCCAGTGTAACTGACTGAAGCGTAAAGGAGTCTTTGAAATAAATAAAATCGAGACAACCTGAAGGCAACAACAGCAGCTGCTGAGGTGGAAACCTGGATCCAATCACAGTCTCTTTTTGATGAGTTTTTCTAGTTTTCGGATCCGAGAGGACTCCTGCTCGGGGGTAGGGGTGCTGAAGGACAGAGAGGGTCCGCCGTCAGCACCTGAGGGTGGGGTGGGTAATCTTTGCCTGAAGAGGTCCAACATGCTGCTTTGTTCACTGCGTTTCAGACCCTGCACATAAACACACACAACGCAGAAAACAATAATAAAGAATGTTCGTTGGAGCTTATAATTTATTTATTTCATTTATCCATCCATTTAAAAACAAAAGAAAATCTATTTACAATAAAAAAAAAAACAAGTTATAAATAAAATGAAAGGAAGCAGAAAGAACAAAAGATCTAAATTTCGATACAACACTTTTAGTTTGAAAAGAAGAATGAAAGTTAGAAGTTGTCAGCTGGTTAGCTTAGCATAAAGATGGTAATCAGAAGGAAATGCCTAACCTCGCTTTGACCAAAGGTAACAATTTACCAGCAAAGAGGAAACTAAACATCCTTTTATGGTTTTCAAACAAAAATAAAGGTAGAAAATTATACAACTATTAGTTTTAGGTGGGATTGTACGAAACATACTGACCTTCATGTCCAGAATCTTCTGGAAAGTCTCTGGGTTGCCGTCAGCCAGGAGTTTGATGTAGTTATCCACAAACACCACTGGTGGTTCGTGTGGGGCCATCACCACCTGCAGAAAAGTTTAGAGTTTAATGTGGTTTCAACCCCACACCCTGAAAAAAAAATCACCATTTCCTTATGAACCATTATGGGTTTGCCCCAAGAGATCTTTAAACAATCCCACATGGGCCAGCCATGGCTCAGATCAGGGAGAGAGGGGCAACTACAGCTGATAGAACCAAGCAGGAGAAGGAAAAAAAAAGTAGTCAAAGTTCTGATTCTGTTTAAAAATAGGACCCTGGAGCTTTCCTCCTTTTATACAGCAATTATATCATGCTCAAGTAGGCAAGAATTAGTTTCCCTGCTAATTATTTTTAGGGTGGCAAAATGAGTTTGAATTAAAAAAGAAAACAATCACCATGAATTAAGTCTAATGAGGCACCAGCTTTTTCCAAGACTGAAAACTCTTGGCTGATTTTTCTTCCATTACCAGAAATTTAGGAAAACAAAGATAGGATGATACTGCTCAAAAGAAAAATGTCATTTTAAATTTTATAATTGCTCTTTAAGCTTTATTTTTTTGTTGTTTTTATTTTTTGTGCTCAGAGTGAAATGCATAAGATGAGTGGAGGAATCACCACAGGCTAGCCAGCGTAGGAAGTACAGGAATGATTGGCTCGAGATTTGTTGGAATTTTTTCGCTTCCTTACAAGCCTTGCTTACTGAGTGATTTACTTAGCAACTGTCCTGGAGCCAGGCCAAGGGAAAAGCCCGTGGGGGCTGTAAAAAAAAAAAAAAAGAAGAAAAAAAAAAGCAAGGGAATGACAGGGGTAGAGTAGGTTAAGAGTGAAAACAGCATTAAACTGGTAAATGAGAAGTAAAGTGAGGAAAGGCAGAAAAATTTAGGCGGAACAAGGGTGGGGATGGGGGCTGCCTTTGAAAAATTCCCCAGAAGAAAAACTTCAGAGGACCGAGGGAAAGCTGGAGCTATGGTGGGCTGGGCTGACAGAGTGTGGAAAACAGCCACGTCTCACAGGCATTGTACAGAGCAGGAGAGGCCATCTCAAACAGACACAAAGAGTCTTGTGTACTTCCAGCAGAACCGAGCGCTGGCTCCCAAAACAAGGAGCCCAAATATATTCATATGTAGCACAGAGTAGATATACTCTGACAGAACATTTAATAGAAGAGGTATTTATTTGAAACTAAAACTATACTTACACAATACACAAATTTACTTACTTTTTGTGCTAGGTTTATTTTTAGAGTACCTACAGAATAACTGTGGGAAAAACATAAAAGCATTCATAAATAAAAAAAAGTAACACCTGATTTGAATGAAAAGATGATTATCAGGCTTCTGCAGAACTTGGAGGAGTTAATTCACTGACTGAATCAGGTGTGTTAGAGAAGTGAAAAAAGTAAAACATGCAGGGCTGCGGACCTCGAGGACCGGAATTGATGATCCCTGTACTGGAGCATTAATGTTAGGGTAAAAAGAAAAAAAAATGTCAAAAACTCCCAGTTCATTCAAAATGAATGTTATTTGTTAAATAATTAAACTGTACATGGAGCCAACACTTGGATCTCCTAAAGTAAGCTTGGAATACTTAAAATTCTCCTCAAACTCTCTCCCACTGAACTGTAGTTTGTCTGTAGGGGCAAAAAGGCAGGTTTAATTTCAAGCCACAGCGTTATGGGGTGTAATTTAAATCGTTGAGGCTGGTCAGAAGAATTCTTGTATTGACCTTCTTTCAATGAGTTTGTCTTTCAGAGCTTCTGTTTTAGCCCAGGGTTGGAACAATTACCTGTTGGGAACCTCTACATGAAATTAAAAAGGTCTGTGCAAAATAAAAAATTTTCTTTACTCTACCACAAGCTAAAAATGTGCACAGTTTCTTTACATCAATGCAATATAAAAACTTATTCTTGACTTATTTAACTATTGACAAAATGTCAATTCCATCTTTGTCTTTATTTCTATATTACGTATGTGTGCTGCACTGCTGATCCTTTAAAATATGATTGATTGTTTTCTTCATCTGTCCTTACAAGTGTTATTAAACATTTATAGAAAACTTGGACTTGAGCTTTTCCTGCCAATATCTCTAGCCTTTCCAGTGTTTTTGTGTCCCCTGCTGTCATGGTAATGTGCTTGAATCAATCAAAAGCCTTTATGCAGTGTTATCCATGTTTGAGTTGTTCTGAAGACAGATAGATTCGTTCAAGATGAAGAAAAAATAAGTAAATAGAATCTATATATATATTCATGTAATCTTTTAATGGGAATAAACTGTAAATGTGGAGCAGATGAGAAGAAATATGCATATAGGGCATTACTCAAGGGGAAAAGACCTACTAGAGTGAAAACTTGCAGAATGCAAAAAAAAAACAAAAAACAAATCAAACATGAAAGGGGGAAATACAATAGCTTGTAAAGTTACTGTCTTACTGTTTATAAGTTGTTGGTTAAGGTGTTCTTGAGGAAATCTCCAAAGTTTGCAAGGGTTCTGCAGACCTAAATGCTCAATTCCAATTGTTTGCTTTGATTCAATTTTTTTGGGCATGGTTGTTCACTTTACAATTTAAACACCACATCCATCAGACCAGTGTGAATCGTTGTTTGAGAAACATTGGATAGATCTCCACATAAAGACCTGGATCAAATTTGTCACTTTCAGACAAGTCAAACATTTGTGCTACAAATTTTATTTAATTTTTTTTTTATTCTAGAGATCTAGAGTTGTATTTTTGACACCTGCACAGTAGCACTTTTTTTCCTTCTAAATTTAGGTTACCAACTAGCTGACCAGATATTGGCTTTAGATTGTCAGTGCTTGAGACAGTAACTATGTTTACATGGACATAAATAATCGCAATAAATGACCAATGAGAATTAAAATGTATCATGAAAAGCCCCAATCAGAATATTCTGAACCACTTCAGCATGACTTCTGACTTTCATCCACCGGTTTCTGGTGTTTTGTGGAAGGAGGAGCAGCAGCATTATAGTTGCCGGCAGCACAGAACATTCAAGGATGTTTATTTCCTCCTGCTTTAGCATCCGATAAAGAAGGAAGACAAACTGCATACGTTGCTTCGCAAAATAAAAGCATACGTTGCTTCGCCTGTAGCTCGATCAGGGAGTGCAGTAAGATTTCCATCACTATTAAAACCTGGCCCGGGTCCATTCTGGGGCTCAGAAGAGACAGAGCGTTTGTTTATGTTCATTATGGAAGTAGAACTTCTTCTGTTTTTTTTTTTTTTAGAGAAATTTTACAACTCTGGATGTGAGTAATCCTATTCTTAATAAAAGCCTGGTGCATGTAAATGATCGTCATAATCGGATTAATTTATTTTGCACTCATGTCAACGATATATTCGATTATTTAATTCAAATACATTTCAATTCTATCAAAGACTTTTGCGCATGTAAACATAAATAATGTTTGTGTCTTTGAGGGCCTAAATCTAGGACCAGGTTTGTGCACACAACAGACATAATAATGTTCCACTGATCCACTGATTTCAGTGGAAAAGCAGGGTTTGGATGGCACAATTAGAGCTGTAAACATTAACGGTCCAACAGGAGGAAGGAAGGAAGACCTCCAGGGAGTCTTGTAAAAACCAAGGGACAGGCAGGCATGCATTTCTCTTTCCTCCTGAGACAGTTAATCAGGGTGTGGTTAATCTACATACCAGTGTCCTCCAGAGTCTCATAAGGTAATTTTGACTTTACTCTCATACCCTCCTATAAACAGCCTTCTCTTCACAACACTGCATGTGTTGTTGTGCATAGATTCATAGTCGTACACACTCACACAAAGACTCACTCCAGACTCCTTTTTTCACAGGCTCAACCACATGCTGGGCTGAGGGGTAATGCGCCTGTTGCTCATTCATTAAACCAGTAGTGCTCCGTTCCTAGATTCTCCTCACATCATGTGAGATGGACTATTTTGTGGAAACATGCTCATAAAGTGATATTGTGAGTGGGGTTAAAGACACAATTAAAGGGCCATTCTGCCCAAAATAAACTCCTGAGTGGATAATCTGCTTGACTGACTCATTCAGGACAAACGTTTAAAAGCTGGCTCGCCAGTCTAACCACAAACACTCACAGGAGGAATGTTTGTTCTGAATCTTTTGTTGCTTCTTATGATAAAGCCTAAATCAATGGAAAATGTTATGTGCAGGCCTATTCCAGACTGCTCTTGGTTGTTTGTTAAAACTTGTGTTGAACTGGGTATATCAGAACTTCAAGATCAAATCTGTTAAATGGCAAACAAAAGATAAAGAAAACCTGTTCAGGTCACAGAGACAGAGGAAAAAAAAGGGGAGTTATTTGAAGTTCCGAGCCTTTAAAGGTCATCAGTTGAAGCTTTGGTTGTAAAAAAAAAACTGACCAACATAGATTTAACCACTCAAGTTAAATGTCATAAAATGTGAAGTGTCCAGTAAGAACAGTGCATCACTGATACTGTTTGACAATCTTGTATTTAGTTAAACTTAAGTTCTCGTAAGAATCCTTCAGTCTCCTGAATTTATGTGTAAAACTAAACAGTTTAGATTTAACCATAGGGGCAGGCATAAGTGTTTTTTTTTGTTTCTTAAGGCATACTCGGGCATACAGTGCGCATTCCATGAGCCGCGCAGACTCCGCGCATATTGTCCGCGGATGTTTGAGACATCACAATCGAGCGTACTGACCACCGGACAAATTCTTTAATTTCTCGCGATTTCAGTCATGATGTCAAGGATGAAGAGGAAGAGACAGCTTGCATTTTAGCTTAAAAAAAAACAAAAGAAAAAAACTACCGTACCCAGGATCTGAGCTATTTCCTCCCACAAATTTGTGGCTCGCTGAAAGTCCTTATATTCCTTCATTGACGCATCATAAAGTTTTATAATCTCCTCCGTGAGATGCTCTTCAAAATTTGACTCCATTTCGTCCACAAATGACACAGAGTCTCAACTTTATCAGCTTGGTGTCGCATTCAAAACATTGTGCGCACATTGGACGCGGATGTAAAATATTGATCTCTGCGCATACCAGTCCGGCGGACGTCCGCTTTGGGTCCGCCTGGAGTCTGCGCGGAACTCCGCGGACCGGAGTACGCCCGAGTATGTGGGGGCCTTAAGAATTTTAGACTTTTTTTCCATACTTGTAGTAATTTGAACTTCAAAATTGCACAGAAAAGCATTGAAAACGTTCGGCTAGAAATAAAATTATTTTCTCACTTGCCTAAAGGTATAGTTCAGACTATTCTTTAAGCAGGGTTCTGTGGAAAGTAAAAGAATGATCATTATCTAACCTGTTGTAAATATACCTTTGAATAATCATAGTTTAAAAATTTTAACGAGACTGACAAAACATTGGGCCTCATGCAAGAACTGTTCGTACGAACAGATTTGTTCTTAAGTTGTGCGTACAAGTAATTTAGGAGAATTTATGGCATTCACCAATGTTTTCGTATTCTAAGATTTTTTTCAGATACGAACAAAAATCACGTGTGGTCCAGCCCTGTCGTATATTTTACGAGCAGTCAGTCTGCTGTTTTCCAGACGGATTTTCTTTATTAATAACTTTATATTTCGTTAGTTTGAAGATATTTCTAGTTGAAAATAAATCACTCTTCATAATTATGTTGACAAAAGGCTGTTCTGTTTGAATCGGAATTAGATTTTAAATGTAACTAATGACATAAATTGGTTAGATTAAATTAAACTGGCTAATAATGCAGTTGTATAACACTACAATATTATTATGAAGATCTCAAACTAAAAACAACTTAAATTATGCATTAAGTTTGGAGGCTTTTAAAATTGTTTTTTCAGAACCGCATCTGACTTGTGACGGTCGGGAGGGGGGAGACGAGGGGGGTGGGGTGAGGGGTTGCGGTGCGCGACAGCTCTTCCTCTGAATAAATAAAAACTACACAGTTGTTTACACCTAATCTAAAAATATTTGATCAAAGGAAAACGGGAGCAGGACTAGATAAATATGATTATATGGTTTAGATTGTTATTTCTGTGACTGTGACACAACATTAACATTTCATTCCTCAGCTTTAAAGCAGATTCTTTAATTCCACAGCTGACGCTGCTAAAAATTACTTTTTTTCTGGATCTCCGAGAGCAGAACTTCAATCTCTGAAATTGTAAAGTTCTTCTTTTTTACTTTGCGGAGTCATTTATGAATGAACACTTCCTTTTATGTGGGGCAGGAAACATAGCGTTATATGGCAATATTGGGGTGGAAATTATGTAAATCTCGTCTCCCCGTGCACGAGCGCCTGATATGCATTCATCCGATTTACGCACTTTTAGAAGAGTTTGTTGAATCTGACGTGACGTGTTCATACGAACCCTTAGTACAAACAAAAGTAAGAGAAATTTAGGATAAGAATATGAACATGTTCTTGCATGAGGCCCATTGTCTTGTTCGAGCAGGACTAAGACTAGTGTGGAATCCTGCCGTCTTTAAACAACTTCAATCTCAAAAGTTTCATAGCAGTTTATGTGAATGTTAGTTCACAAACCTTTACCCAGCTGTCCAAGTTGCATTACGGTAATCTTTGTGATATCACAGAAACCAGAAATACAGTACTTATACTTTTACGTGGGTTTTCAAGCTAAATGATTAAAAACAATATAACTTACTAATTTTGTAACATAATTAGTTCCATAAAGAACAATACAGTTCAGTTCTTGACACATGCCCTGTGCCCAGGCTCTGCCTGGAGTGCAGCATTTCCACCTTCTAACAGTACTGTTAGCTGCTAACTGTTTAGCTCTCGTTTAGCTTTCTGAGCAGCATCTAAAGTGTTTTTTTTTCACAATTCACGGTAGCTTGTCAATCTAGTCAGACCTAATTTCTGCTTCTGAGGTTGCTTAAACAGCTTTCTGCAACAGGTAAGATATTTATAGTTTAAATTTCCACTACCCCACTGCAAAAGATCTGAGCTGCCACTTTAGGCTCCTCACCTTAAGTATCATCTCTGCACGCGTCATGCCTTTCACCACTATCTTGGTGTAGCTGGCAGGTGCCTTCCGGAGCACCTGGGAGCCAATGGAGGGCAGATCCAACAGGACAGTCTTCAGGGAGTGGGTATCAAGGAGGAGCTGGTGGTTGAGGAGTTTGCACAAGAGAGAAACAGAACTATAAAACCTTTACTAATGCACATAAACTGTTAGTCATATTAGAGCAAACTGAGCCTACCTGTTCTGCTCCCACCATACTGATAGGTTTACATCTAAATAAGTGGTTGATAAATTTGGGAATGAAGGAACTGAAAAAAAAGACATATTAGTGTTAAAAGCCTTTGAATGTGGTTCAATATACGAATGCATGTTTTTGGAGTGTACTTTGTAAACTTGATGCAGAATTGGGTGAAGTATTTGCGTGTGGAGGCAAGGTTGTCCCTGATGATTGGCACATTTTGTTTGATGTGCATGATAATTGAAGTCACATAGGGACTCTGGTCACCAACATGTTCCACACTCTGCCATGGCATCTAATGAGAAAAAGATTTTAAAAAAAGTCACTGAGGCCTCAAGCATCAGATATTGTTCAAAACGTTTCTAACTTCACGGCTTATGGTATGCGACAATCTCTTTTAAACTAATTACAAAGTAAAACAAAGAAGTCTTTTTCAATGTCTTTCTTGGTGGGAGAGACAGACTCACAAAACCACCAGAAATGCAGTGTTGTAACATCTTCTGAGATTATAGTTATGAAAAAAAGTGTTTATTTGATAATAAATTGCAGATGTGTTTGATTTAATGCTATTAAATGAGCTGAATGTTTGTTTTCAACCTTGCTCATAGCAGTTAGAGCGGGATCGCAGGCGGCATCCAGATCCTGAACCAGCAGCTGGATGCTGTTGGAGATCACGCTGTGGAAAATGCAAAAAGAAGAGAGAATTAAAATATGTCACAACAAAGAAGGTTAGGCTCAATTTAATAGCGGGGGAAAAGTGTTCGACTGCAGCTGTCACTTACGTGCTGAATGTATCCATCTCCCCAGTCAAATTTATTCTCTCCACCAAAGTTTTATCGACTTTTTCCTTCAGCTTCTCCTCCAACTGGAATGCATATAAACAAGAACTTGAGTGCGCACATAAACACATAAAATGTTTCGTCTCTTAGATTGCATTTAAAAAAAAAACTTGTTCATCTTGTGTTTTACAATACCGACTTAAAACTGCTGTATAAGTACAGCAATAAACATAACCTTTTAGTTTTAGCTGTAGTCATAACTGTCAGTGGGAGTTCCTTAAACACAAGTCAAACATGTCTGCCGCCGCCATGACAGACCTTTTGCAAGTTGCATTGCGTAGATAAACGGTCATAACAAATACTAATTCAAGTTGTTTTAAAAAGATTTTTGTCCGTGCCTGCTGTGTGGTGGCCAGGCAGTACTCTGCAGTACTGAGGATGCTACAGATCAGGCAGAGCTCATCTACGGTGAACTTCGCTGCCTCACAGCCCTCTTTCTCCTTCAGCAGGCTGGTGATGGTGAGACCCCCACTGTTACTGTTGGACCTGGATAGAGATCCAAACAAATACACAGAATGAGAAAAAAAATAAAGACAGCGAGTATTTTAGTAATAAAAAAGGGGAATAAAATAACACGTAATAGTAAATCAGTTATTTAACTGTGACATGTACAAGGTGATAAAAAGTCATATCTCTTTTGTAGTTATTGAACAGACACAATGACTCCCAAATTAAGAAAATGTTATTGAAATATTATTTATTATTGCAATGACTTTATCATAACAAATAATAAATAAATTCACATCTTCCTCAAACCTCTGTCACACATCATTAAGAGCATTAGAATAAAATTTTTAGTTGAGGTTTTTAGACATGCTTTTTTGCAGTTAAACTCTTGCTTCCTCAAAAAAAAAGTGTCTGACTTCACAATGTTTATATTTTGACTTAGAGTCATCTATGTCTTTATGTTACTTTAAAAATTAAAAGGCACGAATGGTTGAGAAACCTTAAAATTTTGTCCGCTTTTCTTGAGCTGTAGATCGTCATCAAGCTCAAAGAAAAATATTTTTGTGCAAGACAGGTTTCTGAAACTACAGATAAAGGTCATTTTTTTAGTAACTAAGACACAATAGGCATAACTACAAACAGATGCAAAAATGGAAGCCAATGGGGCCCCACTGGCGACATAATATTAATAAACGTCATAACAGAGACGTGGGTAAAACCACAACATAGTTCAAGCTCCTTTTGAGGGCCCCTTTCAAAACCTCACGAGACTAATTCACAGCACGCCACAATGGTCGGGTGTCTGCAAGTGTCTGCAAGCGTTCAGTGTCTGAGAGCATCTGATAGAGTTTGGATTCAGCTCAGAAAATAGGCAAAAAGCAGTGGGAAAGACAAGAGTGTAATTAGGATGAATGAATATCTAAACACGCCTGTGTGTGTTTGTGTGTGTGTCTCTGTGTGTGAAAGAGAGCATCCACTACAGCTAGTGAGGATTTCTGATGTGGCCAATGAGCCAGAGATGTTTTTGATGGTAACATATTAGGCTTTGCCACAGTATAACCAGCTCCAGAAAGCCCAGAGCATGCCATTCTCATCCCGCAAACAGACAGCAGGTTTAAGATTTAACTCCCAAACAGCCCGACACCACACCAAAACAATGAAGAAATCTGGGTGTGGCAGATTCGGCTGTGAAAAGTTGATTCCAAACAAATGCTTGTTTGTTAAAGTTGAGAAAAATGTAACAATTCCCATAGATGAATATAAATGCAAATGATTTTAAAACACCACTTTCAGTGAAGTCGAAACACTTGTTTAAATTTCTTTGAAATACTCACTTTAATTTATTTTCCCTAACAGAATCAACTTGGTTTACATGTCTGTCTACAGCTGCTGAGTCTGCATGTGATCTTATTTGACCAATATGTCAGTCATGTAAGCTTATATACACAAAGCATGAACCCTCAAAACTCTCAGATGAGGGTAACAAGTTACTGCCATAAATATTATGTGTCCAAATTAGTTTTAGTTTATTATTTCTTCTTTTTAAACTTCACACTACTTGATATTAGCCACTCGATACCAAACTCATGGTGGTTCTTTCCTTCTTCTAGCAATAAAAATCAGGTTAGCTTCATTTAGCAAATAAGCAATCCACATATTTAATTAAAGGAACAGTTTAGATTTGGAGTTTTGTGAAGTATATGTAAGTAGTTAGTATGAAAAAAAAGATAAAAAAAACCGGGTGCTGGTGAAAATGTGTGGATATCATTGTGATTTACTTAATTGCTGTAAACAGTAGACAGTATAGGGGTAACAGTAAATGTACACTCAAAAAACATATTGTTGGATTTACTTAACTCAGTTATGTCAAGTGGTTCCACTTAACTGTGTTGAGTTAGTCCAACGTAACCTTTACTATTCATTTCAATCTAATCGTGCAAAGTGCTTTAGATTTACTCAACTCAGTTAATTTAGTGGAACCACTTGACATAACAGGGTTAAGTAAATCCAACAATCTGTTTTTTGAGTGTACTATGACAGTTTGGTACATATGTTAGGGATGTGTACAATCCCCTTACAACAAAAACATCAGTTAAAGGTGATTGCTCCCAAAGCGACTGCATGTTTTTTTAATCTGCATTTTTCTAACAAACACATTATACAAAATAAAAGCATGGAGTTTCTCAATTGATGTCTCAAACACACTCAGTCTACAAAATGTTTGCTGCAAAAGTGAAGTTTAAATTGTTGAATGTTTTTAGAGCAACCTCCTCAGATGCTTTTACGAGTAAATGTGTGTTAACAAAATAAAGTACAAGCTTCCTTACTAAACAGTAGCTAATTGTACAAAACTCAAAATGGAACCAGTCTTACTTTGGCAGGTTGCCAGAGAGGATCTTCCATGCATACTCTCTGAGGAACTTCTGGAAGACGGTTGTGAGGGCAATCATGGGTTCTCCTGTGCTCAGTTGGGAGCATTGCACCATACACTTCTTGTAATAAACAAAGAGGTCAGCGCAGCTGGGCAGCACTGCGCCACCTTCCTCCGTGCCTGCCTTGGGTGGGCCTTGTGCTCGAAAATCAGCTACAAACCGGTCAATCAGTTCACCCAGGTTTCTGCAAAGATCCAAGAAACACACAGCCAAACCCAAACAGGGTTAAAAAACACAAGAGCACACACACACACACACACACACACAAACATGATGCTGAATTAGGGTCTCATTAAAATAATGACTGATGGATTGTAAAAAAAATTAAATACATATGATTAGTCTCCAACCACACGAAATAAATAACAACCATAAAGCCAGAGAGCCAAATGGATTAGTAGAAGATAATATTTGCTTCAGACTTATAGTCCACAATTCAACAGCCAGTTGTTCTGGCCCATATTTTACTGAATCAAGCAAATAAAGCCAAGGACAAAACAAGCAGGCCACTGTTCTCTTCGGCTACGTCCCACTGGGGACAGACAGATTTGGCCTCTGTCTTTGGACCGAAGTAAAATGAGGTTGTAGCTGCTGTACGGGTCAATCCTGTCCCCTCGGACAGACAAAAAGCATTTAATGCTCCAAAGAGCTGCATACAAACACAGCAGTCCCTAAACTGTGTTCAGTTTCAGGAAACAGTGCCAGCACTGAGGTAGGGGAGCAACTCACAGAGAACTGAAGCATGGTGGTAAAAATTAAAGGAGGGGGAAGAAAAAAAAAAAAACAAAACTAAATCAGAATAGGAATAAAGGACAGTAAAAAAAAACTGAATGACAAAGACAAATAAAGAAAAAAAGAGAGGGACTGAAATATAAATTAGTCAAAAAGAGACTGGTGAAAGGCTACCAGAAAAAAAAAGAGGTGGGAAAGAAAATAGGCAGATCTGCTGTGACAGCATTTATTCAACCTCACTCCCTCTTTCTTTCAGCCTCTGTGGTTGTGCAGCTAATGGGAAACATTTCTGCCACAGTGGAGACCGAAGCATGTACAGGAACAAGGGCTGGAAAGACAGGAGGAGGTGAAGCAGAATAAGAGGAGGGGTGGGGGGGATGGAGGGACTGATTGACGAGCAGGACGTGGAAAAAGCATTTATGTGCCAGCTTTACATACAACCTGCTCCCAAACCGGAGCTTTGTACACCAAAATTAAAATTATTCTGCTTCTATATGTGTGTGTGTTGCTCACTTGTCTTGGGATTCTATGTAAACGTATAGGTGAGGTTCGAAACACTTGGAGATAATGCCATGGAATGGGTTGTCAGGAGCTTTAGGCTTCCTTGGCTGGAAGAATGAAGGAAAAACAGGCTAAGATAAAATAATTTAGGAAACATTTATATAATATTAAAGAATATAGTATTTTATGTCAACTCACCTTAGCAAGATCTTCATCCTTTTCTGCTCCTGTATCCTCTCCTGGTTCATCCTCTAAAAATGGGTTAGTTGGGTCTAGTGGGCTCTCAGGTCTCTTTTGCTGCTAAATGGAAGAAAACAGCACAACTTGAGTCTTGATATTTGTTTCTTTGTTTCGTTGTCTCTAGATTTTCCAGTGTACATACAATGTTATTTATAAGAAAAGCCTTTTTGTAATAAATTGACTCAGTCAAATCCCTGACTCCAATACAAATGTATCCAGGCACGAGCATAAAGCAAACTGCTGACTGAAAGTAAATTATCACAAGGCCAGAGCAAGTTTGGCCCACTTGGCCTCAACAAAACTAATCACGATCCTTATTATCTGCCTGTTCTACAAGCATCGTTTCCACCTCCACAGGCAAATATGACCTGATTTTAAATGGTGACACACAAAAGTGTGTGCAAATGAAAAAAAAAACCACAAGTCAGTAGTTTTACTGTAAATAAGACACCTAAAAGAATGTTTTGTTACTAAACACATTAGGTTTTACACACACTACAGGAAAATTCAAAAAGTATAAAGCAAGGGTGAGCTGTCACTGAGTAAAAGCTTTTACTTAAAGAAAAAAAACTATTTAAATGTTTTTGTTAACTGTTGGACAATATTTTTTCAGTAAAAAAGGTGACACTAAATGGTGCAAATCTGGATATTTTCATCTTGAGGAATTTAAAGTAGGTAGAGTCTAAAGAGCTGTATTGTTAAATAGTTTTGTGTCTTTTTTTCCTTACTCCAGGCACGTCAGTCAAGGTGCATCCTGTGAAGCGTTTGGCCAGTAAACCCTCAAAGTTTGTGGTCCTCTGAATGGCAAACAGAAGCAGTTTCACCTCAATCTCCTTTGCTCGTGTTCGCATCACCTTGGCCAGCTCCACCCTTAGAAACACACACAAACAAATGTTAACAGAGGCTGCATTCAGACATGCTGGTGAAAGAAACAGAACGGACCGCTGTGCAGATGTAATATTTGTTATTCACGCAATGAGGCAGCATGTAATTCTCACACAACATGTAGAGGTTTTGTACCGGTGGATGAAAAGAACAAAAAATCTAATGTATCTACATGTTACAGTAGTCAGAGTTAAAGTCCTGAGGAGAGTATGCGCAGGTAACCGAAGAGCAACATGATTCTCTACTTAACCTGAGGAGAAAACAGACGCACCGTATCGGCTGTTAATTAGAAAAAAAGCTGCAACACAACACTGAACTGTACCTTTTACAGGTAAAATTTTAACACAACGTTTTTCTCCACTAATAAAAACTATTTCAAAGCTAAAATACATACTTTATGGTTAACTGAACAGAGGTGGATTTAAGGATTATTTACTTATGCCACTTAAGCATTCACACAATTGTTTTCATGCTTATGGTTTCTTCTTTACACTATTTGAGTCATTCAGGTAGGGCTGCACGATATTAGGAAAACCTGCGATGCACGATAACACTGCTTAATATTGCGATGAAGATATGACTTACGATAAATGAAAAAATACATATGTAGTGTTTATATCTTTCTGCTCTGGGTTCAAAGCCAAAAAAACAACCTAAAAAAA
>JAUBOC010000077.1:13699151-13714457 GCA_032275365.1 Anablepsoides cearensis
TAAAACCCATGGAGAAAAATCGATCTCATGACTTATGAATCGATATCGCCAAATTTGAATGAAAATCGATCCAGATCGATAAATTGATTTTTTTAACCCAGCCCTATAGACGGCAGTATTTCTGTTTGACTTGGCCTTTGTTGAGCTATCAGCTCATCAATTTATCTACAGTAAGTGTGAATTGTTTAAAACCTTTAAATCTAATCGCACTTGTAACTGCATTTGTGTGTATAATCCCACTATGTTTGCATGTAAACATTGTTAGTCTAATAATTACTGTATTTTAAATGTTGCTTCTTCAGAAGCAACATTTTTGATATCTGTATAATATCAATGTCCTCTTTAATACATTCTAAATTTAACTCTAAATTCAAAGCCTTTAAACCTCATTAAACTGCATTATCTGTGTTACAGCATATAAATTCATCCTTTTTTTCCCCGTTTCAATTTTAAAGACCCTAAATTATCTTCTATCATTCTGCTCCTTTCAGATGAGACAACGCCGTGGAGTCACAGAATCAGCGGAGGCCTCCAAATCGTTTTTGATTTATGACACCCCCACATAAACAGCTATTGACCTGGTGGTAATCTTTCTGCCTCAGCTGTGATTCGGGTCAGCTCTTGGTGCTTTCGAACTCTCGGCCTTTCGATCCCTTTGTCCCCCTGCACAAACCTCACACTTTAAGGCTGTGTAGCCACATTTCTCTGTGCCCTTGGCCACAGTGGAAAAGTGTTTAGGTTACATCATTTCTGCAAACAAAATTATATCTTCCACTCAGAAGGTGACCCTTGATTAAATTAATTTCTCACCATCTTGTGTACTTTTACAGTCTTGGCATCTCCAAACAAAGTATTCCATACTTAACGGCAGGAGCAGGTGACATGTCAAATACTCAATGTTTGTTGAAGAAATCTCACTGAGCATAGTTAGCGTTATGGGAAAACCATGACACTTGATTCAAATTGCGGCAATCCTGGTCAAAGCTACTTTTAAGCGCAACCAGTTATTTTTACATGTTTACATCTTCAGTTTTCAAACTGTGGAGAATATCAGACAAGCGATGACAAAAGCAGAGATTGTTTTTAAACTCTAAAATGAAAAAATGAGAGTAAAACACTCAATTGTAACATTGTAATTATTCAGAAAGACTCTTTTTCTTTTTCACAAAGCCATTATCATTAATTCTGGGGAAGACAATGCATAAAAAACTAGACTAATATAGAAATGCCAGGATTTTCTGGGTGCTATCAGGTTTTCCCCACAGGAAAGGATGACGTTTGTATGCACATCTATTCCAGGCCTGCATGGAGAACTCATATATTGTGACTTCCTGTCACTGCCACAGCTTTATTGGACTGTTGGATTGAATCTCCTTGGCAGTTTCTTTCTTTTTCTTTTTTTTTCTTTTACTAGTCGAGCGAATTGCAAAGCTACTGGCAGATATAAAGCCCACCAGTAACAAGGACATCACATCTCTTAATCTGTCCACCAACTGCTCGATTCCTGTGGACGACAGCATGACAAGTTGCTCCCCCAGCAGCTTTCCACACAGAAACCCTTCTCTGCTACGACTTAAAAAGTCACCTCACGTTCCCTGATCAATGCAAGAGCAACAATTAGCATTTGCTGATGTTGGCAGCTGATTTGCTCATTAGACTGTAGGCTTTTTTTTTGAATGCTAATAATTGACCCAGGGCCTGGACTATGGCGCGGGATTAGTGTCTTGGCAATGAAACTTTACTTCAACTGGTAATTTCAGTACAATGATGTTGGTTCTTTTCTTAATTGGGTGTATTGCCATGACAACTTGTGTTCAAGAAGAAGAAATTATGGTTTCATTACCCTCCTGTTGTGTTAATTTCTGTGATAACCTCTTTTGTGTTTTGGTCAAGAATGGCTAATTAAAAGTCCTTGATAACACATATGTCATCACCTATTGCTACAATGTTTTTGTAATCAACATATGTTCCTCTAAACTGGTTAAATGTCAGATCTTCTGAGGGGTGTCCCAGAAAAAAGCTCAACAAACAAATGTATTCTTAAACTTTGAGTTTTCTGATCCAGGAAGGCTGACTACAATATGATTAATCAGTTACAAGTATCTTAAACTTGACATAAGTGCACATGCTCAGTAACAAGCCATTATCAATGGAGTCCTGAAGCCTGAGTTAAAACATCAAAAACAAAAGGGCAATAGACATAAAATAAACCTCATTGTTTTTTTAAAGGTTGTTAGTCAAAATTTTATTTTAGAAAAAAAAATAGTTTTCCCCTTAAAGGGCACCTATTATGCAAAACTCACTTTTTTCATGTTTTAAAACTTATTTTTGGGTCTCTGCTGCTTAGAAAAGCAGTCCAAACACCAAAAAAAAAACCAGCCAGCCACTTTTTAGCTGTAATTACATGTACTTTTAGGTATCTGGAAATGGTATTTCTCAAAACACGTTATTCTGACGTCACAAACACAGTCACCTAGTAACCTAAAACAGAACCCAGCTTCTTACCTGGCAACCCAAGGTGGAGCTCTGCCCACTTCTGCACAATACAAAAGGTTGGTTCAGTTGTTTTTACTGCAGCCGAGGAGACCAGAGATGCCTGGAATCATTTTATTTTTATTTTTGAAGGCAAAGTTCAAGCAATGTTGCCAAAGAAAGTTGTAGTTTGTGTAAATAATTTGGAGTAATGTGGTGAAAATAACAAATAATTGGAGTACCATGGAGTACTGTGGTGGAAACTAAGCAGGATTTACCCAAAGACTTCCAGCTGAAAGTAAACTTCTGTTCCTCTTCCTCACAAATCTGCAGATGATGGCGTTAAGGATGTGTTGTGAGTTTGGTGCTGCTGTTGCTTGGTATATGAACATGATTTGAATTAAATCAAATGAACATGTTTTATATAGCCCACAGATGTGCCCTAACTTGTTCTAGGACCCCATGATAGAACTCCTTTAAGAGGATTGTACCTGTTAGTTTTCTGTCAATCAAGTCAGAATTAGACTCTATTTCTTCAAACTGAGGCTTTTTAAACAGCTGTCTACAACAGGTAAGATATTAAAGTGCCTGTGACATGCAAATCTGTAAAAAACATAATACACATGATTTTACCCACTTTCACAAATAACTGGCACATTTCTTTTGAACTTGGCTCAGCCAAAGTGAAACAGGAAGTGATATCAAAGAGAAATGTTCATCTCAGTGGCGTGAATTTATTTATTTATTTTTTGCAATAAGTTATCCGTGTTATCTTTCAAAAATGCATTCATATGTATTATGAAAAATTGATGTCACAGGCACCTTAATCATTCATAACCTTTCCATGAAGACAAACTCTAAAAGATCTGAAATATTGCGTTAAACCAGACAATTTAAAGTTTAAAGAAGTGTGTTGAACCTGCTAATTCTCATGGAAAATAAAATGATTCAGAACGTACCTGTCATGAGCATAATATGGTGAAAAAAAAGATACATTTTCATGAAAATCAAAAAGTGATTAAGTGACCCACTTTAATAGGTATATTTTAACTTTTGATTCATTCATCCCGCAGTTTGCACTCCACTGCCCTCAAGCACTTAAAATCTATTTGTATTCAAACAACTCCAACCACACAGTGGAAAAATGGTGGCATTGACATTTCACGGCTGAAACATGCCAAATAAAGTAATAAGCTCTAGTCCCATGACTAAAACATGAATGGTTTTATGTCTTTCATTGGACTAAATAAACTCAATTTAATGGAAACAGACAGGACTCATTTATTACGACGAGCAATACAAAGATCAACATTGTTTATTAAAATGACAAACGAGTCAACCTGGTCTCCTTTTAGCTTAGAAAGGGCAGCAGGGGACGACGATTTGTCAGCTTTTATTCACGGCTCAGCAAGTTATTGGAGACAAAGGCAGAAAACTGCTGACTAATCACTCCACAGCTTCCTCTCTACATTGATGCAGTAAACCTGGCTAAACAGTTAGAACTGAGAGTGTCTGAGCAAAGAGCTTTGCAAAGAGATGGTTTGAATTTGGCTTCTAATGTAGATAAAAGTTAAAGGTGTATCGTCTGATGATTTTATGTCAGAGTTATAGACAGAGATCCTTTTATGTAAAAAAAAAATCACAACATTGTAACCATTATGTTAAATTTTACGTAATGCACAATCTCATGCAGTTTTGTGAAATATCACAGTTAAAGTGGGTGTTGTAAATTACTTCATTGTTTCAGTACAAAATCTGCACCATAAAAATCAGATGTTGAATTTAGTTAACCATGTTATGTTACCTGGTTCCACTTAAATGCGTTGAGTAAATTCAAAGCAACATACACATGTTCTTTGATTAGAAAATGGGTATATTGCTTTGAATTTACTCAACTCAGTTAAGTGGAACCAGGTAACATACCATGGTTAACTAAATCCAACATTTCATTTCTTATAGTGTGTAAGGAAGACTGAATTATGGCCAGTTTTGAGTTAGCTAATAGCTTTGGACGGAATCCAAATGTTAATCAGTTTTAAATGTAATCCAGTGATTGTTTCCTTTAAGTTTCATTAGAACACACACTCAAAAAACAGATTGTTGGATTTAATTAACTCGGTTATGTCAAGTGGTTCCACTAAATTAACTGAGTTGAGTAAATCTAAAGCACCTTGCACAATTACATTGAAATAAATAGTAAAAGTTACGTTGGACTTACTCAACACAGTTAAGAGGAACCACTTGACATAACCAAGTTAAGTAAATCCAACTATCTGTTTTTTGAGTGCATCGAGTGGTAATTCATGTGATATTTTGCTAACAGACAAACAGGGATGACTCCATCCAGGTACTGTTGAAGTTTTTTTTTAAAGAGGGTATGCAAAATCAACTTGTTTTAAGCTTTACGTCATATTAAAATGTCATTCCCTCATCAAATCTCATGCAGTTTTGTGAAATATTACAGTTGTGTTGTGAATTAATTCATTGTAGTGGTAGAACAGCCTGCTTGTGACCTGAAAGCCACAGGTTCCACTCCCTGCCATGCCCACATGTCGTGGTGTCCTTGAGCAAGACACCCAACCACCCACTGCTCCCCTGGCGCTCACATAGCTGCACGTGTGATGGGTCAAATGCAGAGCATAAATTTCGTCATTGTATGGGAACATGCACTGATGACTGATAAAGCACCTTTACCTTTTTAAAAAACATAGAATTTAAGAGCCTGCAATACATAGTACTGCCCATATAAGTAAAGATCTTGTACAATAAGTACTTAAAGTATGCTTTGTGACTGACAGCCAGCTATCAAGCTTTACCACAATCTGTAAAATAGACTGAGTTTTCCACTGTTGGTGATTCTTGGTGGCCATCTTTAATTGGTTTGCCCCTAAGATTAATCAGTTGTTGATCCACATGCAGTAATTTTAGGTTATAATCTGTAAAAGAGGACTGATTTATAGACATGTTTTTTTAAGGTCAGTTGACTGTGGCAATCATCTTGAAACGGGTGTCCAAAACCTGTTTAATTGTAGATGTACACTTAGTGACTATTTACTGTCAGATTTGTTAAAAGTTTGTTAAAATTGTTTGGTCACAAGCAGACACAGGCAAAAACATAATCATCCGCCGTCGCTTTTTGGTGACGCAATAATAAAACGTTTTACAAAGATAATTCGGATGATACAAAATAAAAAAAGAAAGAAAAGACGGAAAAGAAAGCCCCTCTGGTTTTCCTCTTTGAGCATATATATTTCTTGAAAAAATATGTCAAATTTACTGAAATGAAGCAGCAAGAAGTGAAACTCTGCTTGATTACAGAGGGAAAAATCATCTGTATCTGCTGAAAACCAAGCAGCCAATGAAAAACTAGAGCTTTTCATTCAGCCCAGCAGTTAGATAATATCACAGCTGCCCTGCACTATACAGAAACCCGCAGTGCTCTGCCACTTTTGCCACCTTGTTGATTATTACAACAAGGTGGCAAGGTGTCAGAACAGCAGGAAGAGTTTGGGGTAATTTGGAAAGGAGGCACTGTGCTCAGATACTTCACAGGCGCTTTACAAGTTAAACTAAATCTTAATTCATTTTATTTATTTGTTTTCTATTAAAGACACACTCATTTTCTACTATAGTTTATAATATGTGATCTTACAAGTTTAAAGGAGATGAAGAAGTTGAACCTGCAAAATTACATCTGAATCACAAGAAGCATGACAACTTGACATTTTTCAGTGCTTTATGTCATAAATGTAATTTCCCTGAGGGGACTTTTGTTGGATCAGAAGAACCAAGTGAACTGATGGAAAACGTGATGCCTCAGCAGCCTATTTGCTGTGATTAGGGCGTATTTCTAACTAATGCCCACCGTCTCATTTGATGTGTCAAAAAATAACAAAAGAAAAGTAAGATAGAAAAGTAAAATAAGCAGCATAGAATGCTGTGACTTTTTGCAGGTGTCACAATGATTTTTTTCGGGGTTGTTTTTGTAACAAGTTTTTGACTTCTTTTATTTAAAGTATTTGCAGATGTGCATTATGGAAATTTCAGGCTTTGCAAAAATGTCAGTTGTTTCAAGAAATGTGTGCTGTGAGATATTTTTTTTTTACTTTTATATTGTTTTAAAAACATTTAACTTTATTTTTAAGTATTTACTTTAGACATTTGTTAGGATTTTATTTACTTCCTTCAAAACATTGTCATTAGCGAACCTGCTTCATTATGTAATTTTTAGCTAACATTCTGCTACTTTAGCTTAAAGCAAGATTTGAATTACTTTTAATGTTTTGTTACTTTTAGCTTTTACATAGGCTTTTTGGACTTTTAGCTTTAGCTAAGGGTTTGCTATTTTTAGCTAGAATTGTGCTTCTTTTACCTTTTGACTAGTTTTTTGCTGCTTTTGGTTTTTACAGTAGCTTGTAATTTGCTCCTTTTAGAATTAACAGCTCAGTTGTGTAGCTTCTTCAGCAACATTTAGTAAATTTAGTCAGCTCTGCATTCACACTGATTTTCACAATAAGGCTTATTCTCTTATATTTACTTGTGTGTTGAACCTGCCAAGTGAGTTTTTGTATTTATTTTGCTACCTGAGTTTCTTCTGCCATTTTGTTAAATAGAAGTATTTTTTGTTGTTCTTGTTGTAAAACTCTTTTTGGGTCTCTCCAACCCAACAAATGTGGAACCAGATTAGACATCGACTTGGAACAGATGAGGATGCTGCTTCAAGAAAGAGGTGAAAAGAAACTGCGTATGATGTCTTAAAGCTATAGTTCAGACCTTTTGAAGTGAGGTTCTGGGGAAAAAGGTTATATATAAAAACAATCAATATCTTATTAGTCAGCTCTGCTTTTGCCAAAGGTGTCAGGTTTTCTAAAGAAGTTAGACCCACACAAGAAACAAGCAAAACTTATATAAACAGACACACTCACACAGGCGCTGGACCAATCTGTCTTAGAAGACGAAACTCTCGGTTCACCGGTTGGTCTACATTCCTACCCTCATCTATGGTCATGAGCTTTGGGTAGTGACCGAAAGAATGAGATCGCAGATACAAGCAGCTGAAATTAGTTTCCTCTGCAGGGTATCTGGGCTCTCCCTTAGAGATAGGGTGCAAAGCTCTGTCATCCAGGAGGGACTAAGAGTAGAGTTGCTGCTCCTCCAAGTCCAGAGGAGCCAGTTGAGGTGGTTCATCTGGTTAGGATGCCTCCTGGACGCCTACATGGTGAGGTGTTCTGGGCACGCCCCACTGGGAGGAGACCTAGAGGAAGACCCAGGACACATTGGAGGGACTATGTTTCTCAGCTGGCCTGGGAATGTCTTGGGATTCCCTAAGATGAGATTATTCAAGTGGCTGGGGAGAGGGAAGTCTGGGTCTCTCTGCTTAGGCTGCTGCCCCCGTGACATGACCCTGGATAAGCAGCAGAAAACGAATGGAAGGATAAAAGCTTAGGCTGTGGCACAGGTTTCTATAGCGTACAACCTCAGTAATGAGTGTAATGTTAAATTAAAATGGTAATGTTGAATAATTTGTAAATAACTGACTAGTTGTTTCAGCCATGATCATTTTCATTAGGCTACATGCATCTGCTACAGTCTGTCCTGCTGGAATGTGATGTGATTTGTGTCATACAGGTGTGATGGAGTGAGTTCAATCCATTAAGATGTCAGATTGGTTTAAATATACATTTCTCATCCAACCACAGTCAAATTCTCTATATCCCTGGGCTTCATGTATCTGGATATATTTCTATTTATTTATTTTTCCCTGAACAATGAAAAGATGGAATAAGTCAAAGTTAAATAGAAATTAAATACTTTTTGTATTTTTAAAACGTAAGAAGTAGAAAGTACAGATAATTGAATAAAAATGTAAGAAGTAGAAGTAAAAAGTAGGCTGAAAAGTAATTACTCCACTAAAGTATAAATACCCCAAATTTCTACTTAAGTAAAGTAACGAAGTATTTGTACTTAGTTACTCGACACCTCTGCACACACTCAAAGGAAACTCAAAGAACAGCAACATGAAAAAAAAAATAATAATCTATAAATCTATCAAGCAAAAAAAAAAAAAAAAACACCTAGGACCATGAGCAGTTGTGAATATGTTTGTGTAAAACAAATGGCATAATTGTCAGAACATTAAAGAAGTGCTGTTAGACTGATGTGGTTCAAGAACTGTTTTGGTTGCAGAAGGTTTGATCTGACAAGTTCATCATCAGTCTTGTAGTCCCTCGGGGATATTAGATCAGTATGCAAGATGCCCAGAAAAAAAGAAACTGTTGAAACTGTAAAGTGGCTCAAAAAAAACAAACAAAAAAAAACAAGTTTGTAAAATAGGGCAGCAGTAACTTGAAGCTCATGTGACAAAACACACGTTACTGAACACATCCAAAACAAGCACTGGGTTCCTTTAAGAATCAAACTGAGTGCATCATGAAGCAGATTCCAAGCTTTTAAAACCACAAAAAAATTATTTTCTGGAAACTCAAAATACATACGTACAAAATATGTTAGCTCCTTTCTCTTGAATGTTATACTTAATTTTCTCACTAATTTCTCCAATTTTCTTGCACTGTAGATCCAAATACTATGCTTTTCTCTTCTTTTGTTGCTGAGAGCATATCATAAAATCAAGGCAGTCTCAATGAGAAAGAAACCTTGTCATAGAAATATACACCTTTAGTTAAAGAGCAATCTTGTTTTTCCTCAGAGTTCATTGAGATTCAGAGCATAAACTGAGCGCTAATCACTGAATACACTGTGGGACTCTTTTTGCTAATGATTCCTTAACTAAATAACATATGTTTTATATATTTGCTGCTGTTTGGTGTCTGTTCTGTGAATAGAAGAGGGTTATTCATATTAAAGGCTGTTAAATATTGAGCCAGGCTATTCAAAATGAGTAAAAGAAAAAAGACATCACTGCAGCTGCAGATCCATAAATGCTTTGAATTCAGGGGGGAAAAAAACAAGAATAATTTGTTCTAAAGTTGTCAGGTCTTCAAACTGTGATGTGTCCTCTGTGTGCTTGCCAGATTAGCCCACTCACCCAAATGACACACAAATTGTCATAGGCTGTGTGTTATTTGTAATGTAGACTCTCACCCTGCAGCTTTTAATGCAGAAAAGCTGGGATAAAACGCGCGGCGGAAAAGCAGCCGGCGCTGCAGCCACACAGCACTTGCTTGTGACTTTGCTTTTACAGCCCAATGTTCAAATTCATGCTTCATTGCACTAAATAAAACACCACTGCCATCCTGATTCCCATCCCACCGCAGACAAAGTGCCTTGTTTGTGGTTTCACGATTATGGATGACAGCAAGATTTTCATGTCTCTAAAACTGATCCTTAGCAACACCCTTATTTAGCAACATCTATGGAGCATGAATGACTAAGACACATTCCCTCTGGCTCTTGAAATAAAGATTTAAAAAAAATGCATGAAGCAGGCTTGTTCTGAGGCTTAGAAATTCAAAGATTTACGATTTGCTCCTCCGGCAGGAGCTTGTTTGTGTTCGACTTATTTGTTGGTTTCTTTATTTGTTTGTTCGCGCATTAGCAAGATTGTGCAAAAAAACTACCTACTCTGTTCTAATGAATCTTGGTGAAGAAGTGATGTAAAAGCAAAGGAGGAACCCATAAAAGTTTAATGTAGCTCTGGTTCTCTTTCCTCGAAAATTGCAAGGAAAGGCACCGGCCTTCTGAGGGCTTCTTCCCGTTAATTATTTATCCAACCAACAGGGTAAAGATTGTTGAAATAACGCATCCATTTATGTTCATGATACACCATTTGATGTACAGAATGAATGTATTTGTTTGCTTGTTTTTTTTTATTATTGGATTATTAAACAAACTGTGTTAAATTATTTTGGTATTGTAGGAATTCAAACAAAGTTTTACTTAAATATAACTTGAGGAGGTAAAAAGAAAATAAAATCCATTGTGCTCAACTTCCAAAACTTTAAAAAACGTAGTCTTTTAACTGTTCACTCTTTAGACCAAAGTAGTTTACTGTTGTTTTAAAACAGCTTTTCACATGAATGCTAATTTTTAAACCTTTACATCACTGTCAGTTTTGCATTACTTTATTTTTATGCAGAATTGTATATATATATTTGCTAAAGTGAATGGCAGCAGCTAGCTGTAGCACGTCTAGTGCACCCTGTGGCACTTCCAGCAAGTATATAATAACATTTCTGCTGAATAACAGTCTAAGTCTAGCTATTAACAATACCAGAATTTTCTGGATACGCCTGCATAGATTTGATGAAAACGGCTTGGAGTTCTGGTTAAATGTCATCTAATTTCTATATGAACCCAATTTACATCAGTTTAGTGTGCTAATTTGATCAGTTACTGAGAAAAAGCTGTAGTTCCAGTTCAGAATTTGGCACATTGCATACTGCCATGGTTTTGAATATCCTGTTTCAGCCCATAAAAGCAAAATCCTCCTCGAAATGCCGTTTCTATGAGATTTTCAGCAGAAGAAGCCTTGCCCCCTCACTGATACATGTAAGAAAATGAAGCATGAGGACACTTTATTTTGCAATCCAGAAGCTGAAACGGAAGGACAGCTTAATGTGAAGCTGTGTATTTCGAAGGTGCTGAAAACAGCGATCTTAACTGAGTGTAGCACAAGTCATGGGGAAACATCCACATGAGTGATGGGAATGTTGAAGAAAAAAGACACTTTAACATGTTTTACCTCACTGGAGGAAAATGTAAGCCCAAATTGGGAACTTAGAGTTTGGTTTCGGGACTTTTTTGTTTACTTTTTATTAAAAAAGATAGTTGCTTTGCTGGATAAAGCGAATCATTATGTTTTTGTATTTTGTGCCCTGTGATGGACTTGCGACCTGTTCATGGTGTAGCCCGCCCATAGTGACTACTGGATATAAGCATCAGTGACCCCCATAACCCTGAAAGGAAGAAGCAAAGATATTAGATAGATGGATGGATGGATGGATGGATGGATGGATGGATGGATGGATGGATGGATGGATGGATGGATGGATGGATGGATGGAATTGCTGTATTGCTTGATGCAATTTTGAAGCAGACAATATAGATTCCATTAAACATCAGTTGTCCAATTTTTGTTTCAGTTTTCATATGTAATTTTATCTTTATTCAGTTTACTTATCATAGTAACTTGGTCAGACATATTTTGTATATGTAAATACATACTTTTGTTTCATGAAACAAGACATACAGGTTTAAGATTAGCCATTTTAAAATGGTAGACATTTGCTTTAGAACTGGCCTCAATCAGACCAGTCATTAGCTTGACTCCCATAAGAGAACTATACTTTTGTACTCAAGTAGATACTTTGTACTTTGAGTATGTTGAACAGCACAGCCTACTGATGTTTTTTGTTACTCTTTTATGTTACTGACTATAATCTTATATTAGCAGTGAACAACATCTGTCAAACTGGTAACAGGTAGACAACTGAGAACAATTTGATCAAAATGCTTAGTGACACATCATCCATTCAGGTCATAACAGGTCCAGGAGGGAAGCCCAGGCGTCCTTCAACTCCAATAAAAACTCTTCAGCTCCGCCTGGGGAATCCCAAGGTTTCCCCGATCAGAGAGATTACATTTTATTTAAAGATCCTTGGATCTTTATTAGGGTCTCCTCCCAGTGGGTGGTGGCACCCAGGAGGCACCCTCAGTAAACACTTAAACCACCTCAGCTGACACCTTTTGATGTGGAGGAGCAGCAGCTTTACTCCAAACTCTCTGTGGATGATTGAGCTTAATAACTCAATCCCTAGCAGAGCAAGGCCCACGGATGAAGCTCATTCAGCTGCTTATGTCTGGGTTCTTGATTTTTTGGTTATGATCCACAACTCCCGGGATGGAACAAACATGAACGAGTTAATGGAGAGTTTTACATATCGGATGAGCTCTTTTTTTACAACAGCAGACAGACTGGAGCAATGCCTTCATTACTGCAAATGAGGCTCTTATCCATCAATCCATCATATCCACAAACCATCCATCTCTCATGAAAAAGACTCCCAGTTAATCAAACTCCTCTGCTTGAGGGAAATACCCACTCTATTCTGACAACATATAATCTCAGCAAAAACTATTTAACAAGCAGAGGTGCAGGAAACATGATACAGACTTTTACAGCAGCCTCAATATGCGGAAACTGTGCAGCTATTGAAGTAAAAGTGAATTATTCTGTTTTGTATATATCCAAGTCAAATGTGAGACCATCTGACCAATGGCTGAAGCTTGAACTGTGGTCATGTTACCTCCAGACAGCAGCAAATCAACAACAGAATGACTGAAAAAGAAAAAGTAATCAAGGTGCATCACTGACCCAGTCAGAAATTTCTCTCTTCGGAGCCTGATATGGGTTTTGTAAAAAAAAAAAAAAGCCTCCAGAGAGATGGTGAGTAAAAAATTTATACACCTTGAGAAAACAGTCCCGATCGCTTATCATCAACACAGTTGTCAAAACACCATCCACGGTCACAGTTCTTTGTAAAACTAGAAACCTTTCTGAGAGAATGAAATAAACTGAATTCTTACTGTGTTAAAAGAAACATAACCAGAAGTTATTTTAAACTGACAGGGAGCTTTTTCCCAATGTTACCCCCTACCGCTGTCTATTTATTTAAAATCAAATGAATTTATTTAAACCACCAGGGTAGTGAATATTCCACCACAAAATGAGACATTTTCAAGAAGCCGATCCACCATCCACTAGTGCTAATGTCTTGTATGTAAATGAACAAATATCAATTTGCCTGTATATAACAATTATATGCTACCAATTATATAACCTAAATGAGTTGTTAAGATCATTGCATTTTGGTTAATGTTTTTATGGTTCTTTGTGTTTTATTTAGAGCTTCTCCAGTCTAGGTTTTGTTTGGTATTCTTGTTTTGTTTTCTTATTTCCTGTTTAGCCTTTGAGTTTTTCTGTGTCACTTTCTTGTATTCTACTACTCACATCTGTTTCCACTCCCTTATCAGTTCAGCTCCAATGTCCCATTGGTTTAGCTTGATATGTTTAGTCATCAATCCCAATCCATGTGTTTTTGTAAGTTTTGCTGCCTCATCAGCTTTTTGTTTTGATTTATTAAAGGTTTTTATTTATCTTATCTGTGAGTTTCCTTGTGTTTGCCATTCTGCTATTGGGTTCTACCTCCATAGACCTTGATTTGAGTAACGTAGTCATAATTAAATTTTCATAAGATGGCATAAATTTTCTAAAATGTTATAATGTGACAGGGCCTTAAGGATGATTGACAATAACACAAACACAAAATTCACCAATCTAAATATTACAAAGGATCCTGTGATCGTAAAATATTTTTTAGGAATAGATAAACACTTTTTTGTTGTTGTTGCAGTTTTTCATACTTAAAATATATTGAAAACATACTAAAATCTCTTGACTTCTTTGCCAGCACAGTTCATAAACATTTGTTTAAAGTGTTATTTTTCAACAGTTTGAAATCTCAAATAAAGCCACTCTTTCAAAATTACATCTTATAAAAAGTTGGAACTCCCCTACCTCTGTTATGTACGCTTTACAAGTTGTATACCTTGTACCTGCTTTGCCGGCGCTATGTTTTTTAAACCACTCAGCTGCTTTTCATTCCTTCTACTTAAACAGCCTTTTTACTCGAACCTGTTTCTAACCTCTTTAATCCACTCTCCTTTTTTCCTCCACAGTGCTCATGCTGTTGCTCATTTAAATGTTGCACTTTTTGATGAATCCGTTTCTTGACAGAAAGAAGAGGAGGAACGGGGAGATGGACACAAAGAAAAATGCAAGGCGGATCATTGTATTTAGGAATTCACACCTAAATTGTAAGGTAAGGCAGCGGGAAGAAAAGAGACGAGTAGTGTTTTGATTTATTAAGTGAGCCGTATCAGAGGGGCGAAAAAAAAGAAGAAAAGCATTTTCCCATATCACTTCAGAGACGACGTGACAGACAAGACTAAAAAAGTCTGGCGGTTCAGACAGAGTGTAATTCCGTCTATCGTGTTAGAGACTAAGTTTGACAACTCTTTTAAATGTTAGATCATAAGTGTTGGAGCTTGGAGCACAATTACAGCTGCAGCTTACCAGATAATAACTTTCTGTGCTACTCTCACTGCTGAGTTTTCTCCAACGTCCCTGAATTCAGCTCCCGATTCTCAGATGCAACTTTAATGATCCATGTTGAAATTAGGCCATTACAGAAACACCAAATAGAATATGGTTTACCAGACTATTAAAGCTACAATGTACTATTAAAGACTATGTTTTCAATGAAATTTAAATTAAATTTAGGGTTGTTTGTAAAAGAAACTTTCACAAATGAGGAAATTAGAAAGTTATTCAGGTGCTTTTTGTTTCCTTATGTTTTGCTATAATAAAGTCATAAATCAACAAACCAATTAGCATTCAAACTAACGGCTTTGCTGTTTTCTTTGTATCTACTGAATATCAGCCTTGAATAAATGCTTTTTTTTGCTATATAAGGCAGAAATAAAAAATGTGATAACATAATAATAATGTTGACTGTAGTTGTCCCAAACTGTTCACAAGTAAGTTTCAACAATAAAAGCCAAAATGTACAGCAGCACATTTAAATCATGATACGTATGGTATTGCTGTCACATCTACTTTTTATTTAAAAGTTTTAAACTTTGAAATAGCAGTTTTCTGTTGTTACTGTTAACGGTTTCTGTAATAATTAGTATGTTTGTTATTTTCTGTTCAGTAAAGGGGAGGGCAATACTAGGAATGGTATGGTATGGTAAGAGGGGATGGATATAAACTCCATGTGAGCGGAGGCCTCCTAAGTGGGCCTATTGCTCTCC
>JAUBOC010000077.1:13760646-13770689 GCA_032275365.1 Anablepsoides cearensis
TTATATTTTTGATGAAATGAATAAACATTATTATTATTATTATTATTATTATTATTATTATTATTATTATTATTATAAATATCTCAACAACTGTTCATCTCAGCAACACAAAATTTATTTTGCAATATTTTATCAATGTCCTCTTTCTAAAAATGCATTCATTTGAATTACAAAAAATTGACGTCACAGGCACTTTAAAGTAACGATGGCCACTTGTTTTTTTTTTTTTTTTTTTTTTTTACTTAGCTGTGTTTTTTTTGCCATAATACAAATTCTAACAGTATATTCAGCAAGACTATCAGCCGTGTTCTGTATCCACCTTCTGCACAACACAACTGATGGTCCCAACCCCATTTTTAAGGCAAGAAATCCCACTTATTAAACCTGACAGGGCACACCTGTGTGAAAACCATTTCAGGTGACTACCTCTTGAATCTCATCAAGAGAATGCCAAGAGTGTGTGAAGCAGTAATCAAACCAAAAGGTGGCCTCTTTGAAGAACCTAGAATATAAAACATATTTTCAGTTTTTTCACACTTTTTTGTTAAGTATATAATTCCACATGTGTTCATAGTTTTGATGCCTTCAGTGTGAATCTACAATTTTCATAGTCATGAAAATAAAGAAAACTATTTGAATGGTATATTTCACAAAACGGCTTTCTAAATGCTGCCATTATCAGTGTCCTGTAAAAATTGATAACAGTGCAATTAATCCTGGGATAGTGTCAGCCGCGAAGGAAAGTCAGATGCATCTTTCGTTTTCAAGATTTTGAAGACCACATTTTTCAGCCACATGGGAAGGAGCCCACCAGGGACATAACTGGCCGACAAATGTGCCCTAGGACTCAGCCTCCAAATTGAGACACAACCATAGACTCATTATGACATATTTCAAGCTTTTCTTTCTAGTAAGTTTGATGATTATGGTATTCAAATACTGTGATAAAAAATATAAACAGATTTTAATATTCAGATTTTTTTGTGTATAGCTCTAAGTCCATCCTTTTTAAATGTTTACATTTCTTATTCACTGACTATTCCATATCCCTTACCTAACCTCTCGTTAGGATTTTGGGTGTCATCACAGCACACTCTTTTTTGTTGTTTTTATTTAAAAAAACTAATCAATATTCTCACTCAGTCTTGCTTACTTTTATCTACACACTGTCAACCATCTTCAACCATCCCTCACACCCAATACTGCTGCTCTTATCCACGCTCTTGTTACTGCTCGTATTGATTACTGCAGCTTTCTTCTTTCCGGTTTATCCCCACAAGTCCATACAGAAACTCTAATTGATTCAGAGCTACGTTGCCCATATTGTCACCAAAATCCCATTCAAACACACCTCTCCCATCCATAAACATCTCTCTCCCTGTCCAATACAGCACTGAATTTAAAATGATGCGCCTCACTTTCAAAGCTCATATATTTTTTTCTCCTCTCTGCCTTTCTGAAATGCTCAAACCTTTGGAGCTCCCTGATCCACTTCTTCCTCATCTGCTTTTCTAAAGCCTTTTGCTTTTTAAACCCCACCTCTAACTGTTTCCACTCGTTCAACTTTGCAAAATCTTCATCAAATCTAATATTATAAACAGATTTAACCAACAGTTGGCACATTAACCCCCCCTTTCCAAACTAGTTCGTCTGTTTCTTTTGTTGTTGCTTTTCTTTTAGCATTTTCTTGTTTTACCACTATTTGCCTGTTTTTAAATGTAATGGATTGTCTTAAAATTAGAATGTTCTGAAAAGTGCCTACAAAGAATAAAAAAATAAATTCTCATTAAATACTTAAAACATGGTCAACTATTAATTTTACAATTGCTTTAATAACATTAATGGAGGCTTGCTGTTACACTCAGAAGTGACATAATATATTTGCTTAGGATTATGGTTTGCATATATATCCTTGTCATAACAAAATATTTTTTCATTATATTTAGTTTTGATACGCTGACATAAGTGTACTTGTAGTAACCAGAAAAAAAAAATCTACTTTTCCTAAATTCAGACAGTTTTTTATACTGAGCAAAAACACTTTGTGGTCATAGCTAAAATGTGTTAGTAACACATATGACAAGTGATTCTTAGTGAGATTTGCATAAAACTGTAGCATTAACTGATTGCTACCAAAACGTCAATTGAATTATAGATTTTTATTGTGCTAAAATTTGATGCAGTAGCTGCTGAGTCATTTGCAACACTATTGAGTGTATATTTCTCTGTATCACAAAAAAAATCAAGTTTTTCTCAAGGTCTGACAGAAACTGCATGAGTCAGTGGACAAAATACACTCCTTCAAAGAATCATAGGCCTTTAAAATTTTTGTTTCAGCTCTCTTTCAAGCCCCATATATAAATAGTCTTGAATCTAAAGTTGGATTTGTCATACTTAGATGAAGTTGACGTTAAGTGGGTTGTTCTGAGCGCCAAATAACTTCTAACTTATGTAACAGTTGTAACATCCTTCAGTTGACACTGACATATTGTAAGTCTGCATATGAAAAACTGACAGTCACATTTGGCTCAGGGCTTAACTGAATAGGAGAGTACAGTCACCTATCTTTTTATTCCCACACCACCCAGTCCAGACTGATGTGTGAGAGTAGCATAAATCATGGATCAAATCTATGACAACTCATGTACAGTATGTAAAATGCTCAATATTTATTCATTATAGCTAAAACAAACAAACACAAACAATATTATTTGAACACAATCCTGCTGTGAGGCAACAGCTCTAACCACTGCACCACCTGTTGTTGACTAATCAGATCAATTTATTTAAAACATTGCATTACTCCCATCCAGCTATTTTACAAAATGAGTGAAAGATTATGGTTTTGAAATGCAGCCAAGAGTTTCCTGCTTTCCTTACAGACTCATGTAATTTGTATCAGACATCTTAAGATAAATATGAGGCTAAAAAGCATTTAGATAAGCAGAGAGAGGTGATGCATTTGTGAGACAAAGTATTCACCCAAGTTCGACCTGACTCTTACAAAGACTAATGCCTCAGCTTCATTTCTCTCTCTGCATCATTTTCTTTCTGTATTTTTCTTTCTTTTTTATGTGTCTTTGCCTTCACGCAGGCCACAGAGGAGGCTCATTCTTTGGTAAACAATTCAGCTCTAAATGTCATCTCTGCAAGCATACAACTTTAGACAATGCAGCGTTAATATTACATTGATTTTTATGTAAAAAATAAAAAGCAAATTTCATCGCATGTGCTACAGTGACCATGTGGGATCAAATTTTAAACAAAAAAATAAAACAAATAAATAAATGCAGTAATTTGATATTCTTAACTCACCGGGCATCCCCTGTCTTATGTGTTTCATCTTGCAGAAACAGACGGCTGGAAGAGACAAACAAAATATAAAAAAGTTGGTAAGGTTTGTTTATGGTCTTCTGTATGTTAAACAGGACTAAACCTATGCAAAATTAAAAAAAAAAAACATGTCTCCAGCATTGTGCAAAAGGCCTCAGGCACTGCACTTATTTGCCTTAAAGGCAAACTAGTCTGTGACCTCATGATCTTGAGCATTAGATTTATATATTTACTGAAGGACTTTCAAAGAGATTATGTGAGTTTTAGCTGTTTTATGACTTGTTTTCTGATCAATCATTTAACTCAACTGAGCACTTGACATAACTGAGAAATAAAAAGACATAAATCAGTATGATGTTTGCACATAACAAACAAGAAAGGTCCAAGCAGCTTCCATACTCACCCGCAGTAAACATGAAGTAATTACTTTTGAAAGCTGATATCCGCGTCCACTGAGTTTGTAAACTGCTCGGCATGAGGTTAAGGTTACAGGAACCCCAGGTGGACAGAAATGAAGTTGGTAAACCTGGAGATAAACAAAACACCTGGGCCGACACCACAAAACAGTTCATGAGATTAGTGCAAATCACAGGTTCAAAACTACTGAACCCACAAAAGAGATGGTGGAATAGCCCCCCCTGTTTATTATTCTAGATCATTCGTACAATAGAAAATTAGGGCTAGACTCCAAGATTTGTTTTGACCAGAATAAAGTCAAAGTATTACAAGAATAAACTCATAATAAAATCAAAATAAATTTGTAATAATATGAGAATAAAGTCATTATATTAGCAGAATAAAACGGTATTATTATGAGAACTCCTAAATGAAAACTGAGTCGTATCACTGCAGTAAAATGTGGACTGTTGAGCATCTGTGTGAAAGTGTGTATGACTGGCTGCATGACTGTAGTGAAGCACTTTGGATAGTGACTCCATAAAGCGCTATATAAATTCAGGCCATATGCCATTTACAAAGGAATTACTTAATCTTTTAACACATCTGTATCAAAATATTATGAGAAGCAGGACTTTGAAAGAATTGTGCAAACGACTGTCTATTTCAAAGACTTTATTCTTGCATAATTTCAACTTTATTCTCGTAATTTTAAAACTTTATTCCTATAATTTAAATATGTAATTCTCTACGTCTGGCCCTGATCCTCAGTTATAAATTTGTACATATTCTAGAGCAATTTGTACATATTCTAAAGCAAAAATTTATTATTGAAAATTTCTTTCATACGCAATTTTTTTTCTCCTTTTTTTAAACCATTCCAATAGCTGCTGCTGCAGACAGATGTTATTCCATAATTATTGAAAGGGAGATTCCATTTTAGGTTGTTTTAAGTTGTTCAACTCTCCTTGGGGAATTTAAAGCAGACAACATGGTTTGGATATAGCAGCACAGAGCGGACAACTCCTGGTCTCAAGGAAGAATTAATCAACTCAAGGCTGCAGCAGCCTACAGCGTGCCATATTGTTTGCTTAGTTTTCAAGCTGTGTACATAGAGTAACAACATCTTCAGAAGCCTCTCTCTCTATTATTTTGTATTATTTCCCTGGGTGTTTAAACTAACACTCATTAGAAATCAAAGGCCTTTTTTAATGATCTGAAATGATTTGAACAAAACTCCCTGAATGGGAAGAAAATCACTGATTCACGAGGTCAAAGACATAAACATCCAACAGCGCTAAAAGTGACCTCTGTGGAACAATTATACAAATGAAAGGCTGAGTATTCTTAGAAATAATTCACATCACTTGACACCTTTTATAAAATAGCTTTAGACTTTATTCATCATCTTATGTTAAGAAGGGAATTGTGACCATTTTGCTCAAACCTTGAATATAACATTATGTGCAATTTCACAAAATATCAGAAGAGGTTATACTCAGAGGATGGGTTGTGAATCAGTCTGAGCTACTGCTACTTTAACTCAACAGTGGTAAAACTGACTTATAGATATTTATTGTAACCTAAACTTATTTCAAACCTTAAAACTTTTTTTTCCACTGTGTGGACCAGGCACACAGAATAGAAATGTCCTCATAATCTAGTTTAAATAAATAAATAAATAAATAAATAAATAAATAAATAAATAAATAAATATACGTTAGCCAAGCAGTTAAAAACAACAACAACCTGACTTTTATTGTTGCAGCATGATAGAGTAAATTGCATTTATCAGTTCAAGCTAATTTAGCTAATGTCTATATTTTTACTGACAGTGTTAAAATATACTAATCTCCATTGTATTTACAGTAAGTACAGTGCTTAATACTTTCACATGCTAAGTGTTTTATCATGTGATTACAGATGTCGACACCCATTTGTTGTGTTTCGATACTGTATGTATGCATGTGTGAAGAACTTCCCCGGGGGTAATCATTAGGAGCAGTTTGCATGAGCACATTGTCCACATCACTCTAACTGACATTTCACGTCAGTCACAGCGACACGAAGGATGATCACCAAGAGCAACGCTCCGGCTTCTATACGCCTCAAGGTGTCAACAGAACAGTGAGGTCTTTGCACGTGCCTATTGTGCGAGAGCCTTTTTTTTTTTTTTAATGTGCAGACACATATGTGGGATGGTGGATATGCAATTCAGATGACTAATTGCCAGCTGGCTTCTCGCGTCCCTAAGCCAATTCTCCCAAAAATGATTGACATTTAACAAACAGCGTGACTTCATATTTGGTCACTTCACAGCTTGGTGATTAGCCATTGTCCGCACAAGACCAATGATGATTGGCATTTGTGCAGAATCACGTACACACAGCAGCTTGTTATTCTGTTCATGATGCTGAATATAATCAGTGATTTTCAACCTCAAAGAAATTGATTTAAATTTAACTAGAGAGAAGGAGTTTTACGCTTTCATTCACCCTAAAATCTAATTAGTTGATTAGTATAAATTTGGTCAAATGTGAGCACACTTGCTTCGGAATAGCACAATATATAAAAATATATGTATAGAAACAGGTTTACATGTAATTGTTTTGGGTGTCATTGAGTTGAAAAGCTGTTATTTATTCATACTCTTTGCCAATTTTAAATCTCACTTCTTGCTGATGGTACTATTATCCAATTTTATTGCCTCATAAGTTGACACTGTCATATTTTTCCTCCCTCAGTGCTAAGACAGAAAGCTCATTCTGATAACTATTACAGATGATGCAGGGGCAGTGCTGTTGTTAAAGCCACATTTTACAAACAGCAGCTCAGTGCTCACAGTTTAAAACGCCTGTATGATTTATTATTCATTTGTGGGACAAAATATTTGCCGGCATGAAAATGCAGACAATATCTTCACACGGTGGCACTTTGTGCAACACTTAACTTTAGGGAAGCAAAATAAGGAAACATCTTAAACAGCATCTGTAAATGTAACATACTGGTTTAATATAAAAATATGAGACAAAATTCTGCTATAAACATAAAAAACAAGTTTTCTACAAACACAACTTTATCCATCTACCCATCATCTTAACCCACTTCTCCCATTTAGGATCATGGGGGTCACTGGTGCCCATATTCAGCAGTCACTGTACGAGTGGTCCATCACAGGGTTTTATGTTTTACTAATAAAAATCTTGTGCGTACTTGAATTTGATATTGAGTTTCTTTTAAAAGTTGTTTCAACTCCCAGATTGTAATGCATTCATTCTCAGACCCAGCCCATTCTCACTCTCACGCTTTTCCAAGGTTCCCTCTGCGTCGGGTTTTGACGCGTCGGGTAACCCCCTCGCGTCAGTTATTGAGGAGTTGGGGCGGAATCCGTTGTCATAATTTCAGAAAGTGTATAAAATGCACAAATCTAACTGTCCCAGCCTAAAATTACCTTTATTCACTTTAGACATTCTGTCCCTGACCCTATTACCTAAAATTAACCATCATCCCTGATCCCTAATATTAACCATTTTTTGAAATTGTAGGAAATTCACGTCAACTACGTGTCCAAATGCCTAAAATTACCTAATATTCGCCCTAGACATCCTATCCCTGACCACACTATCTAAGATTAACCATGAACCCTGACCCCTAATATTAACCACGGAACCCCAAACTCAAAGACCCATATATTTTGCGTCCCGACGCGTCAAAACCGGACGTCGAGGGAAACCGGAAATGCCTGGTGCGTCAATAACCGACGCGAAGGGGTTACCCGACGCGTCAAATTAAGACGCAGAGGGAACCTTGGGAAAGCGTCATTATGTGATGAGTTGGGAGTGAGAATATGTTGCCAGACCTTATAACCACCTTAGTGAACATTAAGCTTGTCAAGTACAGATGTGACAGATGTTGATGACACTAACATTCCTTAGAGAACTGCATAATACTCTTCGATTGCCATGCCAAACTTTGAAACAAAAGTTTCAAGCAATCGGTTTGCACTTGAAGTATGCATTGGGGATAACTCAGCTACTACTACTGAGATGTTTAGCTTACTATGTACATCATAGCAATATTTTTGCATTTCGTAAGTTTGATTATCTGTAGTGATCATCTCTTGAATTGACTTAGATGCACATTTTTTTAAATTAAATACATCAAATAGTTCATAGGAGCCAGGCATACACACACACCCACACAACTCAATAGGTAATTGCCTTTCATGACAGAAAACTGTAGTTTAATTTTACAGTATTTTCATGTCTGGTATAAATAAACCAATAAGAGAAACCACTAACCGACACTGAGTGATTTAAAATACAATCATTGCTGAAAACATCATCACACTGCAGTCTTGGTTCAACTTGTGTTCCACAATAACTGAGTACAAATTTGAGTTAACCTGAGTTAGATTTCCTCAGTGTTTTCCACCTTTTAGCAGGTCCTACAGACATTTTGCTTCAGGAACCGTTAGCATGTTGATTATCTATCAAGTACATATGTTTGTAAAGAGGTTCATACAGTATTTTTCATTGCACTTTTGTTTCAAGTATAGTTTCAATTTGGAGCCGAGATCCTAATTCCATCCATTTTCCCATTATTATTTTTTTTCATCATCAGTTTTTTGCTTTATGTCACAGTTCACTTCACAATGTTAATCTTGTAATTAGTTGATACCAACATTTGAGCTTGATTAAAGGGACCCTGAGTACCACAAGTGGTACTTGTACCAAAACTTTGACAACCATAGTTACATTAATGTATTATTAGGATAACTGCATTTACAGATCTAGTCTTGGCTAAATAAATGTGTCCAATCATTTGAGTTAACTTTACTATTTTAATAAACTAAACTGAATGTTGACTGTAATTTGCACTAAAGAAATTATTCTTGCTAAAGTTTTTTTTTTGTAGGCTGCAATGGAAAAAATTAGGAATTTGGTAGCATCAGAAATAGAAATTGGCAGGCAAAATAGAAAAACTATGATGACACAAACATTTGACTCCACCCACTTGCTCAAACAGCAAAGCTGACACATCCTTCTTCTAGTTAGGCATGAAATTTCAGTTTAATCAATCTCATGGGAGGTTAAACATCAACTAATAATTTTGTTTATATTTATATTCAATATTAGTATGTCAAACTAACAAAGCTAGACTTATGTTGACATACTTTTTACAGTGCAGTTACAGTTTTTTTCCCATTTTGTTTTTAACTGTTTAAAAACAGTCAGGGACCTGGTATTATTACATATACTGTATATATACTGTATTTTTGAAATCCATGTGTATTATATTTAACAAAATATGGTATGGGTGCTCGTAAAGAAAAAAAAATCATTTTTCAATTAAAAGTCACAATGGGAAGTCCACAAAACGTCTTCGAAATGAGGCATTTTCAGTGTAGAAGACTATAGCAGCAGAGGCAGCCCTGAAGCAAATGTTAAATTTGGATTCAATCCCAAACCAATTAGGGCAGCCAGGCAGCAAGCTTAACCAAACCCACAGTTATCTGACACCTGGGAGCAGAATATTTTATCAGCAGAGCCTTCAGACCTTAACTGAGTTAGTGGTTGATTAGTTAGACTGTAGCATGTTAGCTTACAAAACATCACTGCACATTGTGTCACAGTTTTCTCATGAATGCAGATTTAAGAAGACTTTTTCAATTTTCCATTATGAATTACTCTCTGTGAGCCACACCTCTTAGCTGCACAACCCACAGCTTTTTCTTGCTTCATTTACTGTCAGTCATAAAATTGGAAAATGCTGTTCGTGTCAGCCTACATATGAGTGGGTTTTTAGTATCATAAAAGTTGTAATATCAACTTTAGGAAATTACCTTTAAACACTACTTGGAGCTGTCATAACATTTTTAGATAAGATAATGACTAACATTTTGTATTAAAAGTTAAACATTTTAATTTATTGAGTCTTGAGCTTCAATAATGATTATAAAACTTAAACCTTTTCTCTGTTCATGGTTGTTAATCTACATTTTAATGCTATCATTAAAATGCTTCAGTGATGTTTGTAAACTGCTCATTCTGGTGCCATCATTTCATGTGTTCATATTGGGAGGAAAAGTGACCCTTATTGAGATGTAAAGATATAGCTCCTAAAAACAGAGATGTTTTAGGAGCACAGTTCAAACCAAAAGGGTATGACATGCAAAAAAAACTAAAATAAAAGGAAAAAAAATATATAGAAATTTATTTTTGGTATACATTTTTTTATACAGGTGCTGGTCATAAAATTAGAATATCATGAAAAAGTAGATTTTTTTCAGTAATTCCATTTAAAAAGTGAAA
>JAUBOC010000077.1:13845464-13859757 GCA_032275365.1 Anablepsoides cearensis
TATGGGCCTTATACATAATCAACAGAATATTATAATCAACCAAATCTAAGAACTTCAATATTTTCAATTTATGAAATGTCATGAGTAAAACCTGATTCATGTCACCTGAAAACACTTGACTTTAATGGTTGTGTGACGTGTTTGGGTTTTTTAACGCTCACTAGTCTGTCTAAATGAATAATGGTAAAACAAGAAGTGCAGTTAGACAATCTTGTCTAGTCACAGTGCTTCACAACTGTTTCAATATTTCACATGTTAACAGGTTCTTATGTTTTCATATACAGTAATTAAAGAAAATGGTAAAGATGAGAAAACACAATCAGCATCATTGACACCTGTACTGATACAACTTTAATTATATCCAGTCTTGTGTCTCCATTTTTCAGATTTTCTTCACTGACAGACAGCAACAATGTTTCTGAAGGGGTTCTATTAAGTTATAGCAAAAAACAAAGAGAGACAGACAGTCTTATAATTTTGTTCTTAAGATTTCACAACACAACTCCTTGCTGAGAGTGGTTTGGATTTTATTCAAAAAACATTACTTTCAAAAGATGAAAATTAAATTTAAAATTTGGGCTTTTTAAAAATAGTGTTGTGCATGTTGTATTAATTATGCTCTGCACTGGCAGCGCTGCAGCCAGAGTCATATAAGGTCTTGTTGACTCCTGCCCCTTAGTCAGTTTTTATCATCTCTCCAAATAGCTTTCTGAACCTCCCGGGCAGGACGTTTATTGCGAATCATCCAGGTTTGCTTCACACAGTATTTTAGAACAGCAGAGTAACCGAGAGACAAAAAGTAGTGGAAGGAGAAAAATGAAGGGAAAAATGATTAAAAGTAAGTTGAGAAAAAATTATGTAGAGTCTGACTAAATACTGCTGCATATGAGGCAGTAATAATAACCCTCGAATGGCGACCATTTTTTATGGTCACCATGGATACTAATGAATATGTTTACTTTGTATAGAATAAAGCTTGGATGGTTTTTATCTCTCACTATCAAATATGTGTCTGTATGTGTGAGTCAGTCCCATCCAAGATACCTAAGCAACTTTAGCAAGCAGAAAATTAACCATAACATATTAAATTTAAGAAATGTTGAGCTAAAATTCTGAACATTAGTAGCTGAGACTCAGTGGTGCAGCATGTGTATTTATGCTTTTTTGTTGAAATGTGTGAGGAAAATATATTAGCAAAATGTGTAGATGATAAGTTAAAAAAATAATAATAAAACAGCTTTGATGACAAGAAAAAAAACAGTATAGGTGTTATTACATGGTGTTTGTTGGCAGGTCTACCTTGTTTGTAGTAACATAGGATCACAGTTAAAACAAGTATCCTTTTCATTTTTCTGTATTTTTCATTAGTCATATGCATCCTTAAAATTAACCACTTGACTACGAAAGCATGCAATTATTATGTTCACGTTTTTTTGTTTATGTGTGCTTTGTACCGTCAGGTGATTTTGACTGAATTTCATCTCCATGACTCGCATTCTTCCCAAAAATGATAAAAAGTATGCTGCAAGCTCATTGGGTTCATCTGTTCTTTCTATAATTCAAATTCAAGTCATTGTAAATGCATGTCAGCTAAATCATTTATTTTATTTTATTTTATTTTATTTTATTTACCGTTATTTAACCAAGCAAGTCCCGTTGAGATCTCAGATCTCTTTTTCATTGCCCTGTCTAGTAAATACACGCAAACGGGGAAAGGAATAGTTTAAGAACCACTGCTAAAATTAAAATGAATTAGTTCACTTCCAGAGTTTAGATTTTGGAGCCATTTTAGCACATACTAGAAGACTTCAGGTGAAACTATAAGAAGCCAGTAAGTAGTTGAATGTGAGCAGTCAGGAGGTAAACGGACACAGGAGGCAGTTGTCAGCGCTGCCGCAGGCCCAAAGGAGAGGGGAACTTGGCATATTGAAACTGAGCTTAAGTCTTTTTATTTCTTATTCTTTTTTACAGATAATATGATAAATAACTGAAATAAACATAAATAAATGAAAATTTACTCTGTAATATTTTTAAAGCAAAGAAAAAACAAAAAGAAAATAATAAGTTTATGAAAGCTGATTTCTGATCAGACACTGCAAAAATTAGACTTCTAAAAATAAGTTAAAATACTAGATTAGACACTTATTCTTTTCAAATTAATGATAATTAATACAATAATTAATAATCTGCAGTTTGACAGTTGCACTCATGGTAAGACGTGAAGTAAAAAAAACTTTAGGTTAAAAAGATTAATAATTCAACATATTCTGATCTTGTTTAGTATATCTGTCTAAAAACAAGATAAAAAAATACTTTTTAGCTGATATAAGACTGTAAAACTTGGTTAGATGAACAGTTTCTGCAGTAAAGTGACTCTACTGCTTAGAAGATTAAATAAGCTTCACTTTAAACCTGGTCGAGACCAGGTTAGTTTCAGAGCACTTGTTACCACAAACATAAGTGCTTCCCCTCCCATGCAACCAATTCAAGGCTTAATTATTTCAGGTTTACACCAAACTCCTGGCTTAATCCCTAGATCTGTGCAATAGGCCTCTGGTAAGCATGTCCGAGGTGAGTACGTACACAAGTGTGCGTATTTACAGGTGAGCTCCACGTCCTGCTGGTTAGGCAGGCAAGCAGGCAGTAGCAGTAGCTCTGAAGAGGCTGAGAATCACACCAAACCAAGGTTAAGTTCCAGCAAAGGTCAGATCTGTACAGCTGCCTTTTAAAGCCCAGGGTCTCATTAGAAAAGCAGCTGCTGCCAATTAGCTGCTGTGAACCAATCACATAAAACTTATATAAGTTAAGTTTTAATATGGACAAAATAATAATAATAAAAATCTTGTTTTTTTGTAATTATTTAAGCAACAGATGGTTGAGAGTCAGCTAACACAGATATGTCAGCCATATGAGTGATGCTGACATGTAGCCAAAAATCTGGAATCCCCTCCGCTCAACCTCATCTCTCCAAAGTTGACTCATCCAGTGAGAACACTCTACAGGTTTGAGTTAATCTGTTTTTTTTTTGTTTTTTTTTTCTTTTTACTGCTTTTGTTTTCATTTCCTCTTGTTTTTAACCCATAACCCAAGAAGCGTTTTTCTATTATTTCCCCTCCCCGTGCTGTTATTTTCTTCTTCTCCTCTCCTCACCTCCCGGCTTCATTCTGTATGCCTGTCCTGCTTATTTTAGCCTCGGACTTATTCATCCTTACTTTCACTCACGCGCGGTCAGACAGGCCAGTGCAGCAGATGCGATTGACGTTCTGCACCAGCGGAGCTTAACAGTGTAGTTAGCCTTGCTTGGCATGAAACAGAATGCTTCAGCACGGAACACAACAGAACACGGCAGGACTTTAGGGGCTTTGTGGAGCAGCAGGGGCATCTAGCAGTGTTGTCTGGATGGGAGCTTAGGTCAGGACCATCACCTTGTTACTGCTCTGTCTCAGAGACAAAAAACACCTCTTCAGATTTTTTTTTCTGCAAACAGAAGAAAACATCCTGAACAGCTAGAGTATGTGTGTGAGCTAATTTATCTGAATTACAACAAAATTGTATTTCACTATTCTACTCAAAAAAGGGGAAAAAAGTTAAGTAGGTCAAAAACTTGCTTAAAAGTCATGAACCATATTAATGTCGCCGAGGCAAGGACTTAAAAATGCTCTCTTTTCGTCCGTCTATTCGTTACAATTTCAGAACGCTGTAACTTGCTCATAAAAAGACTGTTGCATGACCGACCATACCATGTGGTTCCAGGAAGACTCCCCTAACCACTCTGCCACAGCCGCCCCACCCCCCTGACAACATGAAGTTCCCTTATTTTTTGGCTTGGAAAGCTCCATCGCTGAGCCTCTTGACTTAATCAGAAACACACAGATCATACGTTGATCTCACTTGCTTTCAAGCATAGTCTTTTTAATGAAATGCATGGTCATGGTCAAGATCACATTAGCCCCCCTTCCATTTGTCAGTCCGTCCGTCTGTTCACCTTATGGGATTATTGAAATAATGATGATTCCAACAAAACTGCTAAGAGTTTGTCACGAGTTTGTTATCAGCGACAGTTGGCATCGAGTTTTATCTTGTGCTTAACACCTACTAAATTCATTTATCTAAATTAAAATCGTATTGAAGGATATTTTATTTTGTTTGTCCTGACTTTTAAATGTACTTCACATATACATATTTTTATTGAAATGTCTAGACTATTTTTGATAATCAAATGTGTATTTATACAATTTTGTGTGCTGTGATCACTGTGTGCTCTCTGTCATGAGTGACCGATGACATGAATTTCAGAACAGACTGATCTTATGACAGACATTTTAGTTAAAACACACTTTACACTAGACAACAGACAAACAAATAATGTTTTTTTCATTAGATTGTAGCATTTTGATTCAGAGACCAGTCCGTAGACATGGAGTGTTCGCCGTGGTGGGCATTAATCCCCTAAAGCGCAAATGCACTAATTGCGGACCTACATTTCTCCTTTGCGCTTTAAGGGTTTTACTATTTTTTTTTTAAAACGATGTGCGGATTTGCTTGCTAAATTTAGAAATGGGTAGCGCTAATCACAAATAATATCTCACATTGAAACATCAGTTTTGTCTAATGCAAAGAGGAAGAACTGTCTAGTCTCACTATGTTTTACAGCCACATAATTCATTACAACTATATCATCATTTTATTTAACAATGAAGGGTAACGTCGTTTCTACTTAACACAATGAATCTCCACTGTGAGGAAGCAGCAACCCCTCAGTCAGTTTTGCGTTCACAGAGCTTTATGCTCTGACTTCTGATCCTTCTCTGTGACGGTTTTCACTTAATAGAGACTGTACTGTTCCCACAGTTCTTTGCGTGGCATGAAGCAATTAGAATTTCTTCACTGGGCAACAATCCACCTGTGGTTCTGATCTGCAGAACCACGCTCAGCTGTGCAGTTTGTACCTCCTCTCCAAGGGACACCGTAACAATAAACATTAAATAAATAACAGTAAAGAAAGAAACATGAAACAGTTAAAATTCATGCTCTTACTTTGAAAAACACGGGTTCCTGTTCTGTGTCCTGTAGCCTACCCAGAATGCATTGCTTTAGTTTTACAAACAGACAGTTTAAAATTACTAATCTATTTGCATCTTTTCTTACTGAAGCCCTGCCATAAACATAAGAAATGACCAAGAAGCAGCAGAACTAGCAATCCACAACTATCTTATGTTTTACAACCATGATTTAAAAGTCTGTTTCTACGAATCAGCTCTCCAAACTGCAATGACATGTACCAATCTGCCAAAGAAAATCTTACCGCTAGATGGTAATAAAGTGCTGACTTTTGTCTTACCTGAGCGATTTCTGGTTAAAGAAGATTATGCTGTGCTTTAAAAATAGCTTTTGTTAAATTTGATTGAGAACATGTGCTTTTGAACTTGCAGACCTAAACTATATAATAATAGTGCTATAGAAACTGTGTAACTAAAATTTGAATTTTTGTTTTGTCCAGGGGGAGTGGCTCAATCCAGAATGAAGATGTTAAAACTTTCTGGGGTTTTTTTGTTTGTTTGTTTCTTGTGGCTCAAGACTGCATTCCAGGTTTACTGACTTTGTATTTCAGGCTGATAATTCACTACACTTTTACAATAGCAGTACCAAAAACTTGATGCTTAATGAACCATGGTAGGATCCCAACTTTTGAAACCACTGACCTAAAATTAATCAAAGTTTTAAGAGGTACTGAGTACTCATAAAGGTGTGACTAGAAAAGTTTTTAAATCAAGGACTACAGACTGACACAAGGAAACTACAGACTGAAACAAGGAACCAACATAACAAACCTTAACTTCATGCTAACAAAAACAAAAAGGCTGACATGGCAGCAAAAACTCAAATACATTGCTGGTAGATCACAAGGAGGTCCAGACATGACATAAGAGCACAACACCAGACTGATGTGTGAGATGAGCTGAGGAACTAGAGTTTTTGTAACAGATTAGTTGAATATTAGATGCAGTATTGTATTTGATACTTCCTGATCATTTCAGCCGTTAAGGTTAAAGCAGACAAAGAGTTTGTGTGTCTTATCATGTGTCCTTTACATTCTACGTCTGACATAACAAGTAACACCTCCAGGGGTGTAACCAGTAGGAGAAATACATTATAAGGTCAATTTTTTATTATAGCAGAAAGAAGTTGTTAGTTTTGGAGTCTCTACTTAGTTTCTGCCTGGACAGATTGTGTTGTTTTGTTTTGTTTTTTAGCTCAAGGCCTTACGCTGAGGCCTGTGTTGTACTGTGAACTTGATTAGAGTCAGAAGATTGAGAATGAAGTTTTGACAAGAAATCAAGTGGATTCCTGTTTTATTCAGACATACCATTTTGAACAACACATTTTTATTTATACAGATGAGAGGATTAGCTGCAGCTGTAACTGCTGTAACCAGGAACGTGTAACTGGGCATGGCAGGCTGACTGAGGTTGAATGTGGACCATTTTACTCTTTTATCATGATAAACTTTAACACAATCGGATCAGTAAACTAAGAAATCCTTAGATCTCCTCTCAAATAAATGCATGTAAGTTTCTTCTTCACACACCTTTATTTTCTCAACAAATAAAATGTTTTCATGCAGTAAGAAAAAGCATTATTTTTTCTTTGTTTTGTTTTCTCTGTTAATGCAAAATGTGGGTGTGTTACAGCTATGCTCCAGAGCCCAGTAGAAGCTGACACCGCTGCAGCGATGCTCTGCGTGTGTATGCACCTCTGAAATGTTTTAATGAGCGGTTGGAAGCAGGGCCACACAGACTTACTAAACTACCAACAACACAGGAAACAGATCGACAGCAGCTGGGAAAAAGATGGGCTTTGTGAGGGAAAGGTAAAAGTTCACTCCAACTGAATCCTTTTCTTGTTGAAATAAAAAAAAGAAGCAACAACAGCAATAATTACTGTCTTTATTGGGTTTGGACTCGCAGACTCAGTTGAAAACAGGTTGTTTTGGCTGCAAACGTGATTACACCGATTCTGTTTTACTGTTTACAATTTCTCTTTGAGAGCGAGATGTTTTGGTAATTTTAAATAGAAGTTGTTGCAATTTACAGAGCATTACTGCCATCTATTAGATAAGCTTGTTTGATTGCTGTACCAAAACAAGCTTACCTGCTTAATGTGCATGATGATGATTGACTGATTTTGATAAATGCTGCATTTTCTATTTTAAATAACTCAAATTCACCTTCTGTCTTCACAGATATATACGCCCCTCCCTCCCCCCATTTGTTTAATGTAATTTGCAGAAAGTAATCACATGTATCGCTACAGCACATTTGATTTTGTAATAAACACAATTCAGGACGGCCACATCTAACTGACCTTAGAAAACATAAACAATGATTTTAATTCAGTCAATTTTACAGATATTGCCCTACAATTTGATGTGGTAGCAACTGAAAATGAGCCTCGAAAAATAGTCTGCACACGAATGAATTGCACAAGTTCTTTGTTTAAAATATTACTTATTTGGAGTCAACTTTGTCTGTTAGCAAAATATCTCATGAACCACTGGATAGATTTTATTGAAACTTTCAGAATATGACCCTTTGAGGAAACTCTGTAACTGTTTATGTTTTGAGGCCAATCAACTTTAAGACGCCTGAGACAACCAACAGAAAACACAAATATGTTTGTAATTCAGTCATTTTAGTAGATGTTGTGCTAATACTTTGTATACCTGTAGCTGAGGTGTACTCACAATACAAACTCCAAGTGTTATTTATTGCACCTAATGTTTGGGTAAAACTTTGGCATTCACTGTTTTAAAGGATTTTATTTAAACATCTATGACATATTTATTGATGAGCATCTACAACTAATTATTTTTTTGAGTCGACCCAGTCAAAGATGGCCACCTCAGCCAATCCACATAATAGAGAAATGTTTATACCTCAGTCAGCTTTTACAGAATCTGAGCTCAAATTTGATGCACTGGTAGCTGAGAAGACACTTCCGATGGAATTACCATTTCTCAACATGAGACGCAGGCTGGATTTAATCTGGAGTAAATCTTCATGTCAATGAGAACATTTATTCTTTATTTAAATACTGTCAAACAAAAGAAATGTATCTGTCTTCTCATCCCAGCTGTGTGAGAGAGAAAAAAAAGAAGAGGCACCAGAACGCAGGATAATTTTCTGTGAATCATCACTTTCTAATTTAGGAAGCAACACATCTGCTGCTAATTAACAGGACTGATTGAATCTGGCTTTTCAAAGGCACAGAGCATGCCTGCTTGCACACTGGCACACGTACACACACATACACACACATTCATACAGTCAGATCATAATTTTAGTGAGCATACAGGCACTGCAGTTGTCAACACGTGCATTTTTTTTAGTGTTCCTCGCGTTGAAGGTTGTTTAGTCAATGGATTTTTTTTTTTTTTTATTCCTGGCAGGTTTTGTAATGAAAATGACAGAAGAACATTATGCAAATAAATAAACAAATAAGAAAAATTGTCTGCAATTAGGAGGAAGCTTGAGAAATCGAATGTTTTCTTTCGTTTTATTTTTTAGGCATCATTGAAAAGTCATTTTAGAATTAGTATTTTATTGAAGCAAATCACTTCGCAGGAATCATAAAGTCTCCTTTGCATAACAAACTGCCGTCAGTTGATTATTCGCCATTTGCAGTTGACCTTCATGTAGCAACATTTACGACTTGTATAATTTGAAGTTATTGGTATAAATTCTACCCACACAGTGTGCTTTCCATCCGCCCCTTCGCTTCATTAAGCTCAGTATTCATGTCATGAAGAGACAATTGGAAGGCTCGGGCATACAGATTCAGTTTACCACCGTCCTTATCTGCGGCTGCTGTGTCTGTGTCCGTGTTTGCCTGTTTTCTTATCTAACTTGCATGTTCTCACCCACATGTTGTTGTCTAGATGAGAGCCTAATCTTGGCATAAACCCTCCGAAAAAAACGAAATAAATGCAACTCACACACCACGTTATCTACCCTCGCAGCTTTGTTGCAGTCTTTCACATAATTGTATATACAGTTCAGACATAAAGAGAGATAAAACCAGAACCTCACATGTGTAAACAAAGTGAAATCACAAATTAAAGACACATCATCTTAAAAGAAAAAAAAAAGGATTCACAATACTGTGATCATCTGGATTATTAATAAATGCAGAGGAGTAAAGTAACAAAGTATGAATATTTTGTTACTTTCCTTACATCTGCATGCAATTATATGTACATTATACTCCTTACAATTTAAAAACAAATTATAGAAAGTTGTTACTCCTATTTTATTCTGGCTTGTCAACGTAAAAAAGAAAAAAAGAAAATGAAGCATCCAGATGTTTGGTGCCTCCCTGATAGAGTAAATTTATTTGTGGTTTGATGATAAGTATAAATAAGTTGTACACAGTCCAAAGTGTTTTACTGTTTCACTTCTCTTCTTTAAATTCAGAACAGTCTAGGAAAAATGTGCAGTGGGTTATTTTGCTTATACCCAGGAGTCAAAATAGAGTCATAGAAAATGTATAAAGAATTCATATCATTTTATATACCTGTAGTTTTGACTGAGATGCATTTAGTCAGCTTGATGTCAGCTTGTAGCCATTTGTTTATACATATGTATGACACAATGGTGTTAACTTTGACTTTAAGTTGAAATCTGTATATTTTTATTACATAATCATAGCCATGTAATGTTTTTACCCCGCTTTGCATTATTAAAGGCAAAGCAGAAAGGATACCCATGTGACCACATATGATTAGATGAACATATTTACAGTTCCAAAACCCCACAGGATGTGTTTTACATATGTCACAAGCTAAAACACACAACAAGAACAATGGCAGCCATGTCCTAGTTTGCAAAAGGAGACATACTCATTCAAAATGTATAGAGGAATTTTAGTTATGACTCTGCATGACAAGTGCATGCATTATAAAATGAAACTATATTAAGCATGTCATAACTTTAAAAGACAGATGTTGGCGTGAACGTACTTCTGTATTTTTACAGTTTATGAGCTTTTTGTGCAATGTCAGAACTCTGGGTATAGTAAAGAAAATGTAGCATTGCTTCTTTTATGTAGTGGTCTGTCTTCCATATAAACACAAAATTAAATTGCCATCTGTTTTTGAATCTCAGATATATAAGAAGAAACACAAACACTCCTGTCTCAATGATGACCAGCTAGTAGGTCTACAGATTTTACAGACCCACTGTTAATATCGGAGACCACAATAAGCCTGTGCCAGTAAGCAGCTGATGCCCTTTAGCAGGACTAACTGTGGTTTTAAAGTCTAGGGCTTCAGCCCACAGCCGTAGATAAAGAATGAGACCGATCAATGATGCCCCACAGCTTCACTAATAAGTCTCTCCTGGATCTGTTCCCTGAACCTCTGCCTCAACATTCTGCCCTGGGGCCATGCTCAAACTACCTCTCTTGACTACCCCACACACCCCCACTGTCCAACAGAGACCAGGGAGCCATCTATCTGAACTGGTAGGTTCAGATAAGCTGCACCTGCTCATATATCAAGTAGTAATCTCGATGCCTTACTCCACTCATCCAGCTTCGAGCTGCCAGGGTACATAAGCATTGTTAGGTACTTATTTTATTTTATTTTATTTCATTTCATTTTATTTTATGTTTTTTGCATCATGCTATTGGGTCAATTTATTTGTCAGTCATTTCAGAAAAAATCTATACATTGTATAGATTTATTACACATAGCGGGAAATATTTCAAGCAATAACAAAATTGAACTTTATCCTTTTATTTCTTTAGATGCAGCTGTGCGGATATATTGCTTTACATTCATGCTGTACATAAGTTTTCTGCAAATGCAATCTGTTGGTGGCTATATGGAAGAATGTGTCCTTTTGTGAAGTGAAACTAAATCCATTTAACTGCATTGTGAAGTCACCAGACAAACAAATCAATCTATAGACTTTGAATGACTGCAACAAAAAATGGGACATCTTAACAAAAGGGGAAAAAAGGATGGTTTGGATTCCAGGTTCTCACAGTTTAAAGTCAGATTTTATTTTAAAGTAAGGAAAAAAATCTGAGACATATGTTAATAATAATAAATAAAATTGACTGCCAGTGGCTTCGAAACTCTAATTTTCTCCTGTGGTTTATATTGTTTAACAATAACATGATCTTGTTTTTTCATGTAAAAGCCAATAAATATGAATTATTGACTGATATTACATAGCTTATATTTATGGCAACCTCTGTTGCACACATTAGCTTCAGAAGTTATTTAAAATCTTAACAAAACCTTTGACGATGAGCTTATTTTGTGTCTGAAACTTCAGCATAACAATCCCACAATGTGCATACTCTGCCCAGCTGTCACTTTAAATCTTCTTCTCGTCCAGGTGGGGAATGACCCGTGCAGCTTGTGGATGCAGATCCAGGCCCATGAGGCAGTAGGAATTGGCTGGGTCACCAAACAAGCCAAAAGGAAGTGACACAAACTGATAAACTTTTATGGAGAAAGCTATTTTGCCCTTAAACTCAATAAATTCAGGGATCTACTAACAGGTTTAAAATCTTGTCTGAGGCCTAGCATAAGCTTTAAAATTTGACACAATATTCAGTTCACTGTAGTCCACTCAAAAAAAGAACAGATCCATTCGTCTTAACCACAGGAAAGATGGAGCTGTCAGAGTCTTCTCTCATCCCTCCCCATTTCCTGCATATAGCTTTCATTTATTTCAAAACCACTTAGCTTTCATGTTCGGGAAGTCTGCGGCATCAGTCAATGCATTGATGCAGAACATTCCATGACTGCAAAGCCATGCATCTTTGAGAAAAGAGGAAACGTTCATATGTCTGAGAGCATGTAAAAACATTAGTTCTGAACTTTGCATGTCTGATTTTGCGTTAAGTCAATTTTAAAAGGCAACTGAGTTCAGTGCCATTTGTTGGGGTCAAAGTGACGGCTATTTGCATGGAAGATTCTTTTCTTGCATAAAGTGAAACTAAAACCCAGTCAAGTGCATTGTGAAGCCACCACACAAGAAAAATCAATGCATGGACTTTCAGCTAAGATTGATAAGTCTTATGGTTTGCCTTGGACACTGTTGCTATGCCAAGTTGTGTGTATCTTGTTACAGCAGTCTTGAATTCTTAGGCTAAGCCCCTTTGTGCTAGGTGACAACCCTGTTGTGATATAAAAGGAATCAATAACCACATGGATGGTTCTAAAAGAGTCTTTGGGTGTGCATTAGAAATGCAGGGGAGCCCCAATTATGTGAGATAGAATGTGTTTGGGGTACAGGGTTTTGAGCACAAACAAAACTTCTGCAGTGATTTATTTATGACACAATGTTCTATCATGTAGGTGCATTCTGACGCCGTCCGAGAAAGTAATGCCAGGGCAGGGCGCGGCACTGGATCAAACATTGATCCATATCGTCATCATGTGCCTAATGTGGATCGATTTCATATACCAATCTAACTTATTCATAAATAACTGTTTAAATGAAACACAATAAATCATGAATATTTTGTTAGATGATATCTGTTCATATTGATTGCAGACTTATGAATTGAGTTTACCAGCTTTAGGCAGCATCTACAGCCCTGCCACATTTTAAATCACCATGGCACGCATTGTCATCATCTTATGTCAAATTGGCTAATGCTTCTGATGATCAAGTCAGAGTTAAAAAAAAGGCTTAGAAAAGCTGAGATTTTGAAAAAAAAAAGACCATAGCTATCAGGTTCTGGTGCCCTTGACTTGAAGATTTTCTATAAGTCTGATCTGACCAGACTATATGGTGTTCAGAAAAAAAGAAAAAAAACTGATGAAGTCTCTAGAGGTCCAGGAGTGAGAGCTGAAAAGCTCTTCTCTCAGAGATTCTGGAGATAAAAGAGAGAATAAATGGATGAAGCTGGGGTTTTGTAACCGATTTTAGAGGCGTAACCCTAGTGATATCAGTTTCCTGCTAATAGAAAGTGAGTGGAGGAAGAAAAAGTCAAAACAAGGAAGTGATAAAAACACTGCAGTTAACCTTTCTCCAGATTTCTGTAAAACGTCTTCATCTTTCACATCTTGCTCCTTTTTTTACCATACATTTACTGACAGCCCAGTTACCAGTGATGCTCAAACCCCAAAAGATGTCTGTCACGTCTCTCACTCATGGCGTCTCTGCTGACCTTTCCTGTCCTCCTTATCTTCCGCCCATCGCTTTTTCTCCACACCTAATCCCTGGGAGATAGGCATACACCAACTGTATCTTTTCTCTCCATCTTTGTTCTTCTCTGTTTACGGATCTCCTCCAGGTGCTCCTTTCAGCTTTTTGACTTACATGTTGCTTATTTAATCTTGTCATTTTCAAAATGGTCAGGTAGCTGCTTTCACTTTGAGCATCTGTTTCACTAATATTTATGTTTAGCTAAGACTTGAGCTATTTTTATGTGAAAAGTGAGACATAAATATTGATTTGGTGTCCTTTTGATCTGTAAGTCTGAATACATAGAGCAATGAGACAAGTCTTGCTCAAGGAATGCTTTACACCTTTCTTTGAATAAAGAGTTTGAATAAAGTAACTAAAATGTATTTAAACAAAAACAAAATACTGATGTGGTGGCCAAAAAATCTTACAAAAATTTACAAGGATTTGATCAAAGCTGGAACACAATAATTTCAAGGAGGCACGAGAAGAACCAGGCTGTGGCTGTGAGCTCACCCTATAGGCCTAGAGTAAACTTTCCATCATGGTGAGATGTGTGATCCCATGATAGTTAGATATGCCTTCTCAAAGGTAGACATGGATGGTTGATTGAGGAGATCCTCACAGTGTTCCTTCCACTGCTCAAAAACATTCTCAGTCCAGGTCAGCAGTTCCCCACATAAACCAGCCTGGGATCAGGAACACTTTCCTTTTCTGAGTCGCCCAACAGTTTGCCAGAACCTCCTTGGGGCTAACTGAAAGTCCATATCTGTGGCCTTGCCTAATCACTCCCTTGCCCACGTTTTTGCATCTGCAGCCACTGAAGTTGCAGCTCTTCTGGCCACCCTGTACCCAACAGCTGCTTTAGAAGTCCTCCAAGAAAGCCATGTCCTGAAGGCCTTCTTCAGCCTGATGACCTCCATTACTGCTGGTTTCCACCAGTGGATACTTGAGTTGCCACCACGACAGGCACAGCTCCTAGCTCAAGTACACTTATGGACCACCCTACACTGCAAAAACTGTCCATCTAACCAAGTTTTAAAATCTTATATTCAGCCAAAAAGTCTTTTAGATCTTGTTTTGAG
>JAUBOC010000077.1:13937506-13951579 GCA_032275365.1 Anablepsoides cearensis
TTGATGTATGTATCTGCTGCTGCTACTACACCTGAATTTCCCCACGCGGGACAATAAAGGCTGTTTCTATTCTATTTATATTCTAATATAAAAAAAAACTGTCTGATTCGGTATGTGAATGTATGCAAATTGATTTAGAAAACTGCAAATGGGGCGCCCCTTGAAATCTTCTCTAGGGAGCCAAATTGGCTAGGACACCCTCTGGTCAAATTCCCTCTTTTCACCAACAGTTTTAAGCTGTAGGACGTTGGAGCCTGTTAAACTTTTTATTCATTAAACAAAAACAAAGTCTAATATTTTGGAAAATACATTATGTTATCAAAAACCGACAGTCTAGACTGAACACCAACTATCTTACTTCTTACACTGTTCTAAAACAAAATGTTCCCACTAGCTACAACAGCAAACACGTTACCATCTAATAAACAGATGCAGCTAGGCCCGCTAACATGGTTAATTAACAAACAAAATCACTCTTTTGGGCTCACAGCATTATTATAAAAAAGAGGAGAACAAAAAGGAATATATTTATTATCATGTCTAGCTGGTGTTAATTTGTTGTTGCAGCATGTGTTTCATGTATTCATATATTTTGTTGTGTTCAGTGCACCTATTAGAAAACTTATCAAGTGAGCTTAAAGCCTTTGACATGAGCCCTGCTAACCATTAGGTTCTTGTTAGTACAATGTATTTAAAATGTAAGCTGACTGTGCAGTTTTAGTCATGTGAAGAAAAGCTGCCCTAAGCTAAAAGCCTTATACATGCCTGGCATCGTAAAAGTTCCCGATATGACAATTTTATTAATGAAAAAAAGAGGCAAGTAATTACAATCCTCCACCACAAAACACACAGATGATTTACAAGGTTTTATGCCAAAGTAACTAACTAGAGGACAAAAAGGGAAGAAAAGCCAAGGGACTTTAGTAAAACATCTTCAAATTATCTTTGGGGACTTTTTAATCAAATTTAGTACTCAGCCAAAAAAAATGCATTATCATTGTTTATTTCTTTTTTTATTGAGACAATTATAAAACATGCAGAGACATATCTTTAATTAGAAGCCTGTTGACAGTTTTCTGATTATACAATTCAATCAACCTGTTTATTATTTTTTTGTTTGTTTTTATTTGTGTTTTTTTTCCAGGGAGAACTATTGATCTTATGAGTATTTGGCCTGAAGAAAGTTACTTGAGGTTAGATTAGCTCTTCTGATTATTGCATTGCTTTTTCAAGGGTCTTATTTGTGTCCCCAGTGCAATTTCTCCTGATAAGAACATCAGAGACAAAAAACAAAACAAAACACAATAATACACACACACACAAAAAAAAAAAAAAAATTGTTGTGATTTTGGTCACTAAGATCAGTGGAATACTATATTTGATGTAAAATGATGAACAGAGGACAACAAATACATCAATCTATACATCATTAGGTGTTTTTACATATGGAAAAATTCTATAATATATTAGGATTAAATGATTTTATGATAGATAAGTATTGATATTTAATTATTTTTTGAGCTCTGGCAGGGCAACATTGTGGTGCAGTTGGTAGCACTGTTACTTCTCAGTGAGAGGGTCACGGGGTCAAACCTCACCTTTCTGGGTGGAGTTTGTTCTGTCTATGGATGAATTGTGACATCAGTCGATTCAGATCATTTGGTAAAAAAACAGTCCCCAATGGGACAATTTTTGCTACACTTTTTCTAAATGGCACAGATTAGGTTTCTGAGTTTTAATAAAGAGATAAAATGTTTTTTTAAGATTCCACTGGGAAATGTTTGACTTCAACTGATTGCTTCCCATTTCAAAGTCTCATTAGTATCTCTCACAGTGATCAAGTGCTTTACAAAAAACAAACAAACAAAAAAACACGAGCTAAGTTTTGTCACCTGCATCTGGTTCAAGTCAACAGTTTAAATTCAAACAAACTGGTTTTAAATGTAATCTGTCTCACAGCCTTTTATGTTATCTATAAAAAAAGAGAAGAAAAATGGTTACAAACCCTGTGCGCTGCCAGTTTTAGAACACATTCCGATTGGTTGGATGAAGCTTCGGATCACTTTATTAGGACAGCTTGCTTTACCATGAGCCAGCTGGCATCCAGTCAACATAGTCACACACATAATCTCCAACACCCAGAATCTCTTTCTCCGTGTTCCTGCCTCATAAACATGTCTGAGGGCTGCCAGCATTGAGGAGCCACTGGCTGCAGAATTAAATTGTCACAATTTATCAATGGTACAATGGAGAGGGAGGTGCTGAGTATGGGCACAAAAAAAAAATAGAAATGAAAAAAATGGTAATAAAAGGACAGAAAACAGTAGTAGCAGTGATGGTTGAAAGCCTAAGAAATTCAGACAAAGTGTTCAGGGAAAGAAAGATGCTTAAAGAATAATATGCACTATTATTCCTTGAAATAATGCATATAGCCCATCACCTGGCGTGCTAACAATTTAAACAAATATCTGTTTGTCAGGGATTACTTTGAGCTATCATATCTGTCTTGAATCAGGTTGACTCAAAGTTATATAGATGTACATGAATTAAAATATATCCAGTGGTTTATGATATATTTTGCTAACAAATAGATTGTAAAGAAACACATGTGATTGTGTAATGCCTTGCCTTCCATGGCTGTAGGCAGCAGTTATGAGGTCAAACATAGATAAATTTCCTGTTTACAACTTTTTAAATCATGTTCAACACTGGTCTCATGGTAAATGTTGGGATCAGGATAAACCCTATCTAATCTCTCATTTGGTTAGAATGTGTTTCCTCCATAAGTAGCAATGCTGCAACTAGTTTGTTAAAATAAAAAAATGCTTAGTAATCTAGTCAAACTTTACTCACTTGTAAACAGACGGAGGAACAACTTGACTACTTTCACTTAGTGACGTCACTACGGACCAAAGCTGGAGCAAAGCACTTAACGACCTAAAAAGCCTCATTATGAAAAGCCTCTCTGCCTTGCTGAGTTGGCCCTGGCCCCACTCAACGCCAGGGTTTAAAGTAGTGGGGCCATTACCTGGTGCTGCAACTGAACAAACTAGTTAAATTTCCATTCAGTGACCACTTCAGTCTCAATTACTCATACTTGAACTATTACTGCCAAAAGTGGACTCTAACCTGTCTGTGGCGAGATGCTTGCAGAGTTAAATCAGTGCACACTTGTGTTCCCATCTGTTATTAGGCAAATACGGTAATACAAGAGAGCTGCGGTGGGTCCTCAAAGCTGCAGCTTGTGGAATTTTTGACATTGTGATTATAGTACAAAAATTAAATAAAATAAAACAAGCTGCATTCTTGCATGACAGTTTGTTACTTGTTTTTTTAAATGTGGTGAAATTAAGCTGATTAGACAGCAACAGTTTAAGTTGTAGTTACACTTGCAAGAAACCTAGATTTATAAATAGCATTTTTAAACCAACAAAGTGGGATTCCCATGCCTAAATCAATCTAAATATCAACCAATGCGATGACAGTCAGCATAATGAAATATTGAGGAATAGCATCATTCATATAACACAATAAAACAAATCACAAATCAATTAATAAAACTTTTAAAATGCGGACAAGCCAAAGCCTTAAAAAAATGTGTCTTAAAAGTTTAAGTACTTCAGTCAAATACAGATTTTTTTTATTATTTATCCATTAAATAAAACAAATCCTATTTAAACAATTCTAACAAATTATCTAAAAAATAACAATAATTCAACAAATAATCAGAAAAAGAGTGAAGAAAATATGGTAGAAACTAAAGAATCGTTGAGACACAGACCGACAGAGACACACAAGAGGCACAGTGAAACACAATTAGTTTAGCGTGCTTCTGTGAGGTAGAAGTCTGCAGAGGAATGTATAAATAAATTATAGATCATGTTACTGTAAAGCATATGACTGGATTCTCTGCACACCAAAGACATTAATACTGAACAATTTAGCTTAAAGTTAGACAAATACAGCACTCTTAGGTTTAGCTATGTTAGAAAAATCCTTGGATTGACAACAATCTCTACTGACTTATACTACTACTAGTAACAATAACAACAATAATAGTAATGATAGAAATTATGGTTATGATGATATTCTGTGTAGCTTCAAGTAAAAATGGGTTCAGCTGCTCATATGTTAGAAAACCTGCACAAACTAAGGACAAAAAATAAATCACAAAGAGCTCCACCAAATTACTGATTCTAGCTTATATGGCATTTAAACTGGTCTTGATGTTATCTACTGGTGGCTCAGTTGTTAGAGCTGATACCTCTCAGTGAGAAGGTTGCCAGATCAAATCCCAGCTTAAAACCTTTCTGGGTTCTATCTATGCAAGTGTGGCTTATCTCCAGGTACTCCGGCTTCCATTTACAGAAGTCATGACTGTTAGGTTAATTGGTAACTCTAAATGGTCCCTATGTGTTAGAGAGTGAATGGCTGTTTGTCTCCTGTGTCTCTGTGATGGACTTGCAACCTGTCCAGGGTGTACCCCGCCCCTCACACAGTAGCTGTGTTTCCATTGACCATGAAACTGCGCAAATTAGAATTTCAAAAATAAATTTGCTCAATGGAAACACATCAATTTCGAAAAAAACTTCCATTTTTCGACAAAACGTTTTTGCGCTTGGATCAGGTGGTTTTTCAGCCGTATCAAAATTGGTGTATTTCGCAAAACTGCAATGGAAACACTTTTCGCATAACGGGAGTCACGTGATCAAGAACCGGCTGTTTCTACTGGCGAAAAAGACAACATAAAGAAGTAGAAGAAATAGTAGTACAATCACTAAGTTGTAAAAGAAAGTAGTTAACTCACTGACTACAATTTCCCAAAAACGTCACATACATATCCGTTACTAAGGGGCTTGTCACTTGAAAGCCTCGATAAGACACCAAGATCTCCTCTGATCACTAGTGTCGTGGTAGCAATATGCACGATTGTTTACATCCATTGCTGCCATGTTTGTAATGAGTTATCGCGAGAACAAGCATATTCACACGTGATTTTAATAGCATTTCTTACTTAATGGAAACACTGCAATTGCGAAACAGTGTTTTTTCTACATTAACAAAATATCGACAAAGTTTTGTGCATATTTGTAATGGAAATGCAGCTAGTGACTGCTGGATATGGGCACCAGTGACCTCCATGACCCTGAAAGGAAGAAGCAGGTATAGATATGAATGGATGGATATATTTGATCTAAATCTGGATGTACATACACATACTGTAGCAGAAGGTAGTATATGTGAGTACTCTATCTGTGAATTACATAATAAAATACAAGAATCAGGCTGTCACACATGAAATAAACACCTTTCCTTCTTTGCTTTTGTTTCAATAAATCAGTTCTCGCTTATTCTCACTACAAGAGTCTACAGCCTTTGTCTCAGAGGACAAGTGTGGCTAGACTATAAAGTCATTTAAACTTCTCTCCTTAGATGTTTAGCTGAGCCCCAGGGGTGGCGAACAGAGCACAGGAGGTGGGCAGTCCGTCCCTTACGAGGAAGAGGTCTCACGCACGTGACTATTTCTTCTACTTTGTGGGACGTTACAAAAGTGTGTTATACTGATTGTCAAGAAGTTACATAAAAAAGCAGTAATATGCCAGAAATGTATGTAAAAATATCTTTACTTTATTCATAACTTAATTTAATTTATAAAACAGGGTGCAGGACTCAGAGGGATAAGTTAAAAACAGACAGTTCATACCCTTCAGCAAAATGAAAGTACATAATAATGGTTTATTTGCATACTGTTTTTAGAACAGAGGGTATAGTTTAAATTTAGCAAAAGGCGTCTCTAATAAACTGATGTGTTGCAATAAATTTGACTCACAGATTACCTTGTTAACACTTTGTCAGTTAAACTGTATAGAAAGTGAAGCTGACTTCTGAGCAATGCTAAAAACCTGGCTGTAGTGCATCTCATGTCTTTTTCTATCTTACTTCATTTATAAATAGCTCATTTTCTTTGTCTTCCATACTTTGAGCACCTCTCTGCCATCCTGGTCATAAACAGCAACATTTAGATGTGCTTGGAGCACACTTGAAGATTTGATTGTGTATTTTAATGCTCATATTGTTAGTCATTGCCAGCCAGCACAAGCTGCCACAATAAAAGCGTCAGCACAAAGGTTTTTGTTGTAATAGTGTGCTCATTTTTGCTAGTTTGCCTCTATTTTCATCTTTTAATAACCACATAAAGCAGGTATCTCTTTACCTAATGTTGCTGAATAAGGTATACAGTTTTAGCAAGTCATTTAAGAGTTCAATAAGTCATTACTCTGTCTTTTCCTCTTTTGGGTTAAGATTTTTTTAAATAAATTACTCTCAGTTTTGCTTTTATTCTTAAGTTGGGGAGTTAAATTTGAGAATATTTAAGTAAAATGCACTTTTAAACCAATTGTCTTAACACTTATAGGTAACACTGAATTATTTTCAGAGCTGTCACATTTTTTTGAGATACATTAAGAAAATATCAATTTCAGCTCTTTGCCTTACTTTCTAGCCCTACCTCTATGTCATGACTGGTTGTTTGGTGTGGGTGCACGAATGCCCCATTTCAAGTCTTAACTACCAGAACTTTTTGAGGACACACTGGAAAACAAAGCAGTATGAGCTGTGATTGCTAAATAAAATGTGCAAATATATGGTTTCTTGTTATAGTCTAAAATAACTGTTTCGTTTGCTGCTCATTCAGCCTGCAAGTTGACTTAAGTATTTTGTTATTGAGCCCTGTTAAAGGGTAAAAATTTGCTTAGTTTTGTATTTGTTTCACTGGCCACTTGACATTTGTTGATATGCTAATGGCATTTTGTTGTTTTATGTTTGGTATCAGACATGTAAATGGTAAATGGCTTGAACTTATATTACGCCTAATCAAGTCCACGTGGACCCCAAGGCGCTTTACACTTCAGACATTCACCCATTCACACACTGATAGCAGTAAGCTACATTTTAGCCACAGCTGGCCTGGGACACACTGACAGAGGCGGGGCTGCCATGCACCGGTGTCACCGGACCCTCTGACCACCATCAGTAGGCAAGGACTTAACGACTGTCCGGTTCCAGGACGACTCCCCTAACCACTCACCACAGCCGCCCTACATGTATCATAAAGGATTGCAAAACTAGTGTCATCGCTGTCTGTTAAAGTATTATATTGTCTCTACAAAGATTATGATACCTAATTTAATATATTTTGCTTTCTTCCAATGTATTGTTGAATCTATAAGCCAAATCTGCTAATATGCTTTGGTAACTGAACTGGCTCCATTCGCAATATGTGGGCTAACTGATTTTTCAATCGTTTACCTAAAAGTAATGAGTGACAACTGAATGCATCTCATCTTACTAAAGAGATATTCCATGTCACAATGGAAACAATGGGATTGTTTAATTGCTACTTGTTGAAACTTTGATTTAAGAGCCAAGGAGTATGAAAAACCCTAAAGAGAGGAATACAGAACAGAAGTGAAAAAGATGCTTTAAAAGGTATGTGATTGCAATAATGCATTATTAATTTGTAATACATAACACAAGTCCACACTGATCACGTTGAAAAGTGGCTTGGGTCTTCTAATGCTTCTTGGGCTGTGTGAATACTATGTTTGATGCATTTAACTAAACTGTCATCCTTATAATGGATGTAAAATGGAAACCCAATAAAGTAAATTCAATGGCCTTTACGCTCAAGCCATTTTTGTCCACAAAGGAGACATTATGTTGTAAATACTAAAGATTTTTTTTTAGTACATGGAAGTCCTAGGAAAATAACTGAAGCAAGCACATGTAACAACCTCAGAGGTCTTGCACAAGCACTTGTGTCTGTGTATGAATGCCATTGCACACAATTCAGTTGATAAATCCCCATTATGTGTGCTTATCGCAACCTTGAATGAAAGCCTTGGTGAATGCACCTGACAAAATAGTGGATCTACATGTCACACAGCAACGCATTCAGAGAATTAATTAAAAGTTGAAAGGGCCGTAAAGAATGAGAGAGTGCCAGAGGCAGTAAATAGCAATGAGACAAGCTTCTTATAGGAAAGAGACGTGGAAGAGAACCCCACTGAGGATTGGATTTGTCTGGGTGAAAAGGAACGAACCCTCACAGGTAGAAGGCATTAGCCAGACACATTTTGTTTGTGACTGAAGGTTATTGGGTTAATGAATTAGTCATTTTATATGTCAATGCAACAATTGATAACCGTTTCTCTCAAGCACTCATGTAGATTTTGGATCAGCTGTTGTTGAAGCCTATCACAGATTCCCAGGTCTTTAAAAACCACATATATTGAGAGAGGGTTTTAAATATATAAAGAGGGAAAGAAGATATAAGTAAGCTCACCATGTTTCAGAAAAGGAGGTGGGGAAGAAACAAATGATGCAAAACCAGACATCAAATGAAACAGTGGAAGACCAAATTCAGCGATTAAATTGCTCAGTAATGAGGTCCGGGGCAAGTCGAGTGTTCAGGAATAGACCAAGGCACGTATGGTGTATCTCTGTGACCACGGCTCATAGCAACAGTGTGTGTGTGTGTGTGTGTGTGTGTGTATGTGTGTGTGTGTGTGTGAGAGAGAGAGAGAGAGATAGAGAGCCAGAGACAGACAGAGTAAATGGAAGGTGTTTTATTGGGAAGGGTTGATTGGGTCAGTTTCCATGTTTAGATCTTCCATCCTCTTCATTATCACTGCAACGACATTAATCGCATACGCTGGTGTGGGATGGATAAACAGATAAATGAGTGAGAACTGACCACTGCACTGTGGAGAAAGACAATAAGAACCAAGAGGTGAGGGGAAAGTAAGAAAACAAGACAAGCCAGACAAGGGAGGGAGGACAGAGGAATTAATGCCACGTGATAGAGAAAGACAATCAAAGAGAAGTAAAAACGAATGAAGTCAGTGGAACAAATCAAAGCGTGTGAAGATTAAAAAACATTCAAACACAGTTTGGCTTAGATACAAACCATTAGATGTTTATTTAATTGTGTTTTTCGCAGGCAACTGAATTAATGATTTATAAATATTTGGTCAATGTGGTGCAAGAGTTCCAGGTTAAATTACCAAAACTGCTATTGGATGGAGAACATGTAGCTCATCTTCTGAGGCACAACATGCTTTTTAAACTGATGTTTAGGTGGCACTTTTGGTAGTGATGCATTAAAAATAAAAAAAGATAAGAAGAATATTACTGTGGTTATTTGTTCTCTCAAAAATCACACCAATGTGTACTTTTTTGATATGCTATTCTCTCAATATTTTTTTTTTCATACAATCACGGTGTAATGGTGACAGGATCGAGATAAAGTGAGACAGACAGAAAGAAAACAGTAAAACTGGCTCCGGTGTTGGGGTTTCTAGGGCACAATAAAATAATGAGCTTGAGCAAAATAGGCTGCTGCATCATTGCTTCTCAAAAAATGCACATTTCAAGTCGACACAGACTTAAAACTTTCATTTTGAAAAATGATGTCAAACATTTTAACCTGTAAAATTGCATACAATTGCTTGGGGGCTGCAACGAAAGCAGTTAATGTTTGTTTAAAACAAAAATTTCAGAGTATTTCCATCCATTCAACAATTTTCTTTACCTTGCTTGTTCCTGTTCAGGTTTGTGGGGAGCAGGTGCTTATCTCTAACAGTCGTTGGTGGAGAGGTGGAGTACACTCTGCACAGGTTGCTATTCCATCACATGACCACTAGAGACCCACAACCATTCACCATGCACACGCACAATCTAGTGCAGCTATTTTTATGGGGACCTGACATTGACTTCCATTAATTTCCACAGCCTAACCCTGACCAACAACCCTAAGGCTAACCTCACAGGCATGTAGCCGACCTAAAAACTTACCTAAACTCAATTCACACCATAGCCCTAAACTTAACCCCCGACCCACCAATGACGTTTTCCCTCATGGGGACTTATTTCAGGTCCCCATAAGTAGCCTTAGGTCCCCCCACAAATCGGTATGTATGCCAAAATAAAAACTGTCCCACAACGTAGGGAATACCCATCCACACCTACACACACACATATTAGCACCTAATTATAATTTAGAGCTGCAAAGTAGCATTCATACATGTTTTTCAAATGATGGTGGGAACCAGAGTGGCTGAAAACCCCCACATATGAATTTAATTGATGCTTCCTAAAGAGGATGATATAAAGATTTTATTATATCAATTAAAGCGTGCAATTACCTTTTGCAACTGATGTTTATTGGAGCAATGGAATACAACAAAAACTACATTTGAAGGGATAAATTACAGTAAAAAGAGCACAAACTAAGTGTGATGGTACAGTAAATGTACATGTTTATGTCTTGTGAGCAGAAGTTTCATTCAAAAACTTGAGGAGAAACACAAAAAAGACAGTGGAAGAGTGATAAACACAGTGAAATGAAGAGAGACAGACAGTGTTATTGTGTGGGAGGTGAAGAGAAACCATCAAGAGGTCAGTGTTAACTGCAATGGTCTGGTTTTCTCCCTGAAACCTATCACAACCAGCAGCTCATTCTGATGGCACACACACACACAGACACACACACACACACGCACAAAAAAAAAAAGCCATAGTGCCTCCCAGGTGGGGTAGCAGAGTAAATGGAGAGAAATAGGTGTATTGGAAGTAGTTAGGAGACAAAGATCAGAAGTAAATGAACAAAAATGTATCCAATATAAAAACCTGCTGGAAGATAAAATGGTCTACAACTGCCATGAGGTTTGGTCAGTGCCGGTGACTGATTTCCACTCACCAATTCTGAAACATTTTAAAGAAAGTAATGATTTATTGCATGAGTTTAAAATGTTTTAAAAATCTGAACTGATGTCAATGTCGTACAAAATCTATAGATTGTAAAAGAGCTGCACTTTTTTGTGGAAACTAGTTTTAGTAAAATGGAAGGCATTCAGTTTCTGGGCTTTTTTTTTCCAAGGAAAAATAGGTCAACATAATTCATCAGAAATAAGTGACAATTTAATTGGAGCGCTTAATTAAAGTATGTATTTAGGTTTGTTTTGAAGCACTTTAAATTTGAACATTGTTTTACACTGATACCAATTTTGTTTTTCTGTTTCAGTTTACCAATGACAAATGCATCCAAAGAGAAATGACTAATATTATGTTGACTATAACATCTGCGTTTTTAAAACAAAAAAAGATTTATGAGAATAAAAGTGAAAACATCATTAAAGGCAGCTATCAGTGGACAGTGATTAGACATCACCAACCTCCTTCACACACTGAGTGTTTAAAGATGCATTTGTTGAGGTTTTTGCTTAAGTCTTGATTTGACAAATGTCTGCACATTTAAGTTCTATTTAAGGAGAGTTAATTGCTACAGTTCTTACAGATAAGTGAATCTTATGTTTGCCAAATTTCACAGTGACTCTGTGCTTGTCATTGCATTTATATTTTAGTGAATGTTTTATTTAGAATTATATTGAGATCCTTTTTACTGCCTTACTTTAAGCTGTCACTGTTGACGCAGGTCCCACTAGAGACAGTTGTGGAAACAATTTATTCACACTAAAATCAATTGTGGTTTCTAACTGTCTTTCTTTTATTTATCTGCCCCAAATTTATCATTTTTACTTTTTTTTTAAATTATTGCTCCTTTGCAGCCACCTTTCATGCCCAAATTAAAACTTGAAAGCAACATTTTACCGCAATTATGCTAGTTTTTTCTATGCAACACAGAAACTGATAGCTTGTTTCCACTGAATAAATTTGTATTATTTCACTTTATTAGGAAAACAAATAATGCAACTTCTACACCTGGGTGTGATTTAGTCCCACTGTCAAAATACAACCTGTATGTATTAATGGGCATTTTAGGACTTGCAAAAAAATATTTTATTTTTCCTTTTGTATTTTCTTTTTATGTTGTTTTATTTTCCTTAAAAGGACCTTAGTCTATTGGGCAGTTTGTGCAGGTGTCTTAGATTCTGAAAGGGACTCACGAACCGTCATCCGATGCTGGTGCCTTACAGAGAGGGTTTATTTAAAACAGTGGTATGGAGGCAAACCAGGTTAACATGTCATAAATAAAAGAGGAAGTCGTGATCTGATCAGAGGAGCTACACTAAATCAGCAAAACAAGGGTGATGCTATCAGCACGTACGGAATTTCAAGCTGCATAGATGTGGCGGCTTTATTAGGCTGCATCGTGTGGGAAGCAGACGTGAACACACCTCATGTAAAATGTAAACTTATCTCTCCTGACATCCAGGATAAATGTTTGGGGTTGTGTGGTTATTTATCGAAGACTGCTGTGTGTCGACAGAATCATCCCCTCCTCTCTTTTAATCTCTAATCCTTCACACAGCTGGGGCACTGTGCGTGTATGCACGTGTGTGCGTGTGTGTGTGTGTGTGTGTGTGTGTGTGTGTGTGTGTGTGTGTGTGTGTGTGCTACCTCATTAGAAACTAGTTTCTGGTATAATCACTGACCTTGTTGGGACCAGTAGTCCTTATTGTTTCCAAAAGTTCAATCCTAATGAGTCTGAAGATTAATTCCAAGGTTAAGGTCAGGGCTAAGTTGTGGGTCTAAACTGGTGAGGAATGTAGGTAGGGTCTTAGTTTGGTTGTTGAGAATTAGAGAATATCAATGCAAAGTTCTGGGAGGACAGCTGGACAGGCTTATGTGTGTGTGTGTGTGTGTGTGTGTGTGTGTGTGTGTGTGTGTGTGTGTGTGTGTGTGTGTGTGTGTGTGTGTGTGTGCAAATTAAGTAGCATGTGTGTCTGTCAATGTATAGATATGTGTGAGCAAGCAAAAATATACACTGAGAGGTTAATTTGGAGTGTGTGAGGCAGCAGTGGGAGGTGCTAAATGCTGAAAATGATCTATATAGAGAACAGTATGACACACTTTATATAATGCACATTTCTCCTTCATGTTTATATGAAATTATTTTCATCTCTCGAGTGTTATAAAGGAGTGCTGTTGTTTGTCAGTGCTGTTGTTTGTCAGTTCTGCTGCAAAACACTGTTTTTCACCATGGGTGGTGGGAAATAACGCAGGATGAGGATGAGGAAGGGTTCTGGACCCACAAGTTCCTTTGAATGAAAGGCCTAGCATTCCTTAAAAGGATACATATCGCCTGCTGTGTTTCACACCTAAAATTTGGAGTAAGATCATCTTATGAGAGATGATGGAGTTTTAGAGTTTTTAACAATTTAATTAATGGCACAATAAAAAAAAAAGATATTGCATACTAGTTTAGTGCTCATTTGAGGCCTCATGGGTCCTTTTGACCCAGGGGTAGCAGGAGGAATATGTGTAATAATGTCTAAAGTATTCATATTCATAATATCCAAGTTATAGTCATTTTTGTGTTTTATTTAGGTTCAGTTGGCTTCCATCTTGGGTCAAGTTGAACTCAAAAATTAATCATTCCATATGTGTGTATGTGTTTTCAAAAACTACTTTATGCAAATTTTATCAAATTCATCTAGTGTTTTACAAAATATTTGTGATGCACCATGACAAAAGTAGGAACAAATTGCTAATGCACAAACCGAGACAAAAAAGGAAAAATCACAATTTTCTGAAAAAAAGTGACTTTTGTTTTTTTTTACAAAGTTGAAGTTATGAAGAAACCACCCCATACTTTATAGGAGTTTCTGAGGTTTTAAAATGGTAAACTTTGTATTTAAATTCATCAGACTTTGTTTGGCTGTTCTCAGGCTGTTAACATGTCGTTGTTATGGATTTCTGTCCAGTAAGCTGCAGGTTTGAAAGAAACACATGGATACTCAACCAGTTCTTAATGCTTATGAGTTCTGTTTTTGAACAAACATGTATCAAGACTGCTGCTACAGAATTGAAAGGCAGCTGTTAGCTACAGCACGTCACAGTGGCAGTATCTTTTTTACCAAGACAGACGTCATTAGCTGTGTTTCCATTGACCATGAAAATGCGCAAATTAGAATTTCGAAAATAAATTTGCTTAATGGAAACATGTCAATTTCAACAAAAACATCCATTTTTCGACAAAATGTTTTTGCGCTAGGATGAGGTGGTTTTTCGGCCGTATCAAAATTGGTGTATTTTGCAAAACTGCAATGG
>JAUBOC010000077.1:14068281-14081693 GCA_032275365.1 Anablepsoides cearensis
TCGTTTTGTCCGTGAACACGCAATGTTACAGTAGAAATGCTGCCAGGTGCTTTTATAAATATAATATATATAAAATATGACGTAATCCTCGGTGGAAAATAGTCCTGGAATCGCTGAGGGCTTTCCCGGGAGGTGTTCACCTGAGCTGAGTGAAGCTGACCCTCCCCACAGAGAGAGAGAGAAAAAGGCTGTCAGTCAGACAGCACGACCCGCCCTGCTCTGTTCTGATTGGCTAAAACTTTGACTGTGGTTCTCCCTAATGGGTGAAAAAACCGTCAGTTTAATCCCTAGACAGCTTTAACAAGTTTTTTTTCTCCTGTTCATTGACGAAGACCGGAAAAAAAAAAAACTTAATTCTTGAAGGTGTGGCGACTTTTATTTTGCCGATCAATTACATGTAGGGGAAACCCTGAGTTAGGGTAAACAGTGATGGGTTGGATTGATGTGGGGGAACTTAAAAGGCAAAGTAATGATAATAGTAAAATTATTGTGAACATGTACAAATAATTTATTGCTTACTTCAAATTTGGCAAGACTAGTCCCTTCCTGTCTGGAGTTATTATAATTTTAATAGCCATATTTAAAAATAGTGATCATTTTCCGAGCAGGTAAGGGTTGTTTTGCCCAAGCTGAATTGTTACACACCCCTCCACTTTTACAGTGTTCAAATTTTGTTTGGCTAGCACATTTCTGTCTTTAGTAATAACTAAATTAATACTCATAAAATTAACATCTGAATTGTTGCATTTCTCCCATGCTGCCTTTACCCACCCACCACTTTACCCACAGCCTTTACCCACCTTTATATGTCCAAATGTCAACCAATCACAGCTTACCCAAAACCAAGAAACTCTCACTTGGCTGCATTGACTCCTTCTTGGTTTAAGCGAGTGTGAATAGTTGTTTGTCTTGTTTGTCTCCGTGTGGCCCTGTGTTGGACTTGCAACCTGTCCATGATGTACCTTGCCTCTCACAATGATACCTACCTGGAAAAGTTGGTAAAGCAAAATAAATGGATATGCAACACGTTTTAACTTGTAAAATCAGACACCAAACTTGGTGATAACTCAGGGTTGTTACTATCTCATGCACATGTTTATCATTAAAGCATTTATTTGTTCATTGATTCATTTATTTAAACACAATAGTGCCTGTTTTTGTTTATTTTGTTTTTATGTTACATCTTGAGGTTGACAATGTTTTCAAGCCATTGTCTCTGTTTGTAGACTGTACCATTTGTTTTTTTTTTTATTCAGAATTTCTGGTTGTAAATCGTGGAAACAGTTTAGAAACTGTGATCTCGGGTTTCCAAACCCCTTGTTCAGTGAGAAAACTCAATATACAAACTGAGAAGAGAAAGTTCAGCAAAGTTCTATTGTTTTCTTAGCTGACACTAAACAGGTTCTGATATTTTTTCAAAATAACTGAGCAATTGAAATAGTTGCTCCCTCTAAATTTTCTTTAGAACCCTCAGTTCTTAAGGTTGACAAAGTTTATGTAAATGTTCAACTGTAAAACTCTCTGAGAATGTGTACTGAAAAATACTCTTAATTAACAGGCTAATTGTTTTGGTCGTATTTACAGTGTTTAAAATCTTACCTTGTTCCCCTGCAGTGTCCCTGCCCCCCTCTTTAATCACTTGTCTGCAAGAATTTCTAATTGCCTCTTGTGCCATTTTCTTTTTTAACCAATAACAGTAGAGCTAACAATACTCTCCCCTGTCAGCCAGTCAATGTTGGCTTTGTGAATAGGTCCAGGTTTTTCCCGAGGGGGCCTCCTACAGGGTGACAGTTAATCATTTCTGAATGTTCACATTACAGTACTATTGGGGCCAGAAGTAAGAAATGAGTTCCAAGGTTAACAAGAAGGACGGTGGGTAAAATCAGTTGCTGTTTGGCCGGGATAAACTTAAAAGTCAAAAAGACATCTGCACTCAATTCTTAAAACAACTGAAATGCCTTTATTTTTATGAGTCATGAGGAGTTAATTGTTTGAGATTACTAGGTCATGGCAATAAAGGCATTGTAATTGATTTTAAAAAGAGAGGGCCTTGGCTGTTTTTAGAATTTACATTTGGCACAATTTGTTTACTCCCTTCTTACTTCCCACTTCCACACTGAATCACTAGCTGCATTTACATTGCAAATGTGCACAAAACTTTGTCGATATTCTGTTAATGTCGAAAAAACACAGTTTTGCAATTGCAGTGTTTCCATTAAGGAAGAAATGCTAATAAAGTCACGCGTGAATACGCTTGTTCTCACGATAGGTCATTACAAACATGGTGACAATGGATGTAAACAATCATGCTACCACGACACTAGTGATCAACGTTGGCGTCTTATCGAGGCTTTCGAGCGACAAGCCTCTTATACTAGGGAGCGGCTACATATGTGGCATTTTTGGGACGTTGTAGTCGGTGAGATAACTACTTTATTTTACAACTTCTGTGAATTTACTATTTCTACTTCCTGTTGTCGTCTTTTTCGTAATGCGAAAAAAGTGTTTACATTGCAGTTTTGCGAAATACACCAATTTCGATACGGCCGAAAAACCACCTCATCATAGCACAAAACCATTTTGTCGAAAAACATAAGTTTTTTTCAAAATTGACGTGTTTCCATTGAGCAAATTTATTTTCGAAAATCTAATTTGTGCAATTTCATGGTCAATGGAAACGTAGCTACTGAAGGTCAGCGGGTAATGTGTATGAGGACTAATCCATTTTTATAGTCATTTGAATGATGGTATTTACAGACTTTGTCTGTTAGTCTTTAATTAGTGTTTTGTGAGTGTGCTTGAATACAATATATTGTTAAGGTTATTCTGTACATAAACAAAATTAACTTCTTCATAGCGTAGCCGCCGGGCTCAGCTTTAGAGATAGAATGAGAACGTCTATCATCTGGGATGTGCTCGTCACCATTGAAATGAGTCAGTTGAGGTGGTTTGGGCAGTTTGCCTCCTGGACGCCTCCTTTTAGAGGTGTTCTGGGCACGTCCCACTGGTTGGAGACCCAGGGAAGTCTCAGGACTTGCTGGAGGGATTATGAGCCCCCAGGAAAAGGTGGAAAGTGTTGCTCTAGAGAGGAATAAGCAGTAGAAATGCAGAACATGGAGACATAGTTTAATTTGCAGCTGTTTCATGAAAACATATTTGTTACTACATGATTGTATGTGGGCCAAGAACAGGTATATGCGCCAATGCGTTGAGGATGTAAATGTATTCAGGTAATCAGCATATCTAATCAGTCCTGGACTTGTGGCATATCATATGACAAGACTATCCCTTCAATGGCAAAACTAGTTGAAATAAAAAAAACAGATTTTTTTTCCCTGTTTTGAAAAAGTAATCCACAAGCATACTTCAGCCATTTTGCCTGAAACATGTAAAGCATCAGTGGTATTTTGATAAACGATATGTTTTCTGGTTCTTTGTTTGTTGTTCTCCCGAGAATGACACTATACGAGCTGTGTGTGTTGGTAAAAATGACTCATGTCTGAACATTTCAAATAACAAGCATCATAATTTTTTTTAGTTTTTTTTTTTAGCTGTTTTGTTTGTGAATTCAACACTGCTTCAATCATCAAGACAAGCCCAATAACTTTTGATTAGCGTCTTTTGTGATGAAGACAGAACATTGTGAAACGTGACAAGTCATTTTTCTCCTTTTTTTTTCTTCTTTTTCTTTTCAGACCCAGTGATCAGAAGAAAAGCCACATGCTGGAAGTCGAGAAAGACGGATGAAGCGCTCAGAAACAAATTATAAGTAGCAGGGTACCATCTCACATCAGTCATTATTGATATCACAAAGCACAACTTTTTCATCTGAAACATTATCATCCCTTCCAACACTGAAGCGATTCACACAAATTGTTCTACTCTGCAAGTCATAAAATAGTTTAATGTGAAGAAAAATTACATTTAAGCGTAAATTATTTCACAATCTGCATTTTAGCATCGAGGCTGTCATCATTCAAGCACACTACATTTTCATTTTCAAAGCTGAGTGCATTTACGTACACAGAGCCTTGTTATTAACTGGATGCAGATATTCGGATATTTGGTCTCTCAGCAGCTACATCTTTATACACACCTTTTAGATATTCATTTAGTTTCTCCTGGGCTCTCGACAGTGGCATTCCCTTTCAAATTTCTGATAATTTAACAACAGTAAATGGGATTTGTGGCACAAATGATATCTCAAATTCATGATAAATGTGCACGTATTTGCACTCACTGCTGCTCCCCGGAGTCGAAATAACTCGTTTTGGTTCCCTGCTGATATGTGGAACGATAGAACAGAAAATGGAAGGAGAACCTCAAACCTTTTGGTCCATCCCAGAATAAGCACACCTCCCCCCCAAAAAAAATAACAAATGCATAGTCTTCACTTTCCCCCTCTTGTATTCCTCTCACTTTTGTTGAGGGGGCGGGGGCTTTATCTTTTGTATTTGTACATAAAGCAATTTAAAATCTATAGTTTTGTACATGTAATTTTTATGGTGTGTGGATATTTTCTAATAAAACAAAAGAAAATTAAATGGGTGATTCTTTCCAAGACTGGCTCATTTTTTGATTTTATTATTATTTTTTTCTTATTCACAAATTAAATGTTTACTTATGTCTAGCCAGTTTGGCTTTATGACATAAAGCGCATTGATACATGCCTCAAAGTTTTTATTCATATACGTATAAGGGGGTTATTATAGACCAAGTTGGTCATTTGACCCCACTGCTTATTCTTAAGAAAAGTAAAAAACTTGGAAAAGTATCAGTTGATAATTGGGAGAAATTAGAACAGGGGTCTGCAACCTGCAGCGGCTCTTTGTAGCTTTGACCAAACCCAACATAAAAATGAATATTTATTTTTATAACCAATAAAAGCTAGTTTTAACAGTTCTTTTGTCCAGTTTTGTGTGAATATTTATTCTGTAACAGAATGATACTATTTCATCCAAAAAACAAAATTCAAACTATTCTGTTTACTCTAATAGTTTTCCCATTTCAGTAATTTGACTTCCAGCAGAACAGTTTGTTTAGTCTCTGAAATTCAACATCATAACACTTTTACATCAAGTTGCTGACAAAGAAAACAAATTGTTCTGTAGCAAGTTAGCAAAATCGGGCATCCTTCAAAAATATGTCAAATCTGAGAACAGATGGAATTAGAAGAATACATAAAACACTTTAAATAAATAAAAACAGTAAAAGTTGTTATTAGAGAGAAAGCAGGAAGTCACAAATAGCTCTTTAAAAAAACTGTCCAAAATATTTTCTCTAATAAATAATTGGGATGCAAATATATGTTTTATTATTACAGAAGGTGAACTTATTTTTATATTTCACAGACACATAAGCCTCCAAACGTTAGTGGTTAAACTTTATCAAAAGGGCCAACAAATAATATTTATCTTCATCTTTCTCTGTTTCTTTGTCCTAAAATGTCAGGAAGTTTTTATTTAAAACCTAATGTAGAGTTGTGTGTTATGCCAGTTTGTCTCTTTATTTTAATCTTCAAGCAGGTCTTGTTTGGTGGCTTTGGACAAATTGTATTTAGTGGAAAGAGGACATAAAATTGTTTTTGCTTGCAAAGGTTGCTTGCCTTGAAGTATAAAAACAAAAAAAAAATGTTTACAAGTAAAATAAGATTAAAATTTGTTATTCAGCATTTTTTAGGACATCAGGTAGAACCAGTCCAAAAGGGGCCATGTCATTTTATTTGTTAGTATTTTCAGATCTCATTTACTCCTTAAAAAGTATATTTTACTAGAAATTACCAAGAAAGTATATTGAAGGAAAAAAGTGAAAACACTACAGAGCAACAGAAGCACTGCATTCTGTTACTTCAGGAGTTCAAAGGATCTTATGTCTGCTCTGAAAACACTGTAAAAGAAGGAGATTTGCTGCACAGTGGCCCCTTGAATAAATTCCTTTGAGCTGCATGTATAGACATAAATTTATAAAATCTTTAAATAATGGGCATGCCTCACGTGCAGATACTGCAGATGTTGCTCTGTCTCACACTCCAGCAAAGTCAATCTCCTCCTTTCCAGCTGTGACTTTATCACGTGTAATTTTGTTTATGAGGTGACTACAATATGTGTGAAAGTGCAATAAGTCAAACTGTTTTTTTCTCCTTGCTTTTCCTTTTTCTCTCTTTTGTAAAGGCGAACAGCTTGCTGAAAATGAACCAAATACATTTCCATTTGAAACACGGCTATGTCCCTTTTCACAAATGCTGACCTGAGGTCGTCTAGCAACTGCTAACACCTCCAAAGAGAGAAGCCTGTTAGCAACATGAATGGGTGCCATCACACTGGCATCCTGGAGACTCACAGTTTCTGATAAGCACAACTTTCGAAGACAATTAGGCTAGTTTATCATTTTTGAAAGCACTGTGGATATCTTCTCCCAGCAGGAGAGAAAGTGAGCTGCCTGCTGTCTTTTAGACAGGTAGAATTGATCAGTCTTGTCTCTTTTGGTCTCAGAGTTGTTACTGTCAGTTTTATACCCCCTATGACAACCTTACACTTGGTAAACTCTCATGTGCTGGCATGTTCTAAAGGATTCTAATGATTGCAAGGCACCAGAGGCTGGTAAGTGAGAGAAATTTTCATTTTTTTAAACAAAACCCAACTGTGCTTTAAGACAGAAAGTCCACAAATCTCCAGTTAGATATCCGAGGGTGACAAGGACTGTAAGCCAGAACTGAAAAAGAGCATACTGTAAACAAAAGGCACAGGTCTGTCAAAGAACAAATGAAACCCAGGAGAGTACAGGTAAGGAACAACAAACGACAGGTGTGACAATTAGGAAGCTGAAGTGTGTTGTGTAGGGGGAAGACAGCAAAATCAGATTGGAGAACAACAGCAGAGATCTTTACAGAGCACGATAAATTTAACAAAAAAACTACAAAAGGAGCGATAACAACACCCCCAAATCATTACATAAACATGTGAGTTGAAAACGATCTTTGCTGCTTTGAGCACGCCACCCTGGTGAGCAATATTGTGCACAATTCTGTGAGAGCTGCTTGAAGCTAAAATGGAACTACTACTGAGGTGTTTGATAGGAGACTGAAAGCTGCTGAAACACTTTCTTACTGAAGTCGTTTGTAGAATTTTTTTAATTATTTTTTTTACCTATCTAGCAGGGATGAGGGTGGGTCGGTGGGGATTTTATTCCTGATTCAATTTATTGTTCCCTGCAGAAACTTATTTACCACAAATTTAATTTAAAAAGAAAGATAACCAAACAGCAGAACCACTGGAGCAAGAAACAGCTGTCTGTTCATGAATTATTAACACTACAAAACTGGCATTACTTTAGCCTGAATGTTACACGTCAGTAAATGTTGACCTTTTCATTTCTGATCTGTGGAACTGAACATCTGAGCCACACCATTACAACCCATTTACACACACACACACAAACACACATTCTTAGACACACTGGTAGTATCTACATTGGTATTTTTGATATATGGGCATAGGCCAAAACATTTTGATCCTAACAAATTTTTAATACTTTAAAAGGAATAAGGCACAGAGGCCTGTGAAGCATTCACAAGACAGATCACTTATATCTGGAGATGAACTTAACAAGTTAATGTTTTTCACACTCAAAGTCCAACAATGCATGTAACATTAAATATTGTCTTAGGAACAACAGCAATTTTGACATTTCTTGACTGGTTTTAAACAATAAAAAACAAAAATAAATCATAATTAATTACTATATGATTTTTCACATTTAAATCAGCTTTGGTCTGACTTTCTATATATTGAAACTCCACAAGCCCCTCTTTCCACCCTATTCTGAGGTGTGTCTCAGATCAACTCATTTTGAGACTGCCTCTTTAAATCCAGAAGAGCCCCACCCCTCCAGGTTCCAGGCCGGTTAATTCTAGTTTGATGGAGGGATTTAGACTCTATTGCGGCGCACACATGTTTTATTACAAATGAGTGAAAATGCACTTCACCTGCCTTGCGTACTGATGGTGGTCAGAGGGTCCGGTGGCGCCAGTGCATGGCAGCCCCACCTCTGTCAGTGCGCCCCAGGGCAGCTGTGGCTACAATGTAGCTTACCATCATCAGTGTGTGAATGTGTGTGTGACTGGGTGAATGTCTGTAAGTGTACAGCGCTTTGGGGTCTGGAGGGACTTAAAAAGCGCTATATAAGTTCAGTCCATTTACCATTTACCATTATTTGGTAGTTCCATCGCAAGGTATTTGACTAATTAGTTCAAAAAACATGTTAGAAAATAGAGAAAATTGAACAGGTTGAAAAGTATGAGCCAAACAGAATATAAAGATATGTACACAGCACCGGGAGAGACTGATTAAACTTTTCTACACTCCTAGAAACTCCCAACAAAATGCATTTAATGGCTAAAAAATGTGTATTTTGCAAGATTTCACAAAATTTCTGATTCCGTGATATTTTATGTTAGACACCTCTAATGAGACAGTGAGAAAATTAGATACAGAAGTCTTACTTTGTTACCATTGAGCTTGCTGTCATCTTTCTTTACATCTTGTGTGTGTGTGTGTGTGTGTGTGTGGGGGGGGGGGGGGGTCTCTACTTATAGTCCTATTTTAGTACATGGGTAATGTACTTTTCTAACTTCATCTAAACTGTTCTTTTCTGTTTTCAACTCCTATCTTTATCAACATTCAATGTAGTATATATAACTGAGAATATGTGTCTCTGTCATGTTTTCGTCTCAACTTTAACACCCCCCACTCTGCTCCCCACAAATACTCTCTTTCTCAGATAAATCTTGACTTGCATCCAGTACAAAATCAGCTCTCCAGTGTTTTTGTCTCTTTTTGTCTCCATCACTTTCATCACCACCTGTTAACACCAGTTTTTTTTCCCCCTTCCTATGATGTTTTTCATGGTTTTATACGCATGCATGGCTCCAAAAACACGAATAGATGTGTTATAATAAAAGGGAAAGTAAAAAATATCCCTCCTAATGGAAGCAGAAAGGTGGAAAGGCTTTCGGAAACACCAGTGTGACACTATCAAAGCCAGAAAAAGACGTGCAATATGGAAGGGGGAGGACAAACAAATCATCCTATGAGCCACTGTCGGCTTCAGAATGTGTGGCACTTGGGGCCTCTTTTTGAGAACATGTCCTAAAATTAAAAAGGTGATTCATTTTTTTTCACTTTTTGAGCTATGTATCGAAGAATGAATTTGGCTTACACCAGGAATTCAATGCAGAAAGTCAAAAATGTTTTCATGAGTCATTACGATGATGAAATAGTCACCTCTGAATAAAACAAGAGGCACCAGAGAGGATCACATTGCTCATATTTAACACAGTTGTATTTTAAATATAATCAACTGATTACAGAATTAATTTAAGTCAGACTGCCAATGTTTTCTAAACAGAAGGACCTCTGAACAAGGTTTGTATGTGCATTAGAAATATATAATATATTATTATTATAATTTTTTGTCTATGTTTTCCTGAAGGCGTGGCTGATGCAAATTCTACACATCTGAGCTTCATCAGCCTTTGCAGAGTATTAACCCTTTATTTTGCACCAGACAAATCCAGTTTGTCCTTTAGCCTATGTGGATCTCTACAACACGCCTGTTGGCCTGTTTCACTGTAGGAGTAAACCTGGAAGGATATCCGAAGGCTACGTGCTTGCAAGCTCTGCCTCCACTGCACTGACTTTAGCCGACCTTCAGTTACATCACGCTTTGATTTCCTATTGAACATCCCCAACACAAAAAGAAAGGAATCCAAGCAACACTGAATCCTTTATTTCCTGCCACTACAACAACATCAACAATACAGCCCTTTAATACTAACTACTTCTAACCTTACCAACCCCAGAGCACAATTAACTGTGACACTTTAAGTGCAGCAGTGGTTGAAAATGAACCCACTCACTAAACTAAACCGTGTTTATCTTGTTTCTCTTTTACTGCAAAAACGTTTAAAGACAGCATAAAACCATGCTCTCTCCGAGAAGAGGATGAGGTTCTGCCTCAAGTTGAGTTCAAGTTTCTTGGGGTTTTGTTAATGAGTTAGCAAAGAATAGAGAGTGTGATTGATAGACGAATCGGTGCTGCTTCTGCAGCGTTGCGGACTCTGTACCGGTGGTGAAGAGGGAGCTGAGCTGTAAGGTGAAGCTCTATGTTTACTAGTCTGTGTACTTTCCTACCCTCACCTATGGTCACAAACTTTGGGTAGTGACCAAAAAAACAAGATCAGGATACATGTGGTCAAAATGAGTTTTCTCTTCAGGGTAGCTGGACTCTCCCTGAGAGATAGGATGAGAAGTTCAGTTATCCTGGAGAAACTGTTCCTCCTCATTCAGAGGAGGCAGTAGAGGTGGTTTAAGCATCTGGTAAGGACGTCTCCCCAAGGAGGTGCTTCAGACATGTCTGACTGAAAGGATACCCAGATGAAGACCCACGCTGAGACTATGTCTGACCAGGGAACGCCTTGGAATCCTCCCAGAAGAGCTGGAAGAGGTGACTGGGGAAAGAGAGGTCTGGGCCTTTCTGATCAAGCTACTCCCACCAAGACCTGACTCTGGAACAACCAACCGTTCGTTCAATCTCTGTAAGACTGAGATAATTACAGTCATTTTGTGTTTACAGTGGCTGATTAGTTGTGGAGGCTGTCTTGAAATATATTGACTCCAAAATGTAATCAGTTGCACAACCAATGATTACTGTTTGATTTTGATTAGAATTCATTCATTGATTTATGAAATATTTTGCTAACAAACAAACAGGGTTGACTCAAGCAATGCCAAACTTTTAAACAAGATTCTTATGTGATCTGTTAGGGTTTAGAATTTGTAATAGGAAGAAATTTCAACTATTACCACAGTGGCCATCTTTAAATGGGTTAAAATCAGTTTTTCAACCAATGGTTACTTTCAGGGCATTTAATTGAAATCCATTCGGTGGCTCAAGAGATATTTTACTGACAAACAAATTCACAAACACTGCCAGTTACATTGCCACCTTCCTTTTGTAGGCTACAAAGATTTATGTTCGTATTCAAACCAAAGGCAAACTAATGAAGGGTTATATTTCAGTAACCTTGATTTCCTGGTTTTCTCATAAAAAATGTAGAAAAATGTTCATGAATGTCAAAAGAAGCGCTTGTGTCAGTGTGTCAACTTAGAATTAAAAAAAGACAAATACAACAGAGACAAATTGAGGTAGCAGTGAGTCGTTTACGCGGGGCTCTTTTATGTCGTCTCCATAGTAACCAGCGATAGAACGGTGAGGGGCTGACATTGTTCCATTTCTGTTTTTATACTATTTTACACCTCCTCTTTGCCCTTCCATGCCGGTGCCCCTCCACAAGGCGCCTGTCACACATCTCACAGCGGCTGCCTCGCACAGTGGGGTGACGCTAACACACCAGTAAAATACGACTCCACTCGTGTCATTTGCTGCCCGAGCCGACTGAGCCACCAGGTGTCTTTGTGTTTCATTACGACTGACTTAAAGAGAGACACTTAATGAAAGAGTCTCTGAGTGAAGCCACCTGCATGATATCCACCTGGGTTCACTGGTACATTAAGTCACATTTAATGTTCTCTCAATTATGGCTATCAGGGTGAAATAATTCAACCAGGAATGGAGCTAGTTAGTAATATTTATATATTTAAGAGTCAAAAGTGGAGTGGCAATAACGTTTTCGCCTGTGTCAGTGTTTGTACCTTTATCCAGCCGGTTTGGATGTTATCAGCCCATTAAATGGACGTTATTAGCGGTTATCAGTCCCATAGAATGGCTTCAGACTGTTCCGACAGTGCCCCCTAGTGGGTTGCCAGTGCCATATACTTCTGGTCTACTTTATCGTAGCCCATGTCGTTTTCTCTAAAATTAACCTTAGTCACTTTATGCCTCATATTAACCAGATTGCATAAAAAACCTTAGTGGTTTTATGCCTCATATTAAAGGTAAGGTAAAGGTGCTTTATTGGTCATCATTGCATTTTCCCATACAATGATGAAATTTGTGCTCTGCATTTGACCCATCACACATGAGAGACAACCAAGTGGAGCAGCGGGCAGCTATGTGAGCGCCTGGGGAGCAGGTGGGGGGGTAGGGTATCTTGCTCAAGGACACCATGACATGTGGGAATGGCGGGGAGTTGAACTTGTGACTTTCGGGTCCCAAGCCGGCTGCTCTACCACTACACCACAGCCGCCCCCATTAATCAGATTGCATAAAAAACCTTAGTGGTTTTTTGCCTCATACTAACCAGCTGACAGTCTGAAGCCATTCTATGGGACGGAGAACCCACTAGGCGGCACAGTCAGGACAGTCTGAAGTCATTCTGAAGCCATTCTATGAGCCTGATAACGGCTAATAACGTCCATTTAATGGATGATAACATCCAAAGCTGGCTTTATCAAAATAATCGATTGTAATACGTGTGACCATAAAAAAAATAATCAAAACTAAAACTCAGCCAACTGTGGAAATATTAACAAATGAGTCCTTATACATTTTGGTTGTTCGATTTTTGATTTAAAAACAGATTGAATGACAATTATAGGATGGTTATTCTATTTTAATTTTGTACTCCAACTCAAACTCCAGCAACTATTGAAATCAAGTAAAGTCAGGTTAGCAAAATATCAGTTTAACCACTGAATGGATTTTAATCACATTTTCACAAAGTAATTGTTAAATTTACCTATTAACTAATTACCATTTGAAAGTACCCTACAAGATCACCAGTATAGCTGATGGAAATTATCCAATACAAAAACGGTTGTAAATCAGTTCATTTTTACAGATACTGACCTAAAGTTGAGTGTGGTAGTGGCAGAAATTGACGTGCAACACACACTTTGAGTGCTACTCATCAGGCTTTACCATTGCTAAATACTTTTGCATTACCTATTATGGAGCTAGATTTGTGTAATAAAAGACTAGCATGTATTGTTACACAAAAAACATATCTCATGAGACTTTACAATATAGTATAATAACTCACATGATGTCATGGTAAAACAAAACAACTAACTTGATCTCTTTCCTCATAACACAATTTTAGTCTAAAACACCTGCAGGTGATATGCATTGCTTCAAACAATGCTAGGGCTTTAGTTTAAATGATAATCTACACAATAACTATGGGAAGTAATTTCGGATAAACCTTAAAATGACAGTGTCCTTGCCAAAGACTGTCAGCAGGGGTGATAAGAGCAATACCTCGCAATCAAGTGTAGGGGCTACCTGCCAGAGATTGTGAGTTTATTCTTTTTGTAACAGCGTCTGCATTTAAAATCCCCTAAGACCTGGAGCTGAGGAAACTTTCATTCCAACAGACTTTTCTCACAGAACCAAGGCAAACCCAGGATTCGGCTCAGGACTGTTTATTGATTTAAACTAACCTTCCCCCACCT
>JAUBOC010000077.1:14189707-14200069 GCA_032275365.1 Anablepsoides cearensis
CTTCGGCGATTTTACTACTACTTCCTGTTGTCTTTTTCTCTTCACCGTCTTTTCACCAGTATAAACAGCCGGTTCTTGATCACGTGACTCCCGTGATGCGAAAAAAATGTTTCCATTGCAGTTTTGCGAAATACACCAATTTTGATACGGCTGAAAAACCACCTCATATTAGCGCAAAAACATTTTGTCGAAAAACGAAAGTTTTTTTTCAAAATTGATGTATTTCCATTGAGCAAATTTATTTTAAAAATTCTAATTTGCGCATTTTCATAGTCAATGGAAACACAGCTAGTATGAGGTACACGTACTCCACAAACGTCTGACTAATTGCCCAATATTTGGTGCATACCCTGCGAGACAATAGTTCTGAGAGGGTCAATGCATAAGACGGGGCAAGAAGAAAAAGTTGCAAGTTTTGTTCTGTAAGTACATCAGTGAGACTCAGTGGCAGCACGCTTTAGGGACTCATATTTACTTTCTTGGCAGATGATGTTTCTTCGAAATCTTCAGCGCGTACTGAAGCAGTTTGCAGTGGCAGAGCTGAGTCAGCTCTAAGTTTGAAGTGATGATACTAAACTTAAAAAAGATGGAATGAGTCTGGAAGAGCTGAAGAATTTTTGGCATCTTGTTCACCAATGAAACATTCACTATACTCCAAGATGCAACATGACAGAACTCTCATTATGTATAAGACTACTGTTCACACTCAAGGAAAAAAATGAGGGTGAAAACTCCAGATATGTCCTCCCACTGCAGCAGACATCATGTGCATCAGAGTTAGCACAGAGTGCAATTATTAGGGTGGATTATAATTTCTAGTTGCTGATGGAGGATTTGGAGGAGAAAAATCAGGTATTTTTGTTTAGGAAAACACTACTTTGTATGTTTGTCACAAAGAGACCACCACCGTTTGCAACAGATGGTGTGAGGACGTGTCCCTGCGCTGTCCAGCTGAGGCCTCACTGGTCATCAGCCACAGAGAGTCACAGTTGTCCATGCTGTCCTCTGTATACAAAATTGTCCATTTTTCCACAGGTTTTTTTCTCACTATATTTATATGTTTTATTTGACTTTCTTTGTCGTTTCTGCAGGAACAGTTGTAATGTTAGCTGTATTTTCATACACTCAGCCAGCAGAAACTGCAGCCACTGCTCTCAGAAATCAGCTCACAGCAGCTACTTTACATAAACACGACAAGACAGGGTCTCAGCAGGTGGAAAGAGAAGCAAACTACGCATTTTTTTGTCATACACTCACGTAAGTGAGATGCGAGAATGGCCCATCTCATTGACTATAAATCAGGCTTAATGGGCTTAATCTGCAATAATGAAAATGCTTCTCTGTTCATCGGGTTTGCCAAATGGTCATGAGATGTGGCTCATAATCAAAAAACTGCTTGGATACTTGAGAGCGACAGGGAGGAAAAGAAGTAATGATTTGGTGCATTTAGCTGATTTCAATGCTTTTATTGATTTGCCAGATTGAATTATGTGTAACTTGATTAGAATCTGGATTGGTTTTGAACTGAATTGGATTGTTGCCTGCTGACAAAAAGGTGCAAAAGATTGCAAAAGTGTGTGTTTTGTGCATCTGTCTGTTGGCAAAATATCTTGAGAACCACTGTACAGATTTTAATGACACATTTAGGAAGTAATCATTGGTTTGGCCTCTACAACTGAATAAATTTTAGATCCAATCAGATTAAAGATGTCCACCCCATCCAGCTCATCTTCTCAAACATAACGGCCATAATTTTGCTAATTTCACAGAAAATATGTTTAAATTTGGGATTCTGCAGCTGATTGTCATTAACCACAGGTAAAATGCCACTAAACTTTCAGCCTAACTGTTGGTGTCAACCAGTGGTGGACAGTAGTAGAGTACACTTACTTGAGTACATTTTTTGAGTATCTTTACTTTACTTGAGTAATTATTTTTTTGGGGTACTTATGACTTTTACTCCACTACATTTCTAGGAAGCTTTTAGTTACTTGTTACTTTTGGTTCAGCATAGCTTTGTAATCAGCTGTTGCTGTTTTTCTTTCTTGAATTGCCACACTTTGTTCCTCACAAAGGGAACCAATCACAGTTGTAGCTCACACCTGGGATAGATTTGAAATGACATCATCTTCAATAACTGTTGTGAGCTGAGGTCAAACCTTTGTTTCAAACTAAACCCAGCAATGGAGACGGTTGACGAAACTCAGAGACACCAGCTTGATGGCCATATCTCAGCTCATTGGGCTTCGTATGAACAGATTTGTTTTTAAGTTAAGTAATTTAGGAGAACTTGTGGCACTCACCAATTTTGTAAGATGTTTTTCAGATACGAACGAAATTCACATGTGGTCCAGACCTGTCGTATATTTTACCTGCAGTCAGTCTGCTATTATCCAGATGGATTTTCTTCACTATCCATCCATCTGTTCATTTTCTGTACACGCTTATTCCTTTCAGGGTCGCGTGGGTCACTGGTGCCCATATCCAGCAGTCACACTGCGAGGGGCGGGGTACACCCTGGACAGGTCGCAAGTTCATCACAGGGCCACACATAGAGACAAACGAGACAAACAACCATTCACTCTCTCACTCACACTCACTCACTCGCTAATAACTTTATATTTCATTAGTTGGAAGATATTTTAAGTTGAAAATAAATCACACTCCATAATTATGTTGACAATTGGCTATTCTGTTTGAATTTTAAATGTAATATTGTAGACTAACGACATAAATTTGTTAGATTAAATTAAATTGGTTGTTAATGCTGTTGTATAACACTACAATATTAATACAAAGATCTCAAACTACAAACTAACTAAAATTATGCATTAATTGATTTGTCTCAATATATAACGAGCTTTATAGACTATGTTATTTTTAATCAAAATTTATAGCCTTACATGGTGTTCTTGGGGTGGTATTGATGCTAATCTCCTTTCCTCCTGTGCAAGCACTGGGATACGAACAAGTGGCATTCATCATGTTTACGCTCCTGTTTACTTTTTCCTGAAGATAGAAGAGTTTGTTGAATCTGACGTGGCATGTTCATACAGGCCCTTTGTACGAACAAAAGTAAAAGAAATTTAAGATAAGAATACAAAAATGTTCTTGCATGAGGCCCAATGTTTGAGATTTTAGGACTGAAAAATAGTCAGTTTAAATTCACTGCAGATAAACTACATTTCTGCATTTAAGAACTCACCTCTCACTTTATTGTATTTTAATGCTGAAGTCTTTACAGGTGGTGTAGAATCTGTATCAGAGTGGTTCTGACATCAGGTGATTTCTGAGAGTTACAAGGTTCTGAAAACAACACAGAAAGGTACTGATATTAGACATTTTAATTCGTACTTTTGAATACTTGAGTATTTTTAAGTACTTTTGAATACTTAAGTATTTTCAAAAGTAAGTCCACCACTGGTGTCAACTTTATTTGACTGTTAGCAAAACATCTAATTAACTGCTGGATAGATTTTATTAGAACTTTTAGAGAGTAATCATTGGCTGGACACATACAACTGAGACATTTTGGAATCAAGACTATAAAAACTTGATGTAGCTACAACATTAGCTAAAATTAAAATGGCTTTAAATCAGTGATTTTTGAATTCATGAGATTGCACATATTTTCATTCAATTGAAAGTGGATTTTAAATTGTATAATTAATAAAATAAAGAGATATTTTGGTACAAGAAATATTATTGTCAAAAAGTGGTTGGCAAAGAAAAATAAATGCACGCGCACCCAAACAGGCGTCTGTGTTGACTTGAAAGAGAAGAGGCTGTGGTTGCTGCATGAACACACGCACCTGCACAGATAATGAGCTCACGCGCGACACAAAGTGAAGCGGCTGGTTGACAAGACGCAGATGGGCCGCGGGGTCGAACCCCATCACCGACTGGACGTTTTCTCCGCCTCCAAACGACGCGCGGACCTCTGGCGCCTCTCCACTCGTCTGTCGCGCACGCGCACGCCTCTACCGTGTCTGTGTGGAGTGGAGCGATGAGGAGCGGAGAGACAGGCACCGTCTGTGGGCGCAGACACAAGCAAAGCTGCCCGAGCAGGTGAGTGCACTTCTCTCTCTCATCTAACGGTTTTAGTGCTGAATTGTCTTTTGTTGTTGTTTTTTCCCCCAAAAAATAATTTGCAGACTGAGAGATTTTGGAGCGGCTTTTTAAAAACCAGACGCTCCATCAGTCACACACACACACACACACACACACACACACACACACACACACACACAGACACACACACAGGAACCCGACGGCTGGCTGCCTGTGATGTTCCAGCTCCTGACCCAGAATGATCAGAATTAAAAACTTCAAAAAATAATTCAACCTGAGGGGGAAACTCCAGATGCAGAGGATGTAACTGGGTGATGATGTCTAATTGATTGCAATTTACTGGATAAAAATCCAGCAGGCAGCATGACAGCTCCCAGCCTCACTGCTGGATGCCTCTGAAATTGAAAAAAGTCAGATTTTTTTTAATGTAGACTGATGAGGAGGAACAATTTTGTGTCTAAAATTAACAGGTAAGAATTGGACCAAAAAAGTTATTTTTCTCATGACCGTATCATAAAAATGAGAACCTTCTCATCACAAGTTGTTTTTTAAAGAACATTGGTACACATATGGTTTTAAATAATGTTCTATAAATTGGGTGTTTGTCATAAAATGTCAAAAAATTAAAGGCCTAGCATTCTTTGAAGAAATGCATATCGCCCGCTGACAGATTATCTTTCATTGAGTGATGTCAGAGTTGTACGCTATGTATTTTTGGAATGCCATATGTGCTATCACACGCTCTGTGTGTGACTTTGTAATGTATGTGAATGCTCACCGAATTTCAGCACAATATAAAATTGACAGAGTTGCTATTTTGGGGCTTTTTATGCTCAGCTGTTTGTGGTACCCATCCTGATTTGCTCCAAAAGTTGGTCAGTTGTAAAGGTACAGCTCAGGATGAATTCCTGAAAGTTTCATTGAAATGTGTCCTCTGCTTCATGAGATATTATGCTGACAGACACACACACACACAGACATGCAGTTGCGGGCAAAAACATTATCACCTTTGGTATCTTTCAGCTTCAAGCGTTAAGAATCAGCGTTTGAAAAAAAAGTAGATTTTTAGAGTAGCATGTTTTCTTTCATAGTGATTTTGTGTAAAAATGTTGAATTTTAGGTGCAGTGTAAATATTTGCACATCTGTGGCACAGCTGGAAACCCCCAGATGATTTAGTGGATTATGGAACTGGTGGAAAACAACTGTCAGAGATCATAAATGTGCAAAAAATAAACAGCAAACGAATGTTTTCCTAAAAACATTTAATGAAAAGGAAAAAAAGCAACACATTAAACCTATGCAGTCTGAAGCAACAGAAAAAGATGTTAAATGCATATTTTATAATCATTAAATTTCAGGTAATAGGAAAAGTTGCAAAAACACGTACCTCAGCAGGAGGTTCATGTCATTTCTGCAGCACGTCATGTTTTGGCAGACTGACATTTCTGAAAGCCTACCTGCAGATTGCTTGCATGCATTAAGGACTTATCAGATGGCTGGTTTTATTGTAGTCCGAGTCTTTTTTTTCTTTTAAACATCTAGTCAAACAACGATCAAAAACAAAAGCAAAAATGGAAAATTAAAGTCATGTCTATAACCCCGCCTCCTTTCATCACTGAACAAACTGACAGTGATGCTATTTTTGTGACAAAGTTACTTCACTGTACACAAACCCTCAAATTATGGCTCCTGACAGTTTGACAAACTTTTATAAGATTGTGGTGGAAATGAGAGGCGGGTGAGCTACTTTGTAATCTGGAGACAAAAAAGCTTTTTTCCCACATATTGAGCTGAGGGAATTCATCGACATGACAGTAATTAGCAAGTCTGTTGCCAAGTATTTAATTATTACCGTATAGATGTGCAACTTTGAGTTTCAAGAAAGTGGGCTTGATGTTCTCGCACCAGGCTGTCATTTGTGAGGACTTTCTTTTGTTTTCCTGATTTAAAGTGGTTTATTTGGAATATTAGTCTGTTGGTTGAGGGTGAAAATTTATCTTATTCATCCATCCATCTATTCATAAACCTCCCTCTCCTTATACCTCCTCCATCACGTCCTGCAAGACCCAAACGCATTCCCAGACCACTTGTGAATGAAATATAATCCCTCTAGAGAGTTCTGAGTTGGTCCCAAGGTCTTGTTCTTGTGACACTGAAAACACCTCATATGGATGGTGGGCAGTAAACACCTTTTACCAGACAACCAAACCCCATCAGTCAGCTGCTTTCAGTGTGCAGTGAATCCCCTCCACACTATCATTTTGGGTGAGTTTAGCCACTCTGTAGAAGGAGCTCATTTAAGTCGTTTGTATTTGCAATCTCATTTTTTCAATCGTTATCCACATAGGTACAAGTTGGAATATAATTTGATTGATAATTTAAAAGAGTTTTCTTTCAGCTCAGCTTTCTATTCACAAGAGATTGATACAGAGTCTGCATCACTGTAGACACTGTACCACACCGCCCATCAATCTCCTGCTAGTTAAACTCCCCATAGTTGCAGTAGCTCATTCCCAACACTCATTCCAGCATAAGATGCATTCTGCCCCCATCATAAAAGTGACATTCCATGTCCCTAAAATCTGTTTCAACAACTGGGGATCTGAATACCAAGGCAGTCTTTGATCAATGTGGACACTTGTGATGCCTTCAACATGCGATTGGTTCACAGGGGGGGGGCTGTGACCAACCAAACTCCATAGATAAAAACCTAGAATATAACCCTTCAATAACCCTTCCCTCCCTGGATTGACTTTAGGGTGAGATTTTTTGGGCCCTTGATTGTGTGGTCATTGTAAGGGTTATATGCTTCGTCTGGCTGACCCCTCAGCTAGAGCTAATTTATCATGGCATACACTAATATGGACGGACAAGCACTAAAAACATCGCACAGGGCTATTCAACTAAACTTCTCAGGGGCCGGACTGAAGTCGCTCAGTTCATGTGCTGCCACTAGGGTAGCCCTGACATAATGCTATTGTTTGGAGTTGTTAGGACACAAATTGTAAGGTGATAATACATGAAGATGATTGTTTTCATCATTGCTTTGAAATCTGTCACTGTTTTGTATGAGGTTATTTTTTTAGCCTTTTTACCACTTTGATTAAAAAGAGACTATACACATGTATCATCATTATCAGAAGAATGCCTTTTGATTTTATAATCAGAAATATCCGTAAGCAAATTATGCTCTTGTTTCATGAGTAGCTCAAATGAACTCAATGCAATTTCAGTAGAGAGAATTAGATAGTCATTTTAATCCTAAACCCTGTATGCACTTAATTTATTTTCTACATATTGGACAGCATGTGTTCAATTACAGGTTTTATGATCAGTGAATCAGTTATGTATGCAATGATTAGTGTTTTGCAATAATCAAGCACTGAAAACATAGTGAGACACTTTATTAACTCGGCAAATCAGTTAAAAGAAACATTGATTTCCTATGCCGGTCTGCATGTACAGCATTTATATTATACTTTTTCATTTTCTAGGTCATCGTCTTTATTGAGAGGCTGGATTATTCCCCTGGGCTGCTGGTTAAAACACAGACCAATGACTTGGATATAGAGTCGTCTGTCACTAGTCTGCTCACACAGGTAAGCATTTAACATCAGAGAGTTGCAGGAACACTGCTTCATTATTAAACTGGCAGTGTGGCATATGAAGAAGACAGTAGATTTTCTTTTTTCAAGTTCTGTGAACAGATTGATGCCTGAAAGCTTGTGTTAGCGTTAGCCCTGATGTGAGCAATGGTATTACGCATGTTGCCGGGACATAAGTGTGTTTTCTTTGTCACACTTTGTGTTGGAGACACCAAAAAAAGTAAGATAACATCTGGGATTTTATATAATGAAAAGTGTGATTAGACAAATTTTCATTTCTGATGTCGAGTGGTGTTTTGAGAGTGTTAGTGGAGATTCAGCAGATTCTGGTTGATTTTAAATAGATGGAACGGTATCCTCTTCCAGCTGGCAGGAGGTTAAACAGCTTGTGAGAGCGATGATGGGTGAGAAGGACCTTTAAAATACCGAGGGTGTTCTTTTCTTGGCTCTTCTTAAAAATTGATTCTAAGGAGTGGAGTGAGACCTCGATGACTTTGTTAGTCATTTTTGCACATTTTTTTTTCCTTTTACATTCTTCCACACCACAGTTGCCATATCAAGAAGTGACACAGATGGTCAGGTCGCTTTCAGTTTAGCGTACCAATGGAAGGCAGTGATATTGGTAAGAGGATTTCACCCACGCTGCAGTCTCCTGAGAAAATTATCCACTGCTGAGCTGTTTTGGCCAGGTGTGTGGTGTTGAGAGTTCAGGACAGGTCCTCACTGATGTAATTTCCACTAAATCTTGTATGTTTGACCCCCTTCACATTCACAGAAAGAGGTGATCGGCCTTTTTTTTCTAAAATCTATCTTCAGCTCTTTGAGTTAGTTTTCTTACATTAGGTTTACATTTTGTTTCCACACCAGCTTAATAATTGTTTCAGCTCAGCTCTAAACTATGTTTCATTATAATTATAGATGTATCCCATCACTCTTTTCTCTGTTTTATGAAGAGGCTGGCCTCAGTGTTGCAGTGCTGACTTCTTTTCAGTAGTGTGTGATGGAGAGTGTCCTGATATTTTCCAACACTGTCTGGTTTGTAAAATGCTTCGAGGCTGATAAGAAGGCGCTGAAAAGTGTGATTAGATCAGCTCAAAAAGGACCAACAGCAGCCTTCCTTCACTAGAGGGCATTTACACCAGAAGGTGCAGAACATTATCATGGACCCCAAACGTCCAAATTATTAACTGTTCACCCTCCTTCATTCAGGCAACCTAAAGATCTGGACAAACTTAAGGAATAGCTTCTTCCCTGAGGCTTTAAGGCTAATGAACTCAGTCATTGAAGCTGACCTCTGGACTTTCCTTTGTTAATAAAACTTTATTTAACATTTATTCTTGACTTAATTTATTTTATATTGGTCTAGGTGGCACGGCAGTATAGTAGTTAGACCTCTCAGCCTGGGACCTTTCTGTGTGGAGTTTGCATGTTCTCCCTGTGTGCACATGTACACTGTGTACACAAAACATGTATGCTAGGTTAACAACTCTAAAGTGTCCCTAGGCATGAGTGAGAGTGTGAAGGTTTGTTTGTCTCATTTGTCACTATACAGTATGATCCCATGATGGACTAAAAGAAAAGTGAGTAAAGAAAATGAATGAATAGACCGGTCGTAGGAACATGTTTTGTTTTCCCATGTCTCCGACATGGTAAAGGACAATTAAATCAGATTATGTTGTGTCAGTTCTAAACTTAATGAATTGATTTGTGCAGAATCTTGCCGTGCAGTGTTTATATATCAGCAAAGCGAAGCGTAAAGGACTGAGGACACATCCCTGAGGGACCCCAATCTGATAGCGCATTACTTTTTACTGCCAAAATTGTCTCTTGTCAGGACAAGACGTTTGATATTAAGTAACAAATTAAAGTTCTCAGTCCAATTAGAGAGAACTTCATTATAAACTGTTGTGGGATGATTTGGATAAAAATTGATGAGATAAATCTTTATGAGGTGAATCATATAAAATAATAGTGTTAAAACTTAATTTCGGATTGTTTATGTCAGTTAGTGTGAGTGATGGGTGCAAGACCTTATAAGATACCTGTGAAGCATCAAGCTACCATTTTGAACAGCCATGAGCACTGCTGTGTAAATATTTAGCATATTAGACATTTATAATGACTTTTTATTACCTCATTATGATCACAAAGTTTGCATGTCCCAATTGAACCTGAACCTGTTATATTCAGAGTCAGATGACTGGTCTAGACTTGGCCCAGAGTAAATTGTCTATTCTTGTTTCAGTCCAGCAAGGACAATTTGTCTGTTGTAGTCATTGTTTAACTCCCAGTCTTGGATCAGTCAGTTCATACTGATCCAGCCTAAATCAACTGATTTGTTCCCACATGTTTCTTTTGATCTTGTCTAGTGTACGTCTAATTTGAAGGGGTTAGTCTGAGCATATTTTGTTCATTTTTTCTTCTCCCACTCTGAGTCTGGTAGGTACATTGATTGTTAATCCAATCTTAGTTGAACTGTTTGATCTGGTTTCATATTGATCTTGTTTCGGTCTGGGCCAGCTGGTTTGCTTTAGTCTGGGCTTTTTGTAATCAGTTTTATTTTGATGCTGCATAAAATGTGTGATAGCTTTAAGACACTTGTTTTTCATTCTCAACTGAGTCAGATTTTCTTGCTGAAGACTATTTTAAAACATGACAGACATCTGAATCACTAGAGGTAAAATA
>JAUBOC010000077.1:14233474-14246839 GCA_032275365.1 Anablepsoides cearensis
TGATGAGAGGATAACATTATAACATGATATAAAACTCAAAAAAGTTGATTTTACATGATATAGCCCCTTTAAGACATTTTCTTTACTTGTTTGTTCCTGTGGCAGGGGGCTGGTGCTTACTAAGTGGTCACTGTTTAAAAGGCTGGGGTACACCCTGGACAGGTCACCAGTTCATCATAGGGCCACATATAGACAGACAACCCCAAACGTCTAGTGTCATTTTAGAATAGCCATTTAATCCAACACGTGTGTTTTAGGAATGTAAAAGGAAACCAGAGTGTCTGGAAATAAGCCAGGAAGGCATAGGAGAGCATTCAAGGTCTTTACAGAGAACCTGTTGCAGCTGTGACCTTCTTACTGTGAAGCAGCGATGCTAACAATGCTAACCAGCTGTGTAGCTTTAACAGTGTAAGCAGCATGTAAAATAAAAAACACTTTCAGTTGTTTAATTAAACTACTTTCAAAAAGTTCCCTATTGCCAACAAGATTTTACTTAGAATCTTAGATCTTTATAGATCAAAAACATGAAAAAACAATACATATTCAGTGTGATTACAATATATTTTGGGACCTGTTCATGCAGAGAAATGGGTTTTATTATGTGACAGCCATTGGGCGTGCCATAGTCCAGCTTACAGTCAACAAATCCTTGCATCACAAAACGAGGCCACACATTCATCTGGTCTGAACACCGATCGGAAACGTTCAAGATCTTGTCAGCAACGTGCAGAGCTGATAAAAATCAAATGCTTCTGTGCGTGCACGATGTTGTTTATCTGTGGCAACTAAAACTATGATGTCATTATCCATGTTTAAATAGCACTCAGTTTGACAGAAAGGTTAGCAGCTTAGCTAACTGAAGCGAGGTTGTTATTATCTCAAGGAGAGAAGAATCTGTTGGTTATTAAGGCAACAGGGAGTCACTTGTTATTTTAGAAAATTACAAAAATTAAAAATAAAAAACACATTTTTTTTATTTTCCTGATCCGGATCTTGATCTTGAGTTGTTTGTTTCATAGAATCGTTCAACAAAGCTGATCGATTTTTATCGAGTTACGTAATAACATCATAGCGTCACGCTATGAGCGGAAACGCTCTCCCCTTGAGCTTCTGTCATGGCTCTGCCTATTTTCTGTGAAAAAGCCAAAGAGGAGCATTTGTCTCTGTGGTTATGGTGGGAAAAATAAAGATTTACAAGGAGTGAAAAAGAAAAAACTGTCTGCAACTTGGTTCCTATCATTCGTGAGGAGCTGTTCAAACGATTCAGATCGCTTGTGAACATCACATTTCTTTTTACAAAATTCTATTACCGCTTTTTTTACTGTTTTGAATCAATAGTTTGTCCCAAAGCTAAAACAATGGACAGAAAGCACTGAGGACACTTCATCCATGTATCAATCCTCCAGTCCACCCATCAAAAATGTCACCATGTTACTTACCTTCTCTTTTCAATGATACATTATTTTGTGGAAAAGCAGAAAATACCTGATATTGTGAGCATGTCTGGTTGTTCACTTGCAAAGGTAAAATGACAGTCCTTCATATTTTAACTCAAGCCATTTGTGGTTAAACACATGGACGCAAGTTATGCAAAAATGAATGGATTATAGTAAGAAAAATAAAACTCAAGAGGAAAAAAATCCTTTGCACTGATCATGTTGAACCTATCTCCCAGTTTAATACTTTATCTTTTTGTCTAACTTCCTGGCAATGGAGGCATTTCTCTCTGAACCCTTCAAACTCACATTCAAATCAACAGTTTATAATCGCTTAGCAAATGATTTATGGTGTTGTTGTGTTTTTTTTTTCTTTCCTTTCCAAGAGGAAGTGGCATACTTACAGTAAATATCCTTTTCCCAGTAACGGCTCTGGGAGAGGCAGAAATAGGTTTTGGAAGCAACTTATTTCCTGTAAAACATGACACACTGGGCTGTATTTCTACAGCTAAACTGCCTACATAAAACAGTTAGACTTCTTTCACCGCCCACCAGAATTACCAATGGTTGATTTCTAAAAATGATAAACTGGTTGAGTTTTACTCTAATGGCGGTGCACGTTTTCTAAACCGAAACTCTGTGACAAGTCAGGATGAGAGGAGCCCGATCGAGACTGAATGCTCTGTATATTTTTAACCACTTATTTGGTCACATGAAGCAAAACCAGATGCTGCACGACCGATAAGAGTAAACACAGGCCTTTTAGTTAATGATCCAACTCTACAGTTGAGTCAGAGAACACAGTCAGAGTACACTGATAAAGTTAGAGGAATAGTCACAATACTCTGAAAGACACTACATTTATGACTGCACGTTATTTGACAGACGAGAGCAGAAAATGGGCTTTTTTTGCCTAATCATGTGCCCTATATTCTTTGTGCATTTGTGATTAGTAACAGGCTTGTCATGTATTACCTCCACTTATTATAAATCAGGTTTCCCCCCCGCAGTCGACTCACAACTGGCACAAAACTTGCTGTGATCATGTTCCAACTTGTCCTCAGACGTTACAGTGTAAAAGCTGGCATGACACCTCCGAAAAGCGCCAATGGAAAAACTTGGAATTAAGCGTTTGTTCAGTCACCAAGGAAAGAATAACACACAAGAACCCCCATGCACACACATACACAGTAACCTGGAAGTCAACGTCAGCAGGAATGCTCCTCTGAGCTCGTCTTTCTGTGTAAGGGCCACTCCCTGTTTGGGAGATACTCCCTTCAGCTCTGGCAAGAGACTGAGCTAAAACCCCAGCAGCTCAAAAAAAAAAACAACCACACCACCGTGTAAATACAAACACACACACATATACACACAAACACACACATTGGAGCGTCTTTTAGCTTTCCATGTATCTGTGCCAGTTTCCTAGCCAGCTGAGAAGGTTAAGTCTCTAAAGATGAGGAGAATATTTTCCACCCTCTGTTGACAGGCTCTCATATTCTGACAGGTTTATATTAAACTACGTTATTTATATCTCGCTGCTGATATTAATAGTCAAACATGAGGGGCAACTTTGGCCTCGGCTGTGATGGCAGGCCGGCAAAATGTCACTGAAAGCCCACGAGGTTAATAATTAGATACTTTTACCTAGAAGGAAATAAAAAAATGTTTTATTACTTAGTTGCTCTTTTATCTTGAACCTTAAGAAACATTGTGTTTGTTTATGTTTATACTTGAGCAAAATTCATGGATAAAATAACAAGGAGGTTATTTTGGGGGAAGTTGGTGAAATCTGTTGGGAGTAATTTGGGTGTGATTTTGAATATTTGTTCAAAAAGGCCCGTTGAAAGAAAAAGGCAAGACAAAAGCATTATGAGCAATAGTAAGTGTCTGTCCTGCAGGTCAGCAGAGTTTGTCAGGAGCTGACTCGAACTTGTTGGACAGGTTACGCCGAGACATCAGTTTAGCAAAGATTTAAAGCACGTGGGCATGTGTCAGAATCAATGAGCCTTTCAAGCCATAATGAAACTAGTAGTTAATCAGTTGAAACAATAGTACAATAAAAAATGACTGACCCCAAAAAAAGACATCTCAAACAGCTTGAAAACATTTTGAGCTCTAAAGTAGGTGAAGCTAGAATAATTACTCTTAAGTGCTACATACAATTAAATTAAAACCTTTAAAAAAATTATGTATTTAAAATATTAACTTTTTTACATTTAAAATTTGTACTTTTTTCACCTCACGTCATTAAGACTTTAATATTTTTTGTCATCCGACTGGTTCTCAATATCATTAACGTTAATATTTTTGGTTTGTATTCCTTGATGTGACACGTAGCTAATAATATTACCACAACTTCTTAACTCACGCAACATTTATTAGAAAATCTGTCATTGCCAGGATTGAGAGTGACTCATATTTGTGGGTGACAGGCACAAAGTAGGAGCACAGAGAAAAATTCATCTCGCTGTAAGCTGATAACAAAACCAAAATAGAAGAAATTATCACCTGCTGCCTTTCATGTCAGAGTTTTAGCCTAAAACCCTCTTGTTTTCAGAAATGACAGAGTTGCAAAATGTGTTGTGAATTACTTTAAAGCTACTACCAAATGTAATTAAATTTATTTATTTAGAAGGGACAATGCACATTAATTGACATTTCTGTAAATGTGCCAGAATTAGCCAAATGCTATTTTTCATCTGTTGTCCCTAAATCAACATTTAGCTCAATAAATATAAATAAATATAGTCATTTTTACTGCAGCTGACATGGACAAATTGAATTGTATTGTCTTAAAAATATAATCAAAGTGGAAGTATACGCAAAAAATGTTCCTGAAAAAAAGGCCCATGGTTACTGAGATATTTTGCTAACACAGACAGACTTCACTCTAAAATGTTTGATGACCCAAATTTAATTTTTCAGTTAGCACTCAGACTACATGCTGGGGATCAGTCTCAGCTACTATAACGTCAAATTTCAGATAAATACTTGTAACTTTGACTGAATTATATCTATTTTTGTGTGTTTTAAAGTCATTTAGCTGTGGCAGCCATCTTGAATCGGGTTAATTCCTAAAGTTAATCAGCTGTAGTCGTATGTCCAATGATTGCTTTCTAGAAGTTTTAAGAAAATTGATCATGTGGTTCACAAGATATTTTGCTAACAGAAACACACAAACACACACCCAAACATTATTGTGTACTTTGCCCTTAGAGAAAAAGATAACCTAAAGAAACAAACCTATCGATGTACAAATACATGACAGTGAATGTGGTAAATGATAAGTAGATAGTTGTACATTTTCCTTTTTTAAACACATATTTACAAGTTTTCAACTGACTCTGTTTTAGATGATTTTCTAAAAAAAAAAAAAGTATACACCAAGTATCACCGCATCTGTACAGGAGAATATGAATCGAGTAGTCATCTCATCTTTTTCCGTGTAAAAACATCATCATCATCAGCTGTAGAACAATACAATTCTGCTGAAAAAATTATATCAACATTGTTTAAGAAATTAATGTGACGTTTTGAAGATGAAGCGTCACAGCTGCATTTCCACTGTGGGCTGTGGGGACTTGTTCCATAAAAACATCTTACGACTTTTAGACGACACAAAACAGATTTTTTTTTTGTCAACTTGTTTTTTTTTTTTCGTTTTGTTTTGTTTTGTTTTTTTAGAAAAGGTATGAAAACAATCTAATAACTTGTCCCATAATAGGAAAAATTTGATTTGACATATAAAGTTGTTCACATAAAACATACCGACAGAAGCCATAAAATAGTCCGTTTTAGGCTGTTTTTGACTGATTTTTTGTTTTTGCAGTGTTTTATTTCATCCTGCTCTATACACCACAATCTTGCCTACAGGCCAAAGGTTTCTCCCCTCCGCTAACCTACACCTCGACGTGTGGCTTTTGATGTAATCATCCCCGAAACCAGAAGATATATGTGGGGAAATGTATGTATTCTGGTAAGCTCAAGCGTACAGTAATAAAATCTCCACAAGCCGTGAGTGAAAATCACTCAGAAACTTTACCTTGTGTGATCAGTGACTAGACAATTAACAACATTTCCTGAAAAAGCAGCATTAGTCATTAGAATATATCAACCCAAATACTGTAAACACAAAACTAAACGCCTGTGTTTATGAGGAGACATTTCAGCACAAGAAACTTCTCATTTCATCTATTTCAGGGAACAAAAGTATAATAATTTTGTCCTTTTTGCCACTTTTCCACACAAGTGCTTTAGATTTCAACAAATTTCAGAGTTGGGATGATTTATCTTTTTTTGCAGAAAGTCTGTAATCATTCCTTAGAACCCACATGCAGAGGAGTTGTGCAGAAACAGCCGTAGAGTGTTCGAGTGCTACGCAAATAAGCCACTTTGCTTTCACATGCCGACGAAACTGAAACGTTTCACACAGCTGGCTAAAAATACTTTGTTTTCTTTCTTCTTTCTCTGTGTTTCTTTTTTTTTTCTCTCTCTCTCTCTCTCTGGCTCTGTAGGGGGAGGAGAAGTGGGTTTGTCAGAAGGAGGGTCATCCGGGAACATGGCATGTGGAAACCCCTCCCAGACCGTAGGGAGGGGCAATTTTTTTTTTTACTTCTCTGTATATAAGAGATACAAGGACCCAGAGTTAAAATAGGTTTAGACACAGACATCCAGCATTTAATCGTGGATCAGTCTTCTTTTTGTTGCCAAAGGGATACAGCATGTCCAAAATGCTTGACAGCATCATCCCAACGGTGAGTTAAAACAGGATTCTCCTTTTTTTGTTTGTTTTTGTTCATAAAAAGTTTACTTTTTAGGGGGTTTGTTGTTGCTCTTTTGATTCCTCAGTGAGTCTCTTATTGGGGGCTTAAGTTTTCTAAATTGCCTTTAATCTCAGAGGGTTTCCTCGTTTTGTACAGATAATGAGATAATGGGGACAGATTGTCTCTTTAAATCCAGCTTTTCATTAGTAAATAAGTGGTTTAATAAGTTCTACTGATGACAAGAAGTTTAATAACTGTTTGTTTTGTAACTTCGTCGATGTGACTTTTTAGTAACTATTTCCATTATCTCTCACAGAACTTTCTGAACCACCTGACCCTGAACGACGATTTGCTTCAGTCCCAGCCCCAGCTCAAAGCCCCCGGGCAGAGTCGGCTGAGCCGCTCAGCGTCCTTCTTCTCTCCCCCCTCCCACCCCGCCGACTCAAGCCTCAGCTTGAGCTCTGAACACGTTAACAGCGATGACAACGGCAGCTCTATCTGGTCATCCAACAGCTCTATCTGGAGCCAGGGCCCCGTTTCCAATCAGAAACAGCTCCCCTTCCGGTCCGACCGCTCCATGAGCATGACTGAAGCCAGCAGCAGCCTGCTCCCTACTTTAGGACAGCTGAAGAACCTGGAGATGTTTAACCAGAGCTCTTCTAATACTGTGGCTCCCCCTCCAGGGTTCCCACCCTCATCTAACCTCCCGGCTCAGATCCCCCCGATGCTGTCCTCTAACCGTTACAAGACTGAGCTGTGTCGGGGCTTCCAGGAGACCGGCAGCTGCAAGTATGGCAATAAGTGTCAGTTTGCCCACGGCGAGGCAGAACTGCGTGGACTGTACCGCCACCCAAAGTACAAGACGGAGCCCTGCAGAACCTTCTACAATTTTGGTTACTGTCCTTATGGCTCACGTTGCCACTTCATCCATGAGGAGAAAATAAGTGGAGGTCCCTTGGGGTCTGGAAAATTCCAGCGGCAACCAGCCCCCACATCAAGCAGTGTTCACAATCCACGCCACCAGCTCCGACAAAGTCTCAGCTTTGCTGGGTTCATGGGCCCGTCGCGCAGCTCATCTCCCCCGTCATTCGCTGCAACCCCCATCGATCTAAACATGGGATTCAGCCGTGCTTCGTCTGTCTCCCCACCTCCCAATGACCTCCTCTCCCCTGTGTTTGCCGACTCGCAGCGGGAGGTGTCGGCATTCCAGTTCAACAACCTCCAGACCCACGCCAGCAATGGAGACATTCCCTACATCTTGGAGCCGAAACCTTCCCGCTGCGTGTGCGGCCATGGAAATAACTTTAACAGCAACAAAGGCAGCGCGTTCAGCAGCGTGGCAGACGGGCTGCACCCTGAGAATAACGTGCCTTACCCCAATCCCGGGAGCAATGGAGGCTTTACTAAGCATGCCGGACTGCAACGTTTCTCTTCGGAGGACTCCCTGGAGGACAGCTACAGCAGCTGCAGCTCCAGCGGATCCGAGTCTCCAACTTTTGACGGGTCCACCACCAAGAGGCTTACTGTGTTTGAACGTTTGTCCCTTTCCGACTAAATGGATCCAAAGAGGAAGAATGAAGAAAGGGGGGCCCCTAAAGTCTCTTCCCCGTTTCTTGAATCTCTTCAAAACCAGAACTGTCCAGAACAAGTTGACGAAATAACACTTGTAAACATTTAACTGATCTTTTTTACAAACTACACATACTAAGATGATTTAATACTCACTTGTTATCAGACTCTATTTTTATACTTAGAAAAACTTTTAGACTTTTGTATGTGGTCTTCCGTAAGAATTACCTCCTCTACAGGTCTTGACTTTAACCAGCACATATTCTGTGTCCTATTTACCACAAATCGGTAGAGATCAAAATGGCCTATTTTTAGAGATAATCATCGGTGCCTGTGCCTTAAAGATATTTCCTGCCATATAGGCTAATCATTTTCTGTGCCACATACAGTATGTTTGATTCAGTAGCCTTAATCAACGAGACCTGACATGTGTCTATGATATGCACTTTACAGCTAATTCAAATGGGGGGAAAGCCCCAGTAGCATTCAACCAAAGCTTAATCCTTCATTCTGCTCTGTGGATGTATGTGTGTGCCTGTTAAGTATGTATGTAAGAGTGTTTGTGTTCTTCCTTGTTTTCCTTTTTTTTAAGACTTGGGGTGCAAGCAAATACTGCAAAATGCTGAAGGATCAGAAAAAAAAGTTGTGTTTTTTTTGCCTTTAGATCTCAAACTCTGTGTCCTGACAACCTTTACGATTTTTAGAATCTGTAAAATGTTCTGTTCTATTTGCTGGTTTGTAAAATTGCACCCCATTTGTTTGACAGCCTGGTTCAGGGAACACCGCAGTATTCCATTTGGTTATTGGTTGCCTTGTGTTGTTTAACTTAAACTAATATATTTATTATGATATTTATTTGTGTTTAAAGAAGAAAAAAATTGTATTTTGTACTTTTATTTATGAATAAAAACATATTTCAAGTTCTGTGAAATAACAATGTGAGAAAAATGCAACAAAAAAGAAAATATATTTTTAATTGCCTGATAAAGATGAAATAAAATACTAAATAAAGACATAATTTTAACCTTTTGTTGACTTGTTTTTTTTTCCTGTTTAAAGTTAGAAGCTTGATCATCTTGCACATGAAGCTAAGAATCACAACATAGTCAAGCACAGACCCAGATGTGTGTGTGTGTGGGGGGGGGCACAGGTGTATTAATATTGGCCCAGTTCCAATAAGTGTCCCAGACAGACATAAAAAAAGCAGGACCTCCCTTTGTAGGAATGTGGCCATTGTGTGCTTCTTGCTTCAGTGAGAGGTCAAAACCAGTGCAGGAAAAAATGGGGTTTATTGTTGAGGGAGGAAATATGAGATAACTAAAGGAGGAAATAAGTGTAGAAAAATAAACTTCTAAATTCTTAATCAAAATCCACATTTCTTTTAAGTTGTTGGTAGAAATCTTTAATTTTGCTTTGCTGGAATTCTGGCATCAAAATGTTATTTTCTCTAAATGAAGACAATAGATAACTATTTTATGATTTTGAGTCATTTCCACAGAAAGTATTAAATGTGTTTATTTGATTACAATGCAAGAACTGACACAATTCATTTAGCATATTTAAAATAAGGAAAAACATTCACCACATTTAGAGCTTTGTTTGTGTTTCTATCTCAGCTGAGTTTGGTGGCACACAGTGACTCTGTTTTTAGACACAACAGATTAAGCCACACACCTCTAAGTCGAGGCAAACCCTGTGAAAGGTTGGATACAGGAAACACCAAACATGTTCACAAAGTCTAGGAGCAAAAAAAATCTAAAATTATGAGTGTATTCCATGAATTTCTCTACCTTTTTGTTCAGATTTAGTAACTAAACAACCAGGAGATCAACACAAAATCAGGGAATTACCATATTACTAGACAAAAAATATATATTTTAGATCAAAGCTTATTTCATTCTTTCCTCATGATTTGTAACCCGACCTTTATTATGCACAATCATAGTAAGGGGTGTCTCTATCCTGTTATGGTGGAAACAAAAGACCAAAAGCCAAGGTTAAGATTTTTGGTGCGTACATTTCAAATGGGTAAAAACTGTATTTAAAAATAAATAAATAAACTATATTATTAAACCTTTTCTCAGTTAAAAACATTTGACTGACACAAAACCTTTCTAATGTTTAGTTGAATGTTTTGGATGTTGACTTTGTACTCCCTTTTGTAAGTACAAAAGGAGTGACCTGCTATGGAGCTTTTCATTTATATGTCCTTTTGTACCCACTTTGACAACCCATGATCTATTCTTCTAAAGTCTCCTCCTGTTAAAATTTGGTTATAATTAAACCTAAGATTATTGAGTAAGAACGTATAAAAAAATTACCATCAAACCAGATCCGAGATGGGAGAACAGTGGTTAGATCTGCCTCCCAGTGGGAAGTAGAAAGTGCAACCCTGGTTAGGGCCTTTCTATTTAAAGTTTATATGCTCTCTTCCTGTGTGCTCTCTGGGTTTTCTCTGGGTACTCCAGCTTTCTCCCACAAGCCAAAAACATGCATGTTAGGTTTTTCGGCAACTAAATTGTCAGTAAGAGGGTCAAGAGTTGCCTGTCTCGCTTGTTCCTATGTGGTTCTGTGATGGTTTGGCAACTAGCCAAGGGAAGAACCCCACCTCTCGCCGAGGACAATTGGAAATAGGCACCAGCTTCCCTGCAACCCTGCACAAAAAGCTGATAAAGGATACAGATAAACAAATGGGTTTCAGAGCCAAAATGACGGCAAACAGTGTTTGTTTTAACGAGGTCATATCAAGTTAAAATCCACGTTTTAGCTGTTAAATACATTTTGGTGTGTACTTGGAGTCTCTAGTAGTGCAGAAAACGTTACTTTAGTGCTTCATAGATACCTTTCTATTCCTTTTGGGTCATATTTTCCAGCTTGTTCAGTTTACTCCAAACTTTATTACATTTTCTAAACTATTACATCAAATTATTTGCATCCCAACATCTAAATAAGGTTTTACCAACTACAATTTCATTGTCTTCATTCTCACTCTGGGTCAGACTCTGACTTCCTTTGTTGACATCTTTTAATTAATTTGTAAATAAAATTTCTGGGTCATTATAAACTAGAATGGACACTCCATGTTTGCATTTAAAGAGAGTGTCAAAATGAGTTGCTCTCAGGCACACTTCCGAAAAGGGGTGACAGAGGGTCTTGTGGGGTTACAATAAAAAGGAATTCAGACCAAAGCATTGCAGTTCCACTTTATGTAGACCTTAACTAAATCATTTGAATGTGAAGAAGGATTTAAAAGCATGATATGTATCCTTTCAGGTTGTATAAGGTTTGTAATTTGAATAAGACATAGCTGACTGAGTAAGTGAATTGATGAACAGATAACGGAAAGTACATGAAATGGTATGATGTGAGGGTAATGACATGAACAAAATGTGACCTGAGCTCATAGGAACAACTGTACTGGTAATGCTGGAAAACAGGACTTGACAGGATTGAAAATCTAGTAACTAAAAGAAAAGTGTGTGCTTCTCATAATTATAAAGTGCAGTTTTGTAATTTAGGAAATCAAATCTAAAACTGTGAAAAGTCTGTGCTTCACAGTTAGATTAAACCAGCTCTTGTGACTGAGTTCATCAGAAACAATGATAAGGCAAAATAAACTATAACTCTAACATGAGGTTGTCATTTGAATAAACCTACAACTCACAACAAAACTCTACAAAACAAGATCATTTTCACAGTCCTAAAAATTACTAAAACGTGTTTTTGCTAAATCTTACAACATATAAGGAAAGTAACAGAATTACACAATGTGCCGTTTTTCCAAGTATAATGTCAGCAGCTGTCATTTCCAGCTTCCAACCCGTTTGATTGATATCTTCTGCTTTGTGAGCTGAATGTTCTTGGGATTGTGTAAGACATATTTAGATGTAAAGCAGAAAAACTCCCTGTTGCAATTTCCACCTCATAGTCTCTGTAAAGATTGTCATGTTGTGCAACTAACATGCCACTAAAACCACTCTCATGCACTCTAGGCAGTGGATACCATGAAGTAAGGCTGTAAACTAAAACAAAATGGTTTAAAAAGTCTAAAAAGCTGCAATCGCAGGATTTTGACATTGTGAGCAATCACAGCTGGGATGTGTACATTCTTGACCTACATTTGATAACTTCTATACTGTAGAGTTTGGAGACATTAAATGATGTTTGATGTTTTTGTCTGTGGATGATGTTTTGAGTAAGATTTCTAAAGACAAAAAAAAAATGTGTGGGATCATTTTCTTCCAGACCCACAGAGACGAGAACTGTGGCTGCTTTCCTGTAAACCTTTTTTTGAAGCCCATTACGCCACCCTTTTCTGTGAAAAAGTAAGATTATGAGAAAAATCTGGTTTGTCTCAGCTGTTTGCTTTTAAGTCTTAGTGGGCTTTGCATGCGGCGAGAAAACACGCCAATCTTAACCACGGTATTAATGATAATAATGTGTTTTTGCTTTTCCTTTTAGTTCAGTTCATTCTCTGTATGTCCGACTGTTAGCAAAAAATCTCCTGAACCACTGAACAGATTTTACCGAAACTCAAGAAGTAATTATTTGACGTACATCTGCAATGGATTGATGTTTGGAATCAAGATGGCTACTGCAGTTCAACACAAAAACAGCTATAACCCAGTCACCTTTATAGACAATAAGATAAAATCGGGTGTGGTTATAGCTGAGACTTGTGCCTAACTTATATTCCAAACACATACAATATTTGTGTAAAAATATAGCATGCAGGATGACTGGCGGTGTGCATTCCTTCAAACAATGCTAGCATTTTGTTAGAATTTGTGGTGCTGCATTTACTATGAAATACATATGCAAACTGAGGCTATGACTAGTTAAAAACAACAAAACCTCTTACCTAAGATACATACGCAAAACTTCTGTTACCTTTTATACTTTTCTGCTAAAGCATTTCATATATTTAAGTTATACTAAAGATGTATATACCCGAGACACAATCCTGGCTAGATTTGCTGACAGTAAGAACTTGATTGGAACTGGATCCTGAATAAGCTTCAGTTCTACAGTCACCACTGTAAAGTTTATTTAAAACCCTATTTCCTTTTTTTTTTTTTTTTTTGACCAATAGCAGTATCACCATGGTGATGAACAATGACCACATAGACTAAACAGCAAAGCTTGAAAGAAGAAACTGGCACACATTTGTTTGCTCACAAACATTAACTACCCAACCTGTTTGTGAAAGCTGGTGCATAAACTGTTGCCAAACTGCATAAAAAAAAAACTTCTGCGGATCAAAAGGGCAAATAAATAAATGTTTGTGTACGTGAACAAAATCTATATGTAACGTTTTGTTCTCAAAGATTACTTCCTAGAAGGATTTTACCTATGGATCTAATTGCTTTGGTGGGTTTTTTCCATATCACATTTTGTTCTAAGTCATTTTTTAACTGTTGCCTCCCCCGCCCCCTCCGTGAAACTGTTAATGAGCAACCACAAAGCCGCTTCTGTTAAAATGGTCTTTACCCAAGTCACCTGATCCTGAGCACTGTATGCACACACACACGCACACACACACACACACACACACACACACACACACACACACACAGACAAACACACACCCACAA
>JAUBOC010000077.1:14276623-14294263 GCA_032275365.1 Anablepsoides cearensis
ATTAAAGACATCCCCCCCCCCCCCCCCCCCCCCTCTTCATTCGATTGTCGTGGTTAAATTTTAGATTCCACACGCCACAGTGGTGCTGAAGCTAAAGAGGACATATCAAGGTATGTTTTACACTGACAAAATGAAAGCATTTTATTCTTTATCCATCTTCTCATGCGACTAAAATCAGCAGAAAAAAAAAAGAAATTGTAAATCACAGCGCGGCTGGTTGTTGAACGCAGCCACGCCATCGGTTTGTCTTAGGAGTTAGTTTAACGTATGTGATGAAGCCAAAGAGGACATTTTTGTAGCTCAAACTTCTGGATTATGGTGGAACGATGACAACACAGTAGCCTTATGTGTTTAGGTGTTCCTCCATTATGTGTACACAGTATTGTTTATAAGCTTGTGAAATAGTTTTTTTTTTTTTTTTCCATCATCATCGTGCAGTCTGAGGTTATTTTTTTGATCACTGGCCTCAAAGCTGAATGTTCTTTTTTTTTTTTTTCTTTCCAAGTATTGTGCCTGTACCGTTATTATTTTTATCAGATCCTGTTACATTGTTGAGATAAGATTCTGACACGTTTGAAGAGATGTGAAAAGGGGTGAAAGTCTTTGTGTTGGTGAGGTTTTTTTTTTTTTCTTCCTTTTTAGGTGGTGGTGTTTTTAGAATACTATTAATTGAGTCTGTGTGTACAGGTAATGTTACAAATTTCAATATTTCAAACACTTTAAAGTTAAAAACGATGCAGACGGTGAGCTGTGAGAGTCCTAAATAAGCTTAAACGAGTTTCAAAGTGCCTCCCATCTTTAACAGTCCTGTTTTCTTTTGCCTTTTTTTTAATTATAAATGTTTCTTTTCTCCCATCATCCACAAATGCATTATTACATCTTTGTTACATGTTTCGGTTGTGATTCTCACCCCTTCGCATCTCTCTGTCATTCAGTATTACTCGCTGTTACGGCTTCGAATTGTTCGAACTGTGTTTCATCCTGATAACATCCACTCAGGCCGTGATGCCGTCTCTCCGTTGCCTTATGGAAAAACTAGATCCAGCATACTGTAGAGTTAGGGTATGTATGCTTTAGTGTTTTAGGAATGTTATTTGGCTGTTTATTTTTTGTGTGTGTGTGTTTACGGTGTAGTTTCTTAGGAGGACGTCAAGATGTTCCTGATCTATTTAAATCTGCCTTTTCATCGACACGTTTGAGGCCTGTTTAGTGATAAAGGTGATAATCTTTAGTAAATTAATTTCTTTAATTTATTTTAACGTATTTATAGAGGACTTCTCAGTTAATGCTTGTATCGAGTTTAATATATTTGGGTTTCTTTCGCTTTTTGTACTTGAAATAAAGTTTTCATTTTTTTAAAGTGGCTTTGTGATTATTCACCCGTTCGTCACGACTGGTATCAGATTCTTTGTAAATCGCTGGCATCGGTGCGTATGTGTGCGTTATCATGCTGCTTCCTATTATGCAACAGGGCTCACGTGTTCTTAGGTGAAGTCTACAGGAAGGAAGGAAGCAAGTAGACGCAGGAAACCAGCAAACTGTCATTTCTGGTTTTCATTTTAGTCTGTCTTATCCAGTCTGAGCTGCTCAGTTTAACTATTAGTAAACATTAATGGTGACTGAGGAGATTGTAAGATAAGTGTTCTGCACTTATAAAGCATCTTTACAAATTATCAGTGATAAACTTGCAGTGCTATAAATGCACCTTACCCAGTAACATTTTGTTGAGATAAATAAACTCTATAATTACTATTTTGAACTAACAGGTTGACCAGTCGCTTTATCAATCCAGGGATTAAATTACCATTCATCCAAGAAATAGTCATAGCCCGAGGGTGAAAGGTCAATATTTTTGGCAGCATGACCTCTTGGTGGTTAGCGCCGTTCCATCACATCAAAAGGATTCAGAATTGGGCCTGGTGTCTTTTTTGAGTGGAGTTTGCACATCGTCAGGTTTGTGTGGGTTTTCTCCTACGATACATAAACATGACTTTTTAGACCGCTTACAGGCCCTGCTTCTTCATAGAAGAGCGATCAGAAATCAGTGGTATTTGCCTGGTGAAATGATTTTAAAGGTGTGTTTTAGGATAGGGCAAAATCGTATCTTGTTCAATTATTTGTCAGAAAAACTCAATATTTTCCACTTTGTAATTACACAAAAAAATCTAAATGTTTGCGTTAGATTTACTTAGATAAATTATGTTCAACAGGTTCTACTCAATTGAATTGAGTAAAACCAAAGCAATTTTTTTCACTTACTTTGTAGGTGAATGTGAAGTAAATGTGTTGGAGTTACTCAATTCAATTGAGTAAATGTTTAGTTTCTATTTTTTGGCAGCCATCTTGAATGAGTCACATACTGCAATCACTGCCATGTGATGATGTATTTTTTTTTTATTTCGTGTGTGTTGCACGAACTGTACAATGGTGTTAGGTGGCGTGGGTTAACTAGTGCTAATCCTAACCCTGTGAACTTGTTTATTCACCTGAAACACAGGCATAAACTGGACTACAAAGAAAACTAGAAAAGGTGGGTGTGGATCTAGGCCACAGCGTTTAGTCGTTAGCAGTTAAGTGCTAGCCTGATTAAAACCAGCCCCAATTGAGCGGAACTGCGGCAAGGGCCAGTAAATAGTGATACTTTTTTTTTTTTGGCCATATTGACCAACTCGACTGTTTGCAAAACACCTCATGAACAATTAGATGAATTTGAAACAAAGTAATTATTGTATGTGCTCAAACCATTCAAGATGGCTGCCACATCTAAGTAACCTTTTCAAACACTAAAGTGGCTGTAATGCAGTCTGTTTTGCAGGTATTGTGCTATAGTTGGATGTGGTAGTAGCTGAGACTCATCCTCAACACACACAGTGAGAGCATCTTGCAATATTGCACCAGTTTGAAAATGACACTAAGCACCAAGTTTGACCAAGCTGGCTATGATGTTTTCCTCAGATCATGTGGGATAGGCCTTAATTCAAACAAAGAAGTTAGCGGGAGGTCTAGCATTCTTTAAAATGATCACTGTAAAGCTACCAGCCCTTTGTTGTGGTTGTAAAAGTGTGCATGTAGTTGTACATGTCGACAAGACAAGTTTGCAAATGCCAGCTATAGCTTGGGTAGTCACACTTGTCAGTGATTTTGGTTGTACGTGTGTGTGTGTGTGTGTTTGATGTAACTAAGATCTGATGTAAAGATATGAAGGTGTGTAGTTACATCCCTTTCCTCTCTGCCTTCTTCCTCTGCATATTTCTTTTTACCTGTGTGCTACTTTAAGCTGCTGTGATGTTAGTGACCAAAACAATGTTGTAGTTTCACTTCTGGGTTTAAACCTCACAAATGTACTTTGTGCAGATCTTCCCTTTTTTTTCCTTTAAACAAAAAAACTTGTATTGTGATTGGCCCTCCATGAGCCTCCTTTAAAAAAAAAACTACTAGTGCTATTATCTTGTCTCCATAACACAAGATGAGCTGACCTTCCAAGGGTGATTAGTGGCGGTGAAGGGGTTAAAGCTGTGCATGTGTGCGCTGGGCATTGTTTCCTATAGACATTCTCCCACACTCTTGCCCTGTGGGACATAGGAATAGCAGGCAGATGGCTGTATTCAGGTCCACCACAGGTCAACATATGGACCTTAGAGACTAAAGTTTGTGTTTCTGTGTGTGCGGCTGAGCATCCTGGCACGCATGAGCGGTAAGGGTTGAATAAATCAGCAAGAAGTTCAAAAAAGGTGGGTGAAGATAAAAAAAAAAGATGCAGGATAGTTTCAGAGAAGAAAAAACAAGATTGCACAAAATAAATACAGCAACTTGGCTGTATGCAATATGCATCAGGTTATTTCATAAAATTAGAATTAAATCGCCAAGAAAGTAGCCTCAACTCAAAATAATAATAATGTTTCATAAAATTGTCATACTACTGGTTAGCCTGACTAATGCTACCTAAAGGTTAAAATGGATTTGGATAGCTCATGCTAGTGCTTGCAAAAACCATGGAATTGCACCTAAATGACAATTTAATGTGAAGTTTATGGATATCTAAAGGTTTATAACACATGAGCCACTAGAAAACATTTGAAGTTTTATAGTTTTAAGACAGCAGCAAGTCAGTGAGTCGATAGTCGAAACTACACTTTATTTCCCCAAAGCTTCGGTCATTCAAACAACTATCTACAGCAGGTAAGATGTTAATTGTTCATAAATGTTTGGCAAAATCGTACTTTTTAAAGATTTGAACTTTATCACTTTATCAGCTGAAGTTATAGCTTTAAATATTTTTGAGTATTTATTATTATACAGATGTTATTAATTAAACAATTAAATTTAAAAAACTAATTTGAGTTGATTTTTTTCTGATCATTTGTCTTCTACAGCCTGTATTTGGAGGTAAATTCACTTAATTGTCGCATCGCATCCGTTTTCTTCCTTGCGCTTTCAAAACTCCTCCTTTCTTCATGGCAGGCCTGAAAGGAATGAGCCCAAAAAAGGTACCTATACTTTGTTCCTCCAGCTGTTTATTTGTCCTTTTTGTTTGTTCTCTATTCAGGATGAAAACTCGAACTCTTCTCATTAAGATCCCAGCTGAGATTTGAAGTTTAAATAACGTGTCTCTGTGCAGCAGTGAAGCACCGCAGCACACCCACAGGATGAGTTTTTAGTCCAAGTTGTCACAGATGATTTGGTTAACTAAAGCTAAAAAGAACATTATTTTCTCTTCGTTTCTGTGGAAACCTTTCTAAAAGCAGCACTTTTATTTCTCAGTGGCTCACCTCCACCCCCCCTTTACTCTCCTTCCCTCCTCTATTCATGTTCCACTCTGTGGATCTATTTGGTGACATTGTGATACAAGGGAGGGGAGCAGAGATGTAGAAAAGGAAGGAAAAAGACCGGGGGGGAGGCCCCTTCAGAACTGTAACCATTGTCCCATGGTTTCACTGGAAGAAACAGAAGTGAAAGACCCCCAACCCCCCCTTCCAAGCACCCCACTCACAATCACACTTTCATCATTTTTTTTTCACTTTACCTTCACTGATTCAACCCTTCTTTCCTCTCCCAACTCCTAACAGAACTCCCCTCTTTTCTTCCCTTTCATCTTCCAGCCTCGTTTCGAAGGCTCTCCGGTATCTCCTTTTAATTTTCGTCTTGCCCGCTCTCCTAATCTCCTCCTCCGCCAACTTTCTGCAATTCTACCCCTTCCCACTCTTTCTCTAATCCCTCCTGATTCCACTCCCCCCACCAACTTCTCTCAAGAGAAGGATTTGGGTTAAGTGTTTAATGGGTTGCAACAAATAGGACAAGGGTGGGTTTTAGGAAGGTGCAGCACAGTTTTTCAGATGCCTAACTCAATTTTCCTGTCTGATCCCTTCACTCTCTCTCAGCCTTTCTAAGGTTGCACTAAAGTTTCCACAAGTTTGGCTACTATAGGCAGAGAGGTAGCAGACTTACTGCCTGTCCCTCAAACAGAAGGGCGGCTGAGTTTCAAAAGCCAAAAAACAAATCAAAACTGACAGAAACTAAATGGATAATTAAGTTTTTTAAAGTGGAGATTTGAGCGTTGTTGCTCTTCTGCTCCATTTCTGACTTCCAGAAACAAAATGCAGCAAGTCTCAGTTCGGCCTGCCATCTTAAAACTAATAAAATGTAACACCTGCTGATTTGACATTACAGTTTATTTGACAGTAATATTCAAATATTCCACCTGGAAGTGCCCCAGGCTCCACAGGAAATGCTACAGCTAGCTGCCACTATTTGCCCTTCAAATACCCAAAGATTTCTTGGTAAATAATGTGATGCAAACCTGACAGTGTAGAAGTTTATACAATAATGTTTGCAGGCGTAGTTTTAAGACAGCAGCAGTTTACACTGGTCTTGCACTGCAAAAAATTTCAGTCTAACCAAGTTTTAAAATCTTATATTCAGCCAAAAAAATCTTTTTGATCTTGTTTTGAGGCTGATTTACTAAACAAGAACTGATTGTGTCAGAATAATAATCTTGTTTTTAGATTATTTGTCTTGTTAGCCTGAAAATTTGACTCAAATTAAGTTAAATTATCTGCCAGTGGAGTAAGAAAAATTTACTTGGTATATAAATTATAATATAAGATTTTAAAACTTGGTTAGATGGACAGTTTTTGCAGTGTGGTTCCACTACAACTAGATGTTAGCTCCTCAATCTGGTCCGAATTGTTTCTGATGACGTTCAAAAAGCAATCTACAACAGGAAAGATATATTATTGTACACAACTTGTTCTTAAAACCTCACATTAAAAAAAGATCTGACTTTAGTCTGCAGTATATGGCTCCAAAAACACAATTTATTGTTGTCCTGCAGCCCACAATTTTACATGAAATCTTCCTGTCAGTTTGAGAAAAATCCATATAAGAGCTCTATGAGTGAAACACACTGGAGATTTTGTTTAACAAAAATGACAAACTTTGATCACAAGTGCCACCCACTCTGGCTCCTCCCCTTTTTCACATCATGTGATATGAACACAAAAACAACAGCCTGACCCAAGAGTTTCTAACCAGGGAAGTGTGTCAGAAATGAGGGCAGACAGGTTTTCTGGTGAATTTGGCACAACAGTCAGAGCCAAAAACATTTATGACTTTTACAGCAAGAGCTAACCTTTTTTTTATTGAGAACAGCAGACGTAAAACCAGAACAAACATTGTTTTCCACATATTGTAGTAGAACAAAATGTTTTAGAAAATGTATAAATAGTTTTAATTGGTTTTTGGGTGACTGGATTGTAACACTAAATGTAAAAATGTAACTTAACTTGAAAATATTAATGAAATATTTAGAACATGATGACGAACTCAGGTCATAAACTCTACATTTTGATTTGAGAACATAAAAATGAGTAATACATATAGAAACATTGTAAATAAACAAAATGCGTACATATCAGAGATCAACTGTACCAACAAACAAATGAAACTGAGTTGACAAATACTTTGATTTGACTGTATAAGAAGTTGGATAACCACACAAAAGACTAGTGTTTTAATGGCACTCCATAGCCAGGCTTCTTTAATTTTCTCCAACATACAAAGAAAGTATGTGGAAAAAAAGGCTTGCAAATATTAAGTCAACAACAAAAATATGCTTTAAAAAAATTACCACAATTTCTGATCTATGTCTCCCTCTGGTGGTTTGAAGAGAAAACAGCTTTTACAAAGGAAATTTTCTTTGTCTTTTCCTAACATGTCTTTGTATTTGTGGGGTGGAATGTTACATTACAAAATAAATGTTTAGAGTGCAAAATAAATACCTAAAAAATACACACACTCAATCTGAATAAGTGGGTGATTAACAGGCTACTTAAAGAAGTTACACAATCACTGAATCAGGTATGTTGGAGCAGAGAAATAAGTAAATCATGCTGGCCTATCCAATAAATAATTATAAAACTAAGCAAAAACAATGAGCTCAATCAAAGCCAGAGTAAAACTGATCACTTCATCAACTATACAAAGCAAAATAAACTCTTCATTGCAATCAAAATCAAGAAAAAAATAATAGGATTTAAATATTTTCCTGCACCACCAAACTACAAGTAAACGTTCTCCCACCAGTCAGGGGCAACCTGAGCAGTCCTGTTGTGATAGTTGATTCCCTCTGGAGCCACGGCGCTCGGAGGACAAGCTGTTATTTTGGCAAAAGTAAAAAGGTACCGAGATATCCATCAGGTCAACTTCTGGATGACCACCTGAAACTTACCTGTCAAAAAGAAATCGATACAAAAAGGTGATTATTTTTGAGTATCAATGTTTGCTCAAATAACCCATTCACGCCTTACAAAGCTTGTTTTAAAAATAACTTTGTGATCCACACAACCACTCAGCCTTTACAGATAAATGAAGCTTAGCAGCTGTCTGTAGTCAATGAACCTCTTATCTCGCTTCAGTCTTGCTTCAAAGAAAAATACCGATACTCCAATGGCACTTACAGGACGGCATGACGGAGACCTCAGCTGTCACCACACTCTCCAGACCGAGGTTAGACAGAGCCCCTCGCACCACACCACATGAGAAAGCAAGATACTGTGAACGAAAAACACAGAGACAACAAATCAAGACCAGTCGCGTGACTTTCAATTTTTAGGTTGCAAAAAATTTAGATGCATCTTTACACGTCCACGTAACAGCAGATCAAACCCTGCTGTTACGTATGTGGAAGAATATTTGATACCTTGGCAGCCTGATCCAGATACTGTTTTCCATTGGAGAGCTGAGTGAGGAGAGAAAACTTGTTATCCTGCAGGACATAAGTACCCTGTGGAGCAAAAAGAACACATAAATACAGATAGTAGTAAAAAATTGTAAACAAGAACATATGACACTGCTTATGTTAAGTACAGACATTTAACAAAGGTCTGCTAATTCCTAGTGATGTTCCCAACTACTAATGTTTTTTTTATTTATTTTTTAATTTTTTTAAGAAAGGTATTATAAATCCCAGAAGGGGAAGAATTTATTTTTTGAATCTTTTTTTGAGTAAATAGATTTCAATAGTAAAGTCCCCAAATTTAAACAATTAAAAAAACTGTGGACTTGTTTTCAGTTATGTATAAAAGGAAATTATGATTAACTGTTACTAAAGAAAGGAGCTTGAAGCTGGGGGAGTCTCTGATTAGGCTTTCTTTTCATTTTTACATAGATGTTGAAGCAAAGGTTGATATTACAGTGTTGAATATGAACTCAAACTGCATATTTTGCTAGTGGAACAATGCATCCTTACACCATCTAATGCTTTCAGATTGTGGTTTCCAGGAAATACCTTTCAAAAAAAAAAAAAAAAAAACTTCCTATCAAAGTGAGTTGATATGCAAATTAAATCAGTGTGAAATTCTGGGTAAAGCTGTGCATGAATACACACTGACAGTGCCACCATACTGTTTAGTTGACTCTGGGAATTGTTACTAGACAAATAGACTAGACTGGAATAGGTCCTTTATTAATCCTTTGCAGGAAATTGTTGTTATAGCAGCCTTTGTATTTTACATAAGAGAAACATTAAACAAATAGGATGTTTTTCAGTATCTTTGATAAGAAACCCATATTGGAAAAACTTAACTTGATTTTATTTACCTGATGGTTTGTTCTGAGGTTGTCCACTTGTCTCCTGAACACCTTTGTCCAGAAGTCTTTGCAGACAAACTTCATTATGTCCAACTCATCTTTGAAGCTGGGAGAGTCCCGCGTCAGTCTGAGGAATAATCAACCCACACAATTATTAGAAGAAATGTTGCATATGTATTTATTACCTTTACAGTATTGTGTTATTTACCTCTCAATGAGTCCTTGTCCAACCCTAAAGCCCATGATTTCCAACACAGAAATACACACAGCTCTATCCTGCACAAAATACAAACATGGAAACAATGAACACAAACCTATTTAAATGAACAAGTGTCCTTAATGTAGGGATAATGAAAACGCTAATTCTATATCTTCATATCCGATTATATTTGGTATTTTACTAACACTAGATTAACTAGTATTTAACAAATGATTATTGTTGATGTGAGACTGAGTGGTTTAAAGCTAGCATCTTTTAGCACAACATCAAGTCTAAGCTAACCTACCTTGTTGTCCATTTCTCCTTTGATGGACTGTTGTTCCGTGAAAACATGAGACACCATCTCCATATGGAGAAATTCAAACAGAGACTCGTCTGCCATTCTGCAAAACAACAAATGTGAAATACAACTCAGTAAGCACAACTACGCCAAAACCTACTCTGTTTAGCCTCCTAGCTAGCTAATTGTGATCCATTTTGCTTTACAGCAAAACTATTAAATCCGTATTTATTTATAATATTGTCATCAGTCTAAATAAACTCATAGCATATGTTGATGTTGTAGGTCTTACATTCATAGATTCATTCCACTAGATTAGATACTACAATCATCTTACCTAATAACCGTACGGTACCCACTCCTGCTTTATTAAGTGGCGCTCGATATTGACCTCAGGACATCCCGCAAAATGCACTAGGCGGGGTTAAAAGGGGGTATCAGAACAATCGACAGTAAATGGGCACATTAAGCAATGGAAAAAGTCAGTGGTGTAATGCTTGTATTTTTCTATGAGGGACTACAACATACCACTCAGAAAACAACCCTCAATTAGTAGTGAAACTACGGTTACACTATTGTATTAAAAACCGGTATACGCCGACCTGTTTATGCAAACCAATCCTTTATTGTGTGACTATCAGTGAGCCAATCAAAATATGAAAATTTGTCACGTGACATAAAAGCTCCGATTGGATTGGTTCAGGAAGTACCAGAGACTTCCTTGCTCATGTGATTTGTGTTTTTTGTCAAGAAAGATTTGAGACTTTTCGATGTTATTTTAGCGAGTTGAAACTTTTACAGGATATAAAAGTCACGTTTTAGCCACGAGAGCGCGGCTTTTACTAGCTGGATACAACTATAATGAAAGCAAAGTGTTTTGTTGCCGTTCTTCAGCTCCACCTGACCTGACGGTCCAGTCGTCCTGTTATAATGTCCAGCAGATACTCGATCGTGGTGCAGGGCGAGGCGTCGGAAACAGACTCCGATGACGAAGTCTACATCACCTCACTGTCCTCTCAGCAAACTGCCACAACAGTCGGAACCAAGGTGCTCTTTTGGCTCAATTGACAGAATGTGTTTCTAAACACTGTAAAAACTGTGTTACTATAAATGTTTCAGGTTCAAGGGGAGGCCTCTGAAACTGACAGTGAGGAGGATCCAGAGCAGACAGGCAGATCCTCTGCAGGGAGTCAGGACAGTGCTGTGAAGATACTCAGAAGAGACCTGCCTCCTCTCATTGTGGTCAGGGACCACCCTGATGTTCAGTCCATAGTGGAAGACAGGCCGAGCCCTTCACACAAACCACACGGTGAGGAGTTTGTATGAAGTGGGAAAGAGTTTGACTTTGCATGATCCCATATCGCCAGAACATGAAGCCATCTAGAAGTGAAGATGTCAACCTAGTATGTTCACAGAAGAAAAACAACAATTAGAGTTTACAGTTCACAGTAAATACAGACGTGCTCATAGATGTGACCCTGAACAGTAGGGATTATATAAACCTAAATGGTCAATGTCGTGTAAACTTTACTATCATTACCAAACGTGCACTTCCTGTGATTTTCTCACAGATTTTTAATCACTTTCTCTTTTTCTCAGTAGGGTTGGGCAAAATCATATGGTGTGCAATTAATCATCAGAAAACTTTAATTGATTATTTTTTGGCACGTGACGATTAAAACGATTAATGCCACCAGGGAGACTGACTGGAGATTTCCTCCCTGGTCAGTCCGCTCAATGCTCCTCTCTGCTTCAAATAAGAAAAAAAAAATTCTTTTTTAAGTTCTGTAATTTATTAATCTTAACTCAGGTTTTACTTGGTCTGTCGACAGAATTTAAAAATTGATGTTTATTCTGTATTTTGATTTTTACAGAGACCATTTCTTTCCCACTAGAGTGATTTTATATTAGTCATGTGACTAGAATATGAGGGATCCAGGGGAATTAATTGTCATATTAATCGTTATTGGCTAAATACCACAATTAATCGTGATTAATTTTTTTTGCCAATATTGCCCAACCCTATTTCTCAGTCCCATGTGCACCTGAGTGTGCACATGCGTAAAACCAGCTCCATTTACTGTTTCAAACTAAGGACTGATAGGTGATTGATCTAAAAATGTTGCACAGACATTTAGGAAAAGAAAAAAACTTCCATCATTACATCAATACTTATGAAGTATGAAAAAAAAAACCAATGAAATGAAGTACCGTAGTTGTGTTTCTTTCTGGGTGTGTTTGCAGGGGAAACCCTTTTACAACAGAAGCTGCAGGAGTCAAACAGCCAGCTGTATTCTGATGTGGGACAAATGCTAAAGCAGGTTTATGGCAGTGCCAGCAAAGAGGTACGTTCTGTTTTACTTTCATTTTTATTTTAAATCAGGACACACAGTAGTTTTAAAATAAAGTGTAGATAGAAAGGTAGGTAGGTGAGAGAAGTTATGTTTTTTAAAGGCCTAAATGAGAATTAAAATAAAGCTAAAAATAACCAAAGTCTGACCAGCTAAGAGTCTAAGATTCAGAAACAGCACAGTGGGAAATCTCTTCTTTTTAACATAAATATTTAAAACAATAAAGCTAATTTTTTGCTTTTTTATTCTTTTTTTTTTCAAGGTGCACAGTGTAACATCTCAGCTGAATGCATCCCAGAGCGCCATTATCAATGCGTCCCACAGCATCAGATTAATCCTGGATGACCTGAAGGCAGTGTCCGAGAAGATCGACATCATCACCAGCTGTCAAATACTTCCTGAGATCAACATCGGCGAGCCCAGTCGGGTGACGCCTCCTGCACCTTAAAACCACTTTGATGTTGAGATGTTTTACTGGCAGCACGGGTATATCATCAAAATTTAAATTGATATTAAAGGAGATTAAAATTGCTTTTTGGAGTCACAAAGCAACTGCATGCATAAAACAAAAACTACAACAGTTACTGATGTATGTGTTTACTAATAACTGCTTCTTGTTGGAGGTTTAGAAAGTATTTATAAAAATATATTGCATACGCTGTCACATTTTTTTCAAATTGTCCTGCAATTTTCTGTAAATATGAATGTTTCTCAATAAATTTTTAAAAACACGTTTTCTTGTTATTTTTATTTTCCACAATTTGTAAAAATCATCACATACTGTATTGCTAGACTGAATTCTACAAAGACTGTCAGTTTTATTTGTTTTAACAATTTTTGCAAAAAGTATTTGAGGAGAAATATCTCCCAACAGTTTAACTTTATTTGTTGAGATTTAGTAACTGAGACAAATGTGTTTTTTGAATGAAAGTGCAATTAAAAAAGGGGGAAATTGAAATAATACATTAAATTTATTGGTTACAAATGAGTTTTCACAAGTAACTGTACAAAAAGGGAGTAAACAAGCTTGGAAAGAGTGGAAACAGTCCTGACAAACTTTAGAAATAAATAACTTCAAAAGTTGGTTTAAAAGGAGATCATTACAAGGACACAAGAAGCCACCGATTGACTTGTTTCTCTGCTCCAACACTACTGACTCAGTGATTGAAATACCTCTTCAGGTTCTGCAATGCATTCAAACCAGGTGTGTTGGAGCAGAGGAACCAGCAGGACGGTGGCCCTCGAGGACCAGGATTGGACACCCTGGGATACAACAAGCGACATGTCTTGGTGCACACATCACACCGGGGTGTAGATGTACACCAGCACCACCACCAGCAGGTTGAGAACGGTGCCTATGATACCCAGGATCCCCAGCAAATGGTCGGGATCAACTTTGCATCTTGGACCTTTGAGATGAACACTTCGAGGATCAGGTGCCTGGAAAAAAAAAAAAAAAAGCATGGGAGGTGTTTATTTAATTTAAAACACCCTAGATATAAGGTTATATTATAAAATGATCCACACGATGGCGCTATTGTTCCATATTCTTCAACTTAAACTCTTGCTCTCCTCACCTCTGGTCTCAATTATACAATCTAGGAAAAAACTGGTATCAAAGCAAGAACTACTTAACATTTTGATTGTTTTATTTAATTTTAATTACAAGCGAACGTAAAACTGTTCAGTCTGCATACTTTTTATTATATTGGTTCCATTGTTTTAACCAATTTAAATCAACCGATAAGTCCGATTGTTGTTATAGATCACCTTGGGAAGAACACAAAGTGCTTTTTCAAAAGGGGGAAAAAAAATCAACCAAAACAAACAAAAATAGTACTTTGAAAATAAGAAACAATGGTGATTGTAATGTGAAGGGACTAAGGAACTGAAGAGGCAGGATAAAACCTAATAATAATGACAATAATAATAATTAACACGCACATTATAAAATCTTCAAATAATTGCTAAAGAAAATGCAAAAAAGAGAGAAAATACAAGTAAAGCAATATTCTTAACTTTTCAGAAAATAATCTTTAGTTTGTAGCAACTCATAGCTTGTTGTTGAAAATATCTTAATTATTTTAATTATTTGCAGTTTGGATGCACTGTTGCATGTTCCTCAGGACTGGTGTCATGTGAGAAACATATGTTTTACATTGAGATCATAAAATTCTTCTTCACATGACAAGATGTGGTTTCAGTAAATAGTTATTCAGATCTACTCTAATTTCATTCACGTTTTTTAATTGTGTGTTTAATAAATCACTTTTTTACATGACTGAGATAATTTGCTAATTTTACACAATCATTTGCAGTTTGTAGCATTTATTCTTTGCTTCACGAACATATACATTTAAAATATATTTAAGGTTATAAATTCATTTTGTTTCATTTTTTTTTAATCACAAGCATGTTTGTCATTCTGATCTGTTATAGTCATTAATATAATCTTAACATTTATATTGTTTCTTTATGACAGAGTGGGAAACAGGCATAATATACTCTACTTAGTATCATTTATATGTTTTTTCATAAAAACATAATGGATGAGGAATCTCTCCTATCTGATAAATTAAAAACATAAAAGTTTATCCACTTTACCTCTCTGGTGCTCCTCCGTCTCTTATCATGTCCTGACACCACTGTGCTCTCCATCTGTCAGCCTCCAAACTCAGCCTCAGTTTCCAGAGTCCAGGTTGGAATTGTCTCAGAGCCGATGACTGGCGAGACTGCGTGCACCACTGGCAACTCTTAGACTTTAAGTCTTCTACGTGTTCTCGTCTCCTGAGGCCACAGAGGCTCACAGGTCTGTAATAAATGAGTGGATAAAAGGGAGGATGCTGGTTTGTTTTTATTGTGCATCAAACTGCAAAGAGAGTCACAGAAGGCCAAGAAGCTGCTCAGCTGCCCTGCTACAGTTTCTGTGTCAGGTCATGTGGAGCTGGCTCAATCACATCTATGTGTGTGTGTACACGAGTGTGTGTGTGGTTGGGGGAGAGAATATTCACTGGGGAATAAGAAGGCCTCCAGTGTGTGTGTGTGTGTGTGTTTATATGGATAAGCTGAGAGGAAATGTCTGGGCAAACCTGCAGAGAAACTTAAATTTAATTCAAACATTTTTTAGCCATGTTCAAGAGAAACTATTCATCTTTTTAAAATTAAAGGTATTGTAGAAATTTGTAGGAAAAATCTGCGTTGTTCAAAATGGTATGTCTGAATAAACAGAAATCCACTTGGATTTCTTCTGTAAAGCTTTTTTTTTTCAGTCGTCTGACTCCAATCAGGTTCATACAGCACTCAGCACACAGGCCTCAGTGTAAGACCTTGAGCTAAATCATAACAAAACCCAGGAGCCCTGCTCTAAAGCAGAGACTCTGCTTAAACACTGACAACTTCTACTACTCTAATAATGAACTGACCTTATAATGTTCATCTCTTCCTGGTTATAACCCTGGAGGTGTTACCATTAGCGTCAGACGTCCAAACGTAACTCAGTTTGTTTAGACTAAAGAAAGAACACATGATAACAACTCTTTATCTGCTTTAACCTTATGGCTGCAATGATCAGAATGTATAAAATACAAAACTGCATCTAACATTCAGTTAATTAGTTACAAAATTTCCTTCAGAACAGTGCAGTAAATTTTGAATTCATGCAGTTGTCAGTAGTTTGTACCGTTACAGCAGAGGCATCAGTCATAGAGCACGGAGTCTAGAACAACAATGATGAAAGCCATCTGCATATTTACTATAACCTGTTCACCTGTGAAAAGTGAAGAACTACAGAGAAACAGACAAACAATCAGTCTGTTGTTCTGACTTTAAGAAGAAAATATGGGGTTGGATTTAGGACCAAGGTGTGAATTGAGTTTAGGTAAGTTTTAGGGTCCAAATTAACCTGTGAGATTAATTTTAGGGTAAATTGTCAGGGTTAGGATATAAAATTTCCAAAAAAAAATGAATGGAAAGTCCCCACAAAGATAGAGAGACATGGTATTTGTGTGTGTGCGAGTGAGCATCCAGCAGTCCCAGCTGCGCTGACTGAGCTCTGTGCTCTGAGGACTTCACAAACGCTGGAAGCAACACTGACAAAGAAAAACAACTATTTATTTATTTATTTATTTATTTATTTATTTATTTATTTATTACTATTTATTTAACCAGTACTGTACGTGAAACAGCTTTGTGTTGGCAGCATCGCTTTTAAGTAAAGTAAGTAAAGTAAGTAAAGTTTATTTATATAGCACCTTTCATAGATAAAAATCACAAAGCGCTTCACATAAAAACAATAAAATAAATTGGTAAATCACCACAACATTACATTCATACAAAAAAAAACTTAGCTTTAACTTTTAAAAGACAAAAGAAGAAGAAAACATTTGAAAGTTATGTGAATTTATTTATGATCAGTGATCATAAATGAGCAGCCAATCACTCATATTCACTGGTGACCTGGTGTGGACATGATCAGTACTTTACCCTCTTTCAAAAAATCCACTTTAGAAATCTAAGTGAATCCACCTGATCCAGGTGGCATTAAAATATTTGAGGGAGTTTCAGGCCTGGAAGTCAGACACAAGAGCTTAAAATGTATTTAATTTAGTTGTAAATGAAACAAAAAAAAAGTGCTGCTGTAGCGAACACAGTTGAAAATTGCAGAAAAAACGGGCTGAGGTAAAACAAGGAGATGGAAAACAGGTTTTATATTAATTGTTTACAACCTCTCCACAGAACCCCACTTCAAAAGCTGTGAACAGTGTTTTCATAAATCACCTTAGGAGTAAAATATATGACAACATGGCAGCAGAAAGGTAGATCCATTCAAAATGTTGTAGAAACGTGACAGAGTCGGTATTTTCCTTTAAGGCTGTGTGCATTTCCAGGGGAAGCGTTACACTCAACAGGCAAGTAGGACATCAAATTTGACTGTTTTATATAAAACATCTTCCCTTGTTCCAGCGACGGTGGCTCGAGGCTCACAGATAAGGATGAGGTTCACGCTTGAGCTGGCAAACTAACTGAAGTCGAAAATAGTAAATGCAACAAACAATGCAGCCGGGCGCTGAGGAGAGAGCAGGAGCAAGAGGGCAAGATGGAGAGGGAGGAAACAGTTGCTCAATCTGAATGGGTTATAAAATCAGCTGCTGAATCTGTTCTCGACATCGTGTGCTGAAAAGCTTAGTTTAGGTCTGTTTGAATGTTGGTCGGAGGATTCGCAGAGGGGAGCGCCCATATTAGCCAGGTCAGTGGCTGTCTCATGGGGAGCCTGAGTACATGCTCGTAGTTTACATGGCTGGCTGAACCTGGCAGCACACAGCAGCTCAGGTTTGCCAAAGCAACAACTCTGAAAGGGCTCCACTTTGGATGCTAATCTTGTTTTCTGCCACATTCAAAGCGACACAGTGGAAAGGAGATATCTCCGACTTACAGACGTAGGAAACCCACTGTCTCCGACCAAACATCAATTTCCCTCAGGGCGCTGTGCTGAGACCCTTACGTTTCAACTCCAGGCTCATTTATCTCTGTGTGCTTTTCCAGTGGCTGCCACAGAGAAAATGACTTCCCTCCCTTCAGGACATTTCATATTTTCTGTGCTCTCAACATCGTCCAAGACTCATCTGGCCTGGGGGCTTTAATATAGGAGCCCTCTGGGTGGCGCTACATTTCTACCAAACAATGAGCAGAAAGAGGAATATATA
>JAUBOC010000077.1:14321094-14335340 GCA_032275365.1 Anablepsoides cearensis
AGTTTTTCACATGCTAAACACATGTCTATCCACTGAATGGCCCTTACTGCAGTCGTTAGTGCTCTGGTGGTCATTTGCAAATCACAGAGGGCTGAGTGATACCTGCGATAACATTAACATAATCAAAAGGGTGGGACAATTGGAGAAGAATGCCCCCTCCCGGCATGTAAATCACAGAATAACGACCTGATGATGTTCCTCTTTTGTACACGGGCCTCCTTTTGTCTGTGGCTTTTTTTTGTTTCCTGATGTAAGACAGATCACAGTCATCCTGACACTTCACAGCCTAATGTTGCTGTTAGTGGTGGAATGATCCAGTCTTGTAATTTTTACAGCTATTCAGACACCAAGAACGATGACACATGACAAGGCAGTAAGGTGTGACCTTCGCCATCTCTACTCCTGTGCAGTCCGAAGATGAACACAGCAAACACCCAACAGATGGCTCGCTTTACCTTCCGGTTTAGGATTTAATTGAAGAATATTGAAAAGAAATTAAATAGTATGAGAAAGCTGGCCCTCCCAGGTAAAGAAGTCTAAAATGTTATCTTATGTTGATAATATCTGATGATTGTTACTGTAACATGGAAAGAGGATGTCATAAGTGATAATCCTGTTTGTAAATTCAGCTATGTAATAAACAGTTTTTTATGTACATTACTTGTTCATGCACTGGTTCATGAAATATTTTGCTAACAGAGGAGCAGGGTTTATGCCAAAGTTGCTAAGGTTTATAATCATTTATATTTTCAGTTACTACCACAACAAATTTTAGCTCAGTATCTGTAAAATAAGCTGAGTTATAACCATTTTTCTGTTTCACCATTCAGTTGACTGTGGTGGCCATCTTGACTTCAGAAGTTAATTTAGTTGTAGATAGACATCTAATGTTTATTTGATTACTTTCAGGTCGTTTGGTTAAAATCCATCCTCTGGTTTGTGAGTTATTTTGCTATCACACACCAGCCTTTCACTTCTACAAGCAATCATGGCCCTTCAGCATCATTAAAAATATCCTACATTTCATTTTCAGTTTTATGGAGACTTTTAAAATGTTAATTAAAAATGTTGACACCCTACCCGCTCATGAAATCCCCAAATATGTAAAGCCCATTGAGGTTTGGGCTCTGACAGCCTCTGTAGATGTAGCCTCCGGTCACAGATTTGCCCAACTTGTGGGGGTAATCGAAGATGGGCAGGACGTCGTCTGAAGATTCACAAAGACATCATTTTATATTAAATATACCACTGCATATAGAAAATGATCAAACATGTAATTTCCTAATGGAATAATATAGAATATATGGATGACTCAGCGTTTTTTTAGTGTAAACTGTTGACTCACCCAGCGAGGAGTTCCGACAGAGCTTATAATCGTAGCAGCTGAAGCCTTCTTTGGCCCTCCATCCATAGTTTCCTCCTTTATATGATGCAATAACATTAAAATAAGATAAACAGGAAATAAAATAAATGTTTGTAAAAAAGGAAAATTCTCTAACTTCATTAAGTTGTAAAACACACCATAAACAGTTTGGGACACGCAGAGTCATTATACGGTTGGAAAAGGAAATGTAGGCTTTGGTTTTACAAGCTGCAACCAGAACTGATTTACTGTAATTGTTGGGGAGCTGAAACTGGGCTGTGTGACTCAGTGTCTTTGGGAGAAAAAAAAACAAAAACAAGTTTTAAGCAAATACGTGTCAGTTTTTTCAGCTTTGTGAAAAAAAAATATCTTGAGATTTTTAGAAACTTGCTTTTCCTCACAGTAACTTTACCTACATTAATATGTTGTTCTTGATTAGTTATTCTTTGGTTGTCTTTTTATAACATTAATTAAACTCAAAACTGAAATTAAGCCAGTTTCAGCTCTCAAGAATTTTGTCCATAACTAACCCAATTACAAAAGGATTTTTAAAAATATATTATTTTTTATTTTTTTTTTTTAAATTTTATCTTGATTTTATCTTTGATTCTTTAGTTGAGTTTTATGAGCACCTGGTCACTTTTTTAATCATGTTGTGCATGCTCTATGTCCATGTCATATGTCTTGTGTTTTTCTTGGAAGGAAGCTGACTCATTTTCACTGTGATCAAATTTACCTGCGGGTACAAATAAAGTTGTTTGATTGATTGATTGATTTTCTCAAGATTACAAAAAAGAATCAGGTTTTACACAAATATAAGCAGAAAAACAAGTATGGGTGCCCAAAACTTTTATTAGTTAAAGTCAGACAAAAATTAAAGTAAAATAAACTAAACTTTTCTCACTTCATCCTACCTTTAACAATGAGGTCTATCTCTTCGTATTTGTTCTGGCCCACGTCGCCACAAAGCATCCTGCCTCTGCCTGCGCCTGTAACCGAGTCGCCGCGGTCAATGGCGCACCGCCACATGTTGCGAACGCCATAAGCATAAACCTCTGCAGTAAAAAGGAGACAAAGAAGATGACGAGGCAGCTGCAGTGTTTAAGATGAAGGAGAAAATCTACAGTTGTGTTTTTTTAAAGCCAGTATAGGAAGATCCTGCTGTCATATCATTTTTGCTAACAATAGGCCATGAGTTCTTGTGCTATTGAAATATTCATACATTAGGAAACCATTCCACAGATAAGTGTTTGTATGATTTACCAGGCCGGGCCCCGGCTTCTCCCAGGAATGGGTTGTCAGAGGGAATGCTGTATGGAGCACCGTCATCATTGTTGTCCACATCAATCCGCAGCACTTTGCCAAGAAGTGTGGACCTGTCCAACATAAAGCAAGCAACCACAGCAGACTGAGATTTAACTGCACTCAATGTATTTGATTCTACAAATGTTCATTTTTATAATAATAATATGTCCTCACGTAATTTGAAAGATGTAATTATCATTAAATTATCATTAAACCTTATCTTTGTGAAGGGGTTCACTTTGATTAAAATTTCAGCTTATTTGCTAATTTAAAAAAATCTTGTTTGTTGCCCTAGTGAAAATATATTTGAAGAAGAAAGTAAATGTATGATTAGAAAAATAAGAAAGATGTAAAAGCAAATAATTCAAACTATGTTTTCTAATTAGCTCTTGTGTAAATTATTTACAAATTACCTCTGTGAAGGCAAAGCAAGAAACTAACAAACTATAAATTACAAATAACAAGTCAATTCACAGGATCGAATTTAGTTTCTGATCCGAGCTCATGTCCATTTTTAAAAACGCTTGATAAATTGATACTTTATCTTGATCAAAAGGGAAAATAGTAACTGTTTAAAACCTTTACAGACCACTACTTCAGAAGATTTGAACTGTTCATGTCAAGCCCTAAAACTTTCCAGAAAAGCTTAACAAATTCGTCATTTGTCATGAACTAAAACATGTAATAATGCATTCAAAGATTTACTGACTTGTTCTGCGCGTTTCCAAATTTTCCAAACGGGTCCCCGGCTCGTCCACCGTCTCCAATGAAGATGTACAGATATCCATCGTGACCAAAGAGCAGCTGCCCTCCGTTATGATTTGATGCTGGCTCCACCACCTCCAGGATGGTTCTGCAGCAGAGACATGACGACAAACCAAACTGAGTCATTGGACCAAAAAAAAAGGCACGACCAGAATGATGGCACCTGGTTGTGTTTGCACCTCTCAGAGGAATGGTCCAGCTGGTTGTCATCGTGTGCAGACAGAGTGAACTCACTGATTCGGATCCTCTCCTCCTTTTTGACTGACACAGAGTAGTACACGTAGGCTTTTCTGACTGTGGTAAACCTAAACACAGAAGAAATGCTAAATGTATTTAAAAGTTTACTTCTCATGTTATTTTCAATAACAAGGCACTGCATATTACTGGATTTCAACCCTGGAACTCACTATTCTGCATGTTTCACTTGTTTCCCTGCTTCAACACCCCTCATTCAATAACTAAATTGCCTCTTCGAGTTCTGCGGAAGCAGGATTTTGGCCCTCGGGGACCAGGACTGGACACCCCATGCGATACACCCACCTTGGGTGCAGGGCTATGCAGAGGAATCCCCGCTCGTCTCCGGCCCACGGCGATGTGAGGACGGCCTGCGTGAGGTTGAGGAAGGGCCGGTCGATCCTGGAGCCGTTGGCTAAATAGACCCACACATAACCCAGCTGCTCCGCCACGAAGAAGCGGTGGCTTCCATCGTCTGCGTGGACCATGGCCACGGGGTTACGCAGACCATTGGCCACTTCCTGCAGACACAACTCCAGGCAGCCTTTGGGATCCTCACGTACCAAGCCCAGGTTAGCATTAAGTTCTGGAGAAATTAAATGCAGGAAATGAAAATATGTTAGTAAATCATCTTGATTGTAGCAACAAACTGGGAAAAAATTGTATTTGTATTTACATGGTTTCCTATTGACTGAACTTAGATAGTCGATATAAATGTCTTAGCATTTTTATATTAGCATTAACATGTAGCTCAGACTGCCGCTATGTTATTTTTACAGGTTTTGTTTTGAACCCATACCTGCGTTCGTTAAGACGTTGGGGTAGCAGTACTGTTTGTCCTTAAGCTCCAGAAAATCACAAAACCTTTTGTGATCTTCTTCTAATGCAGAAGTCAAGTTAGCAAACTGCTGTGGGTTCCCCAAGTCCTCCAGGAGGAGGCTGAGCGTGTATCGACACTCCCGCCAGTACTCCGAGCAGTAATCCCGACACAGACCAGGCAGGACCCTCATAGGTGTGTTGGCATCTTCAGCGTCATATAGGTGGGCGGAATATGGAGAACATTCCTGGAATGATACAGGCATTATCTTATAAGAGACTTTATCTTAGTTGTGTTCATATTTTTTCATCTAACTTTGGGTATCAGATACCGATTTGTGTAGATTGGAGGAAATGAATGAATCACATAAACAGAGTAATTTGTAGACAAATACTTACATGGCTCCTCACTACTTTACTTTAACCAGTCAGGCCAGGATTATATACCGCTAAGTAAAAATGGATCCAAAACAGGTCCACTCCGTTATTAAATGTCAACCACACTGTCCACACCCAGAAAGGGGAGCTTTAGGCAGAAGGAAGCACAACACCCAAACCAGCATGAGGTCAACATGGGCAGTTTCACTGACTGTGGGTCCATCATGGGGACCAGAGCCAAAAACAAACAACGAAAAAAAAAAAAAAAAACATCAAACAGCAAATTACCCAAGCACTCATACAATGGTGTTTCTTCCTGGAAGTAAGAGACCAAATCTAGACAAGAACACCACCAAATGTGGGCTTTAGAACAAACTAGAGAGCAAGAAAGAACAAGTTTAAGATATATAAGACAGGACCAGAAGCTGGAAGTTGAAGCCATAAAGGGCGAGCACACTCTTGCACCTTCATGTAAACAAGCGGGACAATTTCCTGATTTAAAAAAAATAAAAACGTCCGTTAACATTTTTCAGGTGCTGATTTGTGTTCATTCATTTAGTTCTTACCTTATATGTTCAAATATGCATTTTTTATGTTTAGCTTCAGTTGTTTGTTTGAGGCTGAAAGAAAAGTGTTATATTATACTGTGTGTAGATGGGACTTTTGCATCAGTCATAATGTCCCATATTCCTAATTGTCAATATTAGGAAAACATGACAGAATCTAGTTGCATTAATATAACATTTCAGCTCACAAAAATCAGACTTATCAATTTTAGCTTTGATTCTAAACAAAGAGAAAATGTAAAGATGCTTTGTCCACCTTTTTTTAATGTTGGCGGTTTAAACCAACTATCCATTCATACATTTGACTGTGACTTCAGGCATCACTGCACCTTGACATCCTGTTCATGACCACTATGAACAGGACTAGAGACTAGAGTACAACCCACACTGAAAAAAAGCTCGACACGATTCTTTGAGGATGGGAAGTCTGTCAAATTGACCCCAGCATAGTTTAAAAATACATTGGGAAACATTCGATCATTAAAGTAATGATTAGTTTGGTCTTCATTTGAAAAAATAAATGAAAAAAAAATGTCCAGAAGAAAGTTAAATCCTGCAGGCCAGTAGGTGGCAGTGTTGCAAACAGTTTTTCCATTTTATTTTAATTTACAACTTTTCCATCAGACACATGCTCGATAAACAATGAGTGTCAGCAAAACGTGCTGCAATGTCACTGTCTCCTTAACTTGCACACATGGATAGAATAAAATATCTTTGAGAAGTGTTTTTATTATCTTTTTTATGACCAAAACACAGTTTGTGTGTGGACAACAATTGCAAATGCTGCAGAAAAGAATTGACACGAACAGGGCTTTATGCATGATTTGAAGTAAAATTAAAGTGTCTATTGTTTATTGACACTCTATGTCCATAGATGTTAGTAAAATAATAAAGAAAGTTGAAAACAGCTGTTCACATTTAGTAATGGCAGTGTTTCGTTTGGCATTTTAGTAGAAACATCACGTCTGAGGCTTTGCATTGATGGCAGCAGATGGAAATGTTTTGAACAGATGATTTTTTTCTGATTAAACTATATTTTTGATTTAGCCTCTGCATCCAGCAGCACAAAACTGCATTATGAAGCAAGATAAGACTTTTGGGGGAAAGTGGGAGACGTTGATCCAAAGTTACTGTAATTCACATTTTCTTCTTTAATTTAATCTTCTGCTGCTGTCTAAGTAACCATTGTTGAGACAGTTTAAGTCCTTTCATCATAGAGTTGCAGAAATGCATGACTACAACCAGCTGCTCTCTAACAATAGAGTCATTCCAGACAACTGTAATTTACTGTTTTCATCTGTCTTTCTAAAACCCTTTCGCTGCACTCAGGGATCCAGAAGTCTGTGTTTTATGGCTGTGATAGAGACGCGCGTTTAGGCAAACCGGTATCATCAAACAACACTCACAAGAAAATTAAACATTTAGGTTTAATTGTTCTAGGATTTTTTTCATTGGATGTTTGCATTTTTCTTCTGACACTATTAAGAGTTAAGCTTAATCAAAAATGATATTTTTGTTATCAGAACATTTATATTTTATGATTTTCTTTGCCTGATGAAATTCCACTTGTGTAGTTGAATTGATTCCACACACAAACACAAGGGCAACAGACTCGCCTCCTATATGATTTTTCATTCTGATATATCCACATTTCTTTTTTTTTTTATCACCAATCTATAGACAAGTCTGGGCATGGGAGTTAGATATCCTAAGATTTTCAAAAACAATGCAACAGAAAGTCTTTGAAACTCCCAGGGTTTGTCATGTCCTGGATGAGTTACACAAACTTATGGATTGATAGCAGTGGAAAGTACCTGACATTTGTTTCATTGTTCCCCAGAAAAAAGAAAATCAAACTATTCTCAGATTTCCATTTAGACCAACATCATATATAAATGAAACTGCTTCACTAAACAGATGGTCTCATTTTAGTTTCTTTTTCATAAAGTGCTTTTTTTGTTTGTTTGTTTTTATTGTCGTTTTTTTTTTTTTAAATTAATGCTTAAAATTAATAATTACTGCTTTCTCTATGTCTTACTTAGCTGACCTCGTGTCAACCCATTTCCTGCAGGACCGTGAAATACCCCTCACCCCTGTGGTCAGAGGAGGAAATTGTTGTTTGTTTGGTTAGTCAGGTTTGAGGATGGTGACAGTCTCCCTTCTGTTTCTTTGACAAACACACGCTCATTTCCCCCTCTGTCTCTTTCTTGTTGTTTTTGACTCCATGACACATATTGTGATTGATCTCAGAGCCAGGAAGCTCTCGGAGTGAACAAAGAGTGGCTTCTGTGTGATAAGTTTAGCCAGTGTAACCTGACTACCTTCAGTTCCTTGTTTTTTTATTATTATTTTTATCTCAAACCACTAAACTCGAAGCAGGAAACCACTGTCAGCGAGTTTGTTAGTCAAAGTCGTTTTTAGCCAATTGTTTGTGCAGATGAAAAACTTTAAAAATAAACATTTTTATGACAAATCTCACTGCAAAGAAAGCTAATGTGGGGGGTAAAGTTGTTGCCCTTGTCTCTGTGGGTGACTTATTTGTCTGTTAGCAAAATATCTCATTAGTTACTTTACATATAGAACTTTCTTGGAAATGGACATTGGATATACATCTATAACTAGTTAACTTTTCAAGATGGCTGCCAGAGTAAACATATCTAATATAACAGAAAATGGTTATAAGTCAACTAGTTTTACAGATATTGAGCCAGATTCTAGGCTGATAGTAGTAGCTGAAAATATCCCTAAAGCAAAAGTTTCTAAAAGAAAAATGGAAAATTTGTCCATCAAAACACATACATTTTTGCTCTTAAGGAAGTTGTTAGAGCTATTTTGTTTCTCTGCATATGCAATTTTTATCTGTATGTAATAATAAAAACTAAAATTTGTCAGCCTCACATATTTACATTGTTGCAAAGTCAGCCAGCAGTCAAACTTCACTAAAAGCAGCGACACTCTGCAGCACTATTATTACACTCAAAACTGCACAGCATGGAAACAACTGCCAAGACCTGTAATTACCACAGTGACATAACCTATATTTTAAAATTCAGTGATTTGTCACCATCTTTTTACAGAGAATATGATTTATTAAGCCTTTTTTTTGGAATGTGTTTGCCTTAAAATTGACAAGAATTGTTGCTGTTATTCAAAGTATTTATGGTCTAGTAATGAGTCTGTGCATTTCTGCTCCTGCAGATTTTACCCTGACTTCACGGGCCACGCCAAATTTGTGCCGCACCTACAATTCAATTTGCGCTCACATGCTGCACGTAGTCAGCGCCGGGGCTGCAAAGTCAGCAACATAATTATGTAATCAGTGAGTGGGACTGACTTCAAGGCTCATTCCAGTGATGCAGAGGTTCGGTGTGGGGATCTGTTTAGGATTAAAGAAGTTCAAAAAAAGAAACTAAAACACACGGAAACAGAAAAAAAAATTTTTTTTAATGGGATAATTTTCCAAACTGCAGTAATTTTCAGATTACCACAATATATTCTAAACTTAGAGAGAACTTCCAGGCTGTTTCTGTGTGAGCTGTAACAGTTAAAAGCAAATGCAATGCGGCGTAAAAGGAGGAAGAGCTTTAATTTTAAACTAAATTAATCAAGATGGATTTTATCACAGGAGATGAACCAGATATAACCAATACTATTTCAGGAAAGTTCATTTGAGGTTTGATATGAAGGTTTTAAGCAACAAGAAGCACTTTTATGTGTCAAATATGACTTGCAGCTACTACCACACCAAATCTTATATTTGTTAAACTGACTGAGTTATTTTTCATGTTGCTATCTTCAAACCATTGAGGTATCCATCATGAAAACTTCAAAAAGTAGCTTCTGAGAGTTTAATTGAAATCTTCCCACCGATTCACAAGATATTTTGCTAACACAGACCATATGTGGACACACACAGACATGGACTAAAACACCACCATGTAATAATACAAACAAATGCAATGTGCTTCTCTCTAAGATGTGTCAAACTCAAGGCCCCCGGGCCAAATCTGGCCTTCATTAGCATTTTATCCGGCCCCCAAGGTACAACTTTAAATGGAAAAAGTTTTACAGTTTCTTTGTTTGCCACTGGATTTGGTGCATTCTACTCATAACAGTTAGACAACGTTCAAGCCAAGAGAATTAAGTTTAATTTTTTTTGATAATCTTTGATTTTGGTGTGGAAAGAGCGAGATTGTTGACTTTCCTATCTTCTTCTGCATTTGCTTCTTATTATAAGGTCAATTAATTGAAGGAGGGTTTTCTTTTTTAACTGATTTGTTGGACTGTGAACGAATGTGTCCTCCACTGACTGGACATCAGAGCCGTTTGACCTTTCAGCTTCTCTACATTTCAAAATAACAAACAGTCACAAATGCTGAATTACCAAATCTAATGCAAAAGAGACAGTTGTGCTTGTGAAATGACAACTAAGAGGCAGTGAAAGGTTTTTATCTTACCTGGCAGAGGATGCTGCGGATGTATTTCCCACATGTTGTAAAACCTGAGTGGTCAAAGTTGTCCATGATCTTGTAAAACCTGCTGGATATTTCTTCATCCTTATTCAGATCACAGCATCCAAACTTGCTGTACTCTTTACAGAAGACCAGTGGCTGCTGAGGCCCAAAGGGAGGCTTGTAATCCAAACATTGTGGGTGACAGCACCCCCATCTGGTCTGGAGGAGCAACAGCGGGACCAGTGGAAGTAGTGTAGAGGAAAGGATGGACCATGAGGTGTAACGGGGGACCAGAACACTGGTCTGTAGAGTCATGTTATTAATATGCTGTCTCTGGCTTCAGAGACGTCCGTCGTTTGGACCAAAAATAAGATAAAATCAGCTTGTGGGGAAAATTTCACGATTTTCCAACAGGATCTATGGAACACAAATATAACATTTACATTTTAATTTCCTATTTAAATTTATGTTTAACAATTGAGAGATTCAACATCAACAGTTTTTTCTGTTTTTTTCTCTTCCACACATTTTTTTTATTTGAGAACGTCTGCATACATTGTGCTATATATTTAGCGTTATTTATAACTATTTCCCTTGCAGATATACAAATACATCTGTTCAAGTCCTTAAGAAATATTACTCTCTGCTTCTGCATAGTAGCTCGTTTTTTTCCTTGTATACTTTATAGTTTTTGCTTTTAGTCTACAACTTTTAGCTTCTAATACCTGCTAGGCTAGCCTGGTTAAAACCAGCCCCTTGTCCTTCGCTTTGCTTTGTATGAGGGTCTGGACTCTCGGCTATGGAGAAGCAATTCTTGCTGGAGGCGTGGCCTCTGTTGAAGCTTAAAATGATTGTCCACAACGTATGTGTGCCAGCTCCACTGTGAAGGAGGCTAAGCTAAGAAGCTAACTGAAAACTGTGTGCACTGTTAACAAGGAGAAGAGTACGGAGCTGAACGAGATGGCTGTAAATGAGAGCTGCTGCTTTGTCAGACAAATTTATTTTAATTTGGAAGCCTTATCAACGCGGACTGGCTTCATTCACTTCCTCCACTGCTATTGCTAAACTAACTTGCAGCCACTGCACAGAAAATCGACGTTCTGTTCTCTGATTCTCCTGAAGAAATCCTTGTCTATGGGATAAATCCCAGACGGAGCAGTGAAGGGAAACTAGAATTGAGCTGAACTGCGTAGGAAGGCAAGGGCCAGGCTACTGCTAGGTTAGCAGCTAGTCTAAGCACGGCAGGGACCAAAGTAGGTTGCTGCCATCTTAAAACAATCCCAAAAGCAACGATTTCACCACAGTTCTTAAAATCACTTATTTATAAACTTTTACACCACTTTTAACTTTGCATTTTACAGTTATTTACATCAAACTTTATTTGCAAACAAAACAGCAACATAAGTGACCCAAAGCTTACCTTGTGCCACATGGGGCTCTTCAAACAGGAATATTATAATACTTATTCCGAAATGCAAAAGTAAACTGACAACACAAAGGTTTATGAAACAGCATTTGCACAAACCATGTGAAATTTTTTGAGATTGGTTATTTTAAGACAGCAGCCATCCACTCAGTCTCGGCCAATTTTAAAAAGTCATTCATTAAATTAATCGGAATTTTGCACCAGATTGAGGTTGTCCATTAAAATATTGTTTTGAGCTGCACTGTAAAAGAGCAGAGCTATCACTTAAAATTACAACATGAGGAATAAAAGGAAAGCAAACATAGAAATGGTCATGAGCAAACTAGTAAATAAAAACATATATATACTTGTTTTTCAAGCTAGCTGTAGGAACAAAGAGCGTAAAAATGGTTAAAATAAGTCAAATTGTGTTTGAATCTCTATGCCTAGTTGAAAATCTTAAACTGTGAACTATGAACACAAGTGTTTTTAAAAGAAAAAAAAGTCAAGTGACATTTCAAGCAGTCCTTTAGACATTTAAACCTGCACAACCCCGGTTGTATCTCCAAGCGTAGATGTGTGTGTTTAAACACACTCGCGCAGCATCACACCTGCCTGCAAGTCGACCAGAGACCTTCAGAGTGCTCAGGTTGGGTTACATCATCCACCCATACACCGCCCTCATACGTAACACTCTGTGTGCACAGATAAAACTGAATTCAGATGCAGGGACTTCTGATCAGAGGGACACAACGTAGCTTAGTCCTTCTTCTGTCTCCATGAGCAGAAACACCTGTGGATCACAACAGGAAGAGAGGAAGAGGTCAGTTCAAAACAGGAGCTTTTCTTTCACACTAAAACTATGAATTCAAACAGAATCTTCAAAAGGAGACAAACCTTTAAGGGGCATTTGAGAATAAAAATAATCCACCTTCATCCAGGGTTTGTGAAAAATATTTACTTCCAGGCTGAAGTCACCTTGAAACTCTTCCTGTGTTTGCTCTGGACGTGCTCCCTCAGCTGAAATGGGCACAAGCAGACAGGCAGGCAGGCAGACAGACAGGCAAACAGACAGACAGCAGGGACTGAAAGAGTCTGAGGGGTCCTTTCTTTCATTTAGACCAGCAGCCACGCTGCAGCCTCTGCAAAGATCCCTCCCACTGTGTCTTCCCTCCTCCTCCTCCTCCTTCTTTCTTCTTTTCATTTACTCTTCGAAGAACACACAGCATTCCTTCCTGTAGCATGTGGCACATTTTGCCCCAGAGTTGCTACTTTCGAACTCTCCTCCCTCTGCGCTCCCCTTCTGCCCCTAACATTTTAGCATTCCCACACCTCCTCTCTGTCTCTGCCTCCAGACAGTCGCACTGGTATACGTTTGTGTATGTGTGTGTGTGTAGGAGAGCACATCTGTGTGTGTATGTGTGTGGTCAGATGAATCAGGACGTGTGCTGGAAGAGAAGGCCAATGGATCCTCCAGGGTCCGGTCCAAACCAAGATCTTACGTTAAAGAGCAGCACCAGCCAACTTTTGCATCTGATTGTACTTGTTGCTCCGAACGCCTTTACATCCAGAAAAACATAGTCTGAAGCAAAATTATTTTACTTTGTTTTGGATATTGGTTCACTGTTGAGCCTCACTGAGGTTGAATTGAACAACAACCTCTAAAATTGGACAAACAAGGGGGAAAAGCACACACGCAGAAACAAACCAGTTAGGTCTACAAAAAAATTAAGTGAATTCACATTGATCCAGGAGAAACTTAGTAGGTTCTGGTTAGATGTTTTTTTTAAGTATTTACATTAAATCAGACGATCCAGATTAGTTACACCAAATTTGAGCAAACATACCGTTTGGTGTTAAATTGACTCAAATAGTTACCTTGGTCGACAGAAAATGGCTCCAACTTTGTCTGTTTTACAGATATTGAAGGAAGAATTGGTGTAATAGATGAGAGTTATCCCCAGTACACACCCCAAGAGCTAGTAGACCATTATGTTCAAGAGTAATTTCCGGGAGGAGCTCAGAATAGAACCGCTGCTCCTCCGTATCGATATGAGTCAAGTTGAGGTGGTTAAGGCATCTGAGTATCTACTCTCTTCTGAGATTTTCAGGGCATGTCCTACTGGAAACTCTGTGTATCCTCTCCTGTGTGGCAAAACCGGCTCCGCTAGGAGGAGCTGGACAGTGTCATTACGTGTCACAGTATTTTTTTCTACTGGACATTAGTATTTCTTTCTACTGGACCCGTTCCCTCCACAGCCTGATAAGAGGTTGAAAATGAAGATGAGCAAAAACAAAGGAGCCGTGATCTGCATTTATATTTGTGTCGGGTTTTTAGTGTAATATAACACCATCTGCGTCTCATTATTATCAAGCTTCATTTTAGGTCAGAAGGACCTCAGTCAGGCTGGCAGACGCTTCATCACTCTGCATCTCCCAGGTAGAAACATCGACCAGAGCCAGACACTGTTTGTTGCACAGATCATTGGGTGTTTTATCAAAGATTGTCATTATTAATGAGAGGAAAACTGGGCTCTAATTACTAGAAAACTGTTGCCCATCAGTTCTACATGACATCACAAACTCAGAGTAGATTTTGTATCCTTTCACCTGAATTTTTTTAAAAAGTGGGGTTCAAAGAGAAAAATCACCATAAAGAGAACTATATTTAAAGCTAAATGTTTGAGATGGAGTTCCTGTAGGCTACCAGTGAGGTATTTGTTGTTATAACTCTGTAAATTCAAACAGTTGACCTGGACCTCAAAATGAAGGGATTTTTTCTGCAGACAGCATTTAAACTTTGCTAGTAAAGCGTGTTAATCTTTATAATGACTAAGTATGAGTCATTCCTTACGGGAAGAGAAAGCTAAGTGCGCGCGCGCGCACACACACACACACACACCTACACACACACACACACACACACACACACACACACACACACACACACACACACACAC
>JAUBOC010000077.1:14353209-14363918 GCA_032275365.1 Anablepsoides cearensis
TTTAAAAGTATACTTAATACACTTAAAATTGTGCTTTTGTACAACTTAAATACAACTGAAGTAAGCTAATCATCTCAACACAAGTATGTCTCTAACTCCGGTGGTTTTTACAGGCTTTGGGTTGAAACGTCTTGTGGTAGTAGCTGAGAGTCAGCCCTATGATACACTCTGAGAGCTAACAGATCACACAAAATCTTTCTTTAAAACTTCAGCACTCAGTCCTTCAAAGAATGTTCCTTTAGTTCTTGATTGATTCAGAAGTCGTTGTTGTGACTGTACTTGTGAGTCAATTTACCTTAAATTATCAGGGTATTTTAAATAAAACATGTCAGAAATTATCGAAATATTTTAAAAATTTGATTAATGCATAGAAAAAAATATTGTAAAAGAAATAAAAAGAAGTAAGACGATAGCTTTGAGTGAGACCACTCATATTCCAACATTAACTCTTTCTGTATCAAACTGACTCATAATTTAAGGCTTTGCAGGCTGTATAGAATGATCTCATGGGCCAGATTTAAACCCGAATGTCTCCAGTTGATGGTCACGGATGTAAAGTATAATTCACAGCTGAGCGCTTCAGGGGCAAAAAACGACATCTGAAGCAATTTTTCAGACAGTCGTGGCCCCTTATAGCAAAGGAGGAACTTAAAGCTGCCAGTGCTTGTTTCCATTAAAACAACCAAGCTGGTCTGACCTTGACCCTGAAAGAGATCCACTGCTGCATGTTCGGGAGGAGGATGACATAAACTGGGCCGCCGTGTAAGCGTGACGAGTACACATCATGCCATCAATGTCAAACTCTGACTTTGAGTCAGATATGTTTCATCCAGACATGTTTGCTCTGTCGTCTGTGACACGATGACTTTGACCAACTCTCATTAGTGATGCTGAAACCGACTACATGAGAAGGAGACCTCTGGTCCAAAAACACAGTTTGTAGGGTCCTCAAACGTCCTCAGTACTGCTGTGTCCCTGGCACTGCAGCAACGTTTGTAAAAGACGTTGCAGCATCACTGAGCTCACCTAAGAGTATTCACTTCTGTTCAGTTTATTTATAAAGCATCAACAACAAATGTCTCAGGGCATTGTACACAAAACAATCAATCTAAGGAAGCCAGCAGATTGCGTTGAATCACTTTATCATAGTCTCTCATTCTGAGCACCTCTTATTTAATTGTGTTATTTAATTGTAATTCTTTTGTGTTTCACTGTTTATCTGCTTCTATTCTAAGTAAACTATAGATTTAACAGCATAAGAGCTGTGTGGTGTTGAGCTGACGGGACCTCCTCTGTTAGAAAGAATACATATAAAAGTGTTGTTGTGGTTACTCGTATGGGGGGGTGAGCAGTCTGGTTACTTGCAGCGCTGCTGTGAGTCACTGCGAGTCACAGTGTGCACACTGCTGAATGTGCTTTTCATGACTGAAGGATTTGGGGAGACATTAGACAGCAGACATGCACATTTAAACACCGGTCAAAAGGATGACTTTTTGACTTTTTTTTCTGCATCTGAGAATACATTGATCTGCAAATACAGACGAGTATTATATAAATACTATATTCTATTATTCAAGTAAATGTGACTTAGTAAATATAACTAGTTCCCTCCTCTCCCTTTCCTCCTTGTTCTTGCTACTCGGTGGGGACAATTTTCAGGAAGATGCAGCCTTGTGGGGACCGGATACTTGATGTTCGGTTTAGGTCCAAGGTGTGAATTGAGTTTAGGTTAGTTTTAGGGTCAGGTAGGTACCTGTGAGGTTAGGCTTAGGGTAAATGGTCAGGGTTAGGATATAAAATTAAAAAAAAAAATGAATGGAAGTCAATGGAAAGTCCCCACAAGGATAGAGAGACATGGTAGGTGTGTGTGGTGACGAGTAGCTCTGAAAAGTACAGGATTAGAGAATTATATAACGTCCTCTGAAGTTGGCAGGAGATGAAGAAAGTGCCTCTGGTGTTTCCCCTCACACGCGTGCACAAAACACAAATCAATTTGCTGCAAAACAAGCAATCATCAATCACTGAAACATGCAGCATGCTGGAGGCTGTGGGTGAAATGAGGCAAAATTTAGCATAATAGCAAAGTTTGACTGGGCAAAAATATAGATATAATGTCAGCAGCTCTGGTGTTCAAGATTGGACAGTAAAAAGAGGCAGAACTTAGAAAATGTTTTTTTCCTAATCTATCAGTGAAGCTCTTGATGTGCAGTGATGTCAAAAGAAGCAGTAAATCCTCATGGATGGGGATAAAACTCTCACATCTGCAGTTTGTTGAAAGCCTTAAATATGATGTTTATTTCTTTTTTTTAAGCATTGCAGTTTTTCCGATTTTTAAAGTAATTTATTATAGATAGCACAGCTTTTCTAGCATTTACAGTAATTTAATTGTTTTAGTTGCACAGATTGTATTTTCCTCAGCTTTGGATGAAAGACAGAAGCTGCCAGGCCACAGAGAAATACCAGCCTGAGAAGACAACATGTGAGTAGAGAAACGCAGCATGGCTGATGGCACTAAAACAGAATTTTTATATTTTCTGGACCTAAGCAGCAGAACGTTTTATTTTGCTTTTTTTAACCCTCTTTATATATAATGAGAAATCTTTGACTTGGAAAGGTGTTTCTTCAACTGGAATTTGTTATTATCAAGTTATTTATTATTTATTTATATTCATTTTTTTATTCAATTTTTAAAAACACCAGCATTTGCACATGTATTATTTTTCTGATCAGTTACTTTGTACAAAATACTATAATAAATAGTTAATTATTATAAGCAAAATAATTTTTACTTTTAATTGAGTAAAAGTACTAAAGTAGTACTACTCTTACTTGAGTACAACTTTGGTGTGTTCTACCTCCAAATCTCCCAAATCAGTTCACCCTCAATATATGTATTTGTCTTCTCTGAAATTTTAGAAATTAAAAGATGTTTTTTTATGTTTGGGACTTAAAACTTGATGGATTTTTATTAAAACTCTTAGAAAATAATCACTGGATGTACAACTGATCATACTTTGGGTTCAATTGAATTCAGCTGCTTAAGTGAATAAACCTTAGCCAACACAAAAATCACTTCAGCTCGGTTATTTCTGCAGATATTGAGCTAAACTTTGGTGTCATTCCCAACACATAATCTGAGCTAATGTGCCACTCTGCATAAGACTGTGCAAAATGTTATTATTATTATTATTATGATTATTATTATTATTATTAATTTATATTTTACAGAATAAAATTATTTTGAGGTTGGGATCTTTTGTTCACGAGCCACAGTATTCAGGTCTCTGTGGGTCTCTGTGGGTCTCCAGCTGTGCCCGCGTTACCAGAACAAAAGTGACGGGAAAGATGGGAATGACAGAGAGGAGCGAGGAGAGGAATGAAAGGGTGAATGAACAGCCTCCCAGCAGCCAGATGTTCGGTTTCTTTGCGCAACATCTGTCACAAACGTGGAAACTCGCGAGAGAGAATGGAGGCGAGTGCAGAGTCAATCCAGATGAGACGGGAAGAAACAAACTCAGGTGCATGAAAAGGTGCAGCAGGAGGGATTATGAGATGATCCGACTGGTTTGTAATGAATATAAAATGTTAGATTATCTATTGGCTTTAATGGGAATTAACTGTCTTTGAATTACAGGTATATTTCATTTCATGGCAATGCATTCCAGTTGTAATCAGACATTTAATCTTGACCACAGTATCTCTGCAGAAAGTGCTGTTGCTAACGAGGCTAACAGAAATCCACAGTCAGATCCAGTGTGACAGATCATGACCTGTGACAAATATGTTTCTTCTGCCTCAGCAGAACTGGACCAAGAGCCTTCAGCTACTGACAAATCTGATGAGCTCATTTAAAAAAAAAAAAGAGCAGTGTGCCAGAGAAAATAAAATTATAATTCAAAATCAGAGAATTCTTTGTCTGGATCTTTATTCTAACTGTGAAACTTGAGTAATTTAATCAGATGCACAGTTTAAATAAAAAGTGCAAATAAAAAAAAAGTCTAAATACTTTTTTTTTCTTTAGTAAAAAGGATGTTTACAGTTTTAAAAAAAATAATCTGATGATTTAAAATTAGGTTTTTAGTGAACCTTGATAAAAATGTTGAGCTCAATCTCACTAGTTTTTGTGTTAACTTTTGTGATCTGTGAGCACTTGGAGTATATGTTAGGAATGACTCACCTAACGTCACACCGTTTTAGCTAATTATCTCTCAAATTAACTCAGTTATAGCCATTTTTGTCTTTGCTAAGATTTATTAGCTGCAGCAGCCATTTTAAACTGGACTTGCAGTACATAAAAAAAGTTATTCAGTTATTTGTCTACAGCTCATGGTTACTTTCTGAGAGTTTCATTAAAACCCATCTAGTGTTTTATGAGATATTTTGCTAACAGAAAACAATCAAGGTTGACTGACAATGCTTTAAGGAAAGTGTTGTCTATGTAGTATATGTATACAGGTGCTGGTCATAAAATTAGAATATCATGAAAAAGTTTATTTATTTCTGTAATTTCATTTAAAAAGTGAAACTTGTATATTATACAAGTATATATTAACTTGTATATTATAATCATTCATTACACACAGACTGATATGTTTCAAATTTTTTTTTTATTTTGATAATTATAACTGACAACTAATGAAAAACCCCAAATTAAGTATCTCAGAAAACTAGAATATTGTGAAATGGTTCAGTCACATTTCTCCAATGGCAAATGAGACAGTTTGCTAACAAACATAAAAACAAAACACAGATAAAAATGTGACGAGCTTTGATCAGAAAGCAGCCCAATTATAGCACCAAAACCGTCTTATAGGCTTTTTGTTTTTCAGCAGATGTTAGGGTGAATGTTGTCTCCATTTCCTTTTAAATTTGAAATAAAAGAATACATTTTTGCAGTAACAGACAGTAATGGGGGCTTGATTGATTCAGAGCGACGTCTAGCTGCTGACCCTTTGAAGTACTCAATAAACTCTTTATCTGAGAGAAATCTGACCCAGGTGTCACACACACCTCAGCTGACTTCACTTAATTAAGAACCTACGATTTACAAAAAGGGTTCAGTTTAAAGAAGAAAGAACCAAGTTACAGAGATAAAATCAGCCAGTGACAGAGTGAGCATCTGCATGATTTAACCCTAAAGTAGATGTTTTTTAGATCTAGATTTAGATTTATTTTGGTAAATTTACATTACAAGAAAAGAAAACGAAATGAAACAATTTTGAAAAACAAAGAAGGCTTTTTGCCTACCCTATTCAATGGCTCTCATACTGTCCATAGACACACACACACCTTAAATATACATGTGTATACATATGCACATACATACACATATGTACATTACATGCATACATGGTTACAAAATACAAATATAAATCTACATAACAGTATAAGCTTTTATAATTTTACATTTTTTAAAGTTCACCAAAAAACCACATAATTTGAGATCATCATCTAACTCATTCCATAATTTCACACCAATAACTGAAACACATCTAGATATGGCTTTGCTTTTCTCTTTAGCTTTTAAAAATTAACAAACTTCATCAATTACATCACTCTCTCTTAACTTAAATATTTTTTGAATTCCAGAAGGAAGAATTTTATTCAATGCTTTATACATTATTTCTAGTATTTTTATGCACAGAATGTCCTGAAATTATAAAGTGTTACTTTGAATGAAAAGTTTATTAGTTATCATCTCTTGTTAACTTGGGACAATTCAAATCAATTTTGAAGGACAGAGACATCAGACCACTTGGCTCCTGTAAATGCCCTCAAGTTTAGTTAATGTCTATGGGTTTGTGTTTTGTTTTATTTTTATTTATTTTATGCTGCTGTCTTGGCCAGGTCACTGTTGGAAAAGAGGTTTAAATCTCAATGAGTTAATTTTCTGGTGAAATAAAGGATACTACTACTACACCTGTAAAGACTTCAGCATAAAAAAAATAAAGTTAACGGTGAGTTCTTAAATACAGAAATGTAGTTTATCCACGGTGAACAGAGGAGACGTTTAAACTGAAACTATTTTTCAGTCCTAAAATCTCATACATTGAGCTGAGATATGGCCATGCTGCTCTGGTTTCTCCACTTGAGTTTCTTCAACCGTCTCCATTGCTGGGTTCTGTTTGAAATGAAGGTGGGAGCTCAGCTCACCATCGTTAACAAGGATGACGTGATTCCAAATCTGTCCCAGGTGTGAGATACGACTGTGATTGGTTTCCCTTGTGAGGAACATGTAGCCAATTACATCAAGAAATCAGGGTATTTAGTACATCAAGAACAAAAAAACAGCAACAGCTGATTACAAAGCTGAGTCTAAAGTAAGGAGAAATTAACAAGCTTCTAAGAAATGTAGTGGAGTCAAAAGTTCAATATTTGTCTTTGAAATGTAGTGGAGTGAAAGTTATGTTCCCTATAAAAGAATTACTCAAGTAAAGAAAAGATACTCAAAATGTACTTAAGTACAGTTCAGTAAACATACTTTGTTACTGTCCACCACTGCTTATTTGTAATATTGCTCAGAAATATGGGGAAATGCAAATGAAAGAGCTATTGACATATTAGTTAAGTTACAAAAAAAGCTATTAGGCTTATTAATAAAGTGGAATATGGTGAACAAACTTCAAATCCTTCTGTGTATTATTTCAAGTGGCAGGAGCAGAAAATCTAAAGGCCTTTTTAGCAAGTTCAGTTCTAACTTTTGGCACCTGCATCATAATGATGTCCTGAGGACGCATTTTGATGTGTGTGCTTTGCTTCCATCTGTGACAAACGCTAAATCTTCTTTTTTTAATAGGACGGTCTGCAGCACCTTTGCAACCATATTCAGAGTCAACCATGTCTGTCTTTTAATGACCATCTCTGAACAAAATCATTAGTTGTAACTACAACAGAGTAACTTCTGGAGTCAATCTGGTTTAAGATGGTCATAGCTCAACAACCTTATCACACACTAAAAAGGCAACAACTCTTCCATTGTGACAAACACTGAGCTTAGGTTGATGTGAGTAGATGAGTCATTCCAACACATACTGAGTGCTAATTTAGTGGAGATCCCACAAGATTTCTGTCTAAAACTCTTGATGCAAGGCAGCAGGCATTAGCCACCCCTTCAATATTTGCTAGTTTCAATAAAGCCCTATCATCCCATCAAGAAATTCATAAAACAAACCAGCAAAAAGGACAAGTTTTTAATTAGGACGATTCTTTGTTGACCAGCGTTGGTTTTGAAAATAAGATTTTGCACAATCTCACGATTAACCTTTTTGCTACAACTAATCATGAAACTTTTCTCTATAAATCAGGGGTCTCAAACTTCAGTCCTCGAGGGTCGCTATCCTGCATGTTTCAGAGGTTTTCCAGCTCCAACACCCCTGATTCAGTGACTGAATTAACTCTTCAAATTGGGCAGAAGCCTGTTAATCACACAGCCATCAAAGTCAGCCTGATGTCGATATCCTGCGCAGTGTCTGCTTGTAGTTTATTTCACCTGGGCCAATCAGCAAACAGAGGGCGGAGTTTTGAACGATGTTGATTTTCTGTGCAGTGTCTGGTTGTGAGTTTAGCAATGGCCCTGGGATGGACTTGCGACCTGTCCAGGGTGTACCCAGTCCCTCGCACTGTGACAGCTGGATATGGGCACCATTGACCCACGCGACCCTGAAAGGAATAAGCATGTACAGAAAATGGATGGATGGATTATCAATCAATGAGGCACTGTCTGTGGTTATTCGAGTAGGTCTTAATATTAATGGATAGAAACGTAAACCAAACATCAAGTTCACAAATTCAGTTGTTTTGATATGCTCATTATATTTTAACATATCAATGTTGAAACTTCCACAAATACAAGTAAATTTTTCATTACACCTTTCATACATCTCAGATATTTTCTTACTAAACTCGTGTATACATGAGCCAGGAGTTTGATAAATACGACTAATATACGACCCCCCCCCCTTTTTTTTTATACCTATTCTGACCAAACATTTGACAACAGTCCAGGCCATCCAGTAGTTCACTTCCTACAGTAAACCAAGTTTCTGAAATTGCTATTTCTCATTGAATGTTTGCAGATCTTGTTTCAGAGAAAATACTTTGCATACTCCTGCTGTTAAAATGTACTAATGAAAACCCTCCCAACCTTACATTAAAGTTATCTTCAGAGTAATATTCACAATACGGTTAGTATTATAACTGAAATTGATCTCTGGGTCTATATCAGCTTCTATATCATAAAACTTATGATCTTTAAAATCAAAACACTTAAAATGTCCACTTTCACCCATTTTTGTATAATGTGTCATTCACCTCCATCAACGTGTTGAGAAGTAAAAATACACCTGTCTCCTGCTCCAGATCTCTCAGATCACATGATAATTTGCTCTTGGCTGTCCCACAGTCCAGACTGGTCCACAGAGGTGACCGGGCCTTTTCAGTTGTGGCTCCGAAACTGTGGAACCAGCTGCCCCTTCATGTTAGACAGGCTTCAACTTTTGGAGTTTTTAAATCTCATCTTAAAACACACCTTTTTTTAAAAGCTTTTAATATAGTAGAGTTGTTTTTCCCTGTTTGTTTGGACTGTTTTTATGGTTTATCATTATTTGTGTATTGCTTGTAATGCTTTGTTTTTAATAGTTGCAATATATGAAGCACTTTGGCCAACAGAAGTTTTTAAATGTGCTACATAAATAAAGTTGACTTGACTTGACTTAAAAAGACAGAAAACAAAACAAACCCTCTAACACATGAAAATCAAGTTATTTTTATCTTGTTCATCTATATTATTCCAGCTCATTTTTGATTGTTAGTATTTTAGCCTCCTCAGGGGAACCATTATGTTTTATCAGTATTTTACAATTCTTTTTCCATGTAGCCAGAGTTGTAAAGTAACTAAGTACAAATACTTCTTTACTGTACTTGAGTAGAATTTTTGGGTATGTGTACTTTACTTGAGTAATTAATTTTCAGCCAGCTTTTTACTTCTTCTTCTTACATTTTCACACAATTATCTGTACTTTCTACTCCTTACATTTTTAAAAAAGGCAAGAAGTATGAAGTTGTTACTTTTATTTCATTTTTGCTTGTTTTCATTCTAGCTTGTTATTGTAAAAAATAAATACTATCCATATAAATTGTGCCTTTTATAGAGTGAATTTAATTGTGGTTGAATGAGAAGTATAAATATATAAAATTCTGATACAGTATTAGTTTGTAATAAAACAAATGATGTCACACTCCAGCAGGACTTAATCATTAAAATAAAAGTACTGTACTTAAGAAGTATTTGTATTTCATGAATTATATTATTGCATTTGGCCGCAGCCGTAGAATAGATTTTGATTTTGGAGAAAAGTTTTGTTCAGCCTTGATATATAAACTGAAACAACTAGACTAGTGCATCTTAAATTTAACATAAATTATTTTAATATGACATAATCATTTCTACATTTTTAAGGAGGAAACCTCCAAACAAATGTCATTACAGAAAATCTAACTGCTCATTTTAAATCAATACTTTTACTTTTAATACTTAAGTACAAAATATATCAGATACTTTAAGACTTTTACTCAAGTAAAGGAGACTTTAACTTTTACCAAAGTCATTTTTTTGGTAAGATACTTGTACTTTTACTCAAGTATTACTTTGTGGGTACTTTATACAAAATGTAGCTTGTATTTTTTTCTCCTTCTTTAGAATCATTGCTTAGTAAGCTATTTCTGTATTCTTCTTTGTAAGGTGTCCATTCATAAACACATCTGTACCCTTAAGTTTTTTTAGCAGTTCAGTTTTATATTTTGTACTCACAAATCTTAGGATGATCCTTGGTTTATTGTTTAGTTTATCTAAGCTAGTATTTTGTTTTTGCGGCACTGTGTGACAAGCAGCAACAGCTTTACTATAAGTATGCACAATTATTAACACACACACACACACACACACACACACATTCTAATTCAAAGTGTTGGCTCATCTCAAAAAATCCACTTCACAGAAGTTTCTGACTGTAGTTTTACGCCTCATTTAATGAAGCGAAGACACGACATCCATCATCAGCTCCAAGATGACCCCAGAGCATCTTAGCTTCAAAAATTGAAGAAAAAAAAAGCTAAAAATACACAAGTTCTTGTTTTCCTTCAGTTTGCCTGAGGTTTGCAGTGAGACGGTGGTTAAAGGAGGTGGCTGCAGATTGCTCAGAGACACTTTGTTCAGGGTGATTAAGGAGCAGACACTGAGCGGATCTGATTAACTGTCTGAGAACAGATGGCTATCAGATGAGGCTCTCCATCAAACTCTTTCAGCTGGACAGGGTTCATGTCGAGAGCAGGGGGGGCTGACGAGACGCCGAAAATTAAAGGGACATGCCACAGAATAAATGACACAGATGAAGAGTTCAACTTTTAAATTAAAAGCTGAACACCCATCTTCCTAAAACCTAGCAGGTTTTCTTTTCATTTGGTTTTATGAGATGGATCAAGTTTTAAATTTGTTTAAACACAAATGAGTCTTTTTAATGTCGGAATGATTGTTAGAACACCAAATTAAGAAGATCTCCAGTAATCCAATTAAAGTTAAAAATGCTTTACTTGGTCATATCTGAGAGATTAAAAGCAGTAATCATATATGGATATTGTCATGGATCTTTGTATTTTTATGAAGAAGGCAGCATGGACTCCTCGTGTAGCTTGTCGAACTCAGCTTTATTCCG
>JAUBOC010000077.1:14373153-14385955 GCA_032275365.1 Anablepsoides cearensis
CACAACACATCACTTACCGCCATCATCTGCAGATTTGTGAGGAAAAGGAACAGAAGTTTACTTTCAGCTGAAAGTCCGTGGGTAAATCCTGCTTAGTTTCCACCACAGTAGTCCAAACTACACCTTTCTTTGGCAATATTGCTTGAACTTTGCTTGAACTTACTAAATAAATAAATAAATAAATAAATAAATAAACAAACAAACTTTGCCTTCAAAAATAAAAATATAATGAATCCAGGCTCTCTGTTCTCCATGGCTGTGGTAAAACAGGACAACCTTTCGTATTGTGCAGAAGTGGCCGGACCTCCACCTTGGGTTGCCAGGTAAGGAGCTGGGCTCTGTTTTAGGTTACTCGGTAACTTTGTTTGTGACGTCTGAAAAATGTGTTTTGAGAAACACCATGTTTCCAGATGCCTAAAAGTACATTTAATTACAGCTAAAAATTGGCTGGGTGCATTTTTTTGGTGTTTGGACTGCTTTTCTAAGCAGTAGAGACCCAAAAATAAGTTTAAAAACATGAAAAAAAGTGAGTTTTGCATAATAGGTGCCCTTTAATAGTGTGAATGCCTGATAAACATTCAGTTAAATCGAAACCCAAAAACTTAACAGTTTGGACTTCACAAATCAGAATTTTTTCATATGAGGTACTAAACTAAGCGACTTCAGTCTGAATACTCATGTTGAATTTTAGCCAACTTTTATATCATTGAGGCAGAGGGTATACAGATCAATTTATATTATCTTATATTTTATTATTATTATTATTATTATTATTATTATTATTATTATTATTATTATTATTATTATTATTATAGAATTAATATTATCAATGTCGATATCATGCAGTGTGACCATAGCCTAATACTGTATTTTTAAGTACAGAGTTTCTTTTTAAATAAATAAACTTACCTTTGGGGGAAACCAGGCCAGAGTCTTGCTTTCATTGTAAATAAACATTTCAGATTCAGGAGCTATCAGCTCATCAAACAGGTGGAGAAACAGGTCCTTTTTGTTCACATTCATGATCTTCCTGTCATCCTTGAATTGCACCTGAGTTAGTAAATAAAAATAAAAGAATAATGATGCTGAAAACACTACAATTTCTATTAAGTTACTTGTAATCATTTTTATTCTTATATTTACCAAAAGCTCCCTTTTGAAGACAGAGTGGTCGGTTGCAGCGAGCTGTCTGAAGGTGTCCTCGACCAAGTGTGTTCGTCTCAGAGTCAGTTGGAAAACTGGAGCACAGGACGACTCTGGAGCGTCTAAAATCCACTGTTCAGGCCATGGTACACCCATCGCCTGCACAACATGATGCGCTTCCTGTTGTTACAAAACTCCATCTTAGTGGTGGACATTTGCAGAAAAATGCAAAATCACCGACGTGGCAATATATATGAATGATGCATTTTATTATAAAATGTACCTTCATCATACGTGCCGAGATGTTAAACACTGCAGTCTTGCAAATCAGAGGCAAAACAAATGGATAGCGACAGAAAATGACAGGTGTTTTCTCAGCTGCGATCTCATCGTCCTTAAAAAGAGAAAAATGACTTTGAAACAAATTAAACCAATTATGGCACTTTAAAACACAGTTCTTACCCTATTATAAAATGACAACCAAAGAGTGATATCTGTTATTGCATTAACAGTAGCGCAGATTTCCTTCACATAAAAGGTGTCCAGTGGGACTGTGTACGATATCCCAGTTTTGTTTGCCTGTAATGAAATGGATTGAACAAAAAGCAAAGACACAGAAACATTAGAAATAAAGATTTTTGTACACATTCCCACTCATTTAAGCTCTTCATCATGTGATCAGTAAACAAACTTTACAAATGGCTGAGTAATACCAGGCAATAATCAATATGTGTTCAATTTTAAAGTTAAATGATAAATTCATAACTTCTAATATTCACCCCAACTCAGAAATCAGAATGAAATGAAGCATTAAACACTGACTTTGTAGAGCAGCTTCAGGGCTTCCAGCAGAAACTTCACTCCTGGGTTGTGAGTTTCTAAGAGGCCGTTCTTTAGCATGAAAGCCAGGGCATTTTTGAAAACCAAGATGTGTTTCATCAGTAAAGGGGCCGACAGAGAAGACCACCAACTCTCTGCAAAGAAAAAAAATAAATAAAGGGCGTCCGAGTTACACAATTAGATAAAAAAGGACCTCTGTTAGCTGCACATTTACTTTAAACTATGTATCACTGACTGCCACTAGGGCTGGGCGATATGGACAAAAAAAATCTTGATGTTTTTTTCATTTGCCGATATCGATAATCTGACGATATCTGTCTATTTTTCTTAAAAAACAAACAAACATGTCAAACTCCGCTTGCTTACTAGGACATCTATGGATATAATAAACTACAAAAACATTTGAAACACGGTCTTTGCACGAGGAGCTTGGTCACATGTGCAAAGTTGGACATATCTGTTGGATAATGGCGCTCTGAGCACAAATATTTAATATAAAGATAGGTTTTAGAGACCAAAGTTCTAGAGGAGAAGTTTACTCACTCAGGAGGACTGCTGCTGACCTGCTCTGCTCTCATTGGATAAAGAGCTCTGGGGTTTGTTTGGTTTGTTGAAAGTAGCATCCCGACTGGGCGGCTTTAACAAGACTACAACAAAATCAACTACAGTTCCCCCCTCCCCCCTTACAGATGACGGAAATCTGTCCTGGCCACGGTTAAAGTTACGAAAATCTGTTTTGGCAACGGAGAGCCCCGTGGTTTTAGCTGCCGCGGGTCCAAGACTGAATCCTGCCCGCTGTTTACTTCAGTTACCACAGACCCCAGTCACGTTACTGAATCCTGCCCGCTGATTGGTTTCTGTGGCAAATATTCCGCGAATGGGGACTTTATGCCTCCACCGTATTTGTTGTCTTTTCAAAACATTCTGAAAACTCGATAACGTAAAATTTCATGTCTTCAAAACAACATATTCGATAATATCGTCTGCGATACACATCGCCCACCTCTAACTACCCCAGGATGTGTTCGTGTTTGTTTGTCTGCAGAGTTAGCAAAATATCTCATATACCACTGAACGGTTTTTATTGAACATTTCAAAACAAAATCCTTAGATCTATATCAGTTTAAAATGGCTGCCATAGACGTTACGCAAGAAAACGGAAAAACAGCCATTTTACAGAAATGGTGTTAAAATTCCATGTGGTAGCAGCTGAAAGTCATGTAAAACCTATATTTCGAGCGCCAACTAATTGCACGAAATCGGTTTTCTAAACTTTGCTATTATCTTTTGAAGTGTACTCTGTGTTAGAGTCAACCATAGCCAACACAAAAATGGCTATAACCTGGTCAAACCTGTGGATTTTAACCTACAGTACCAGATGGTCATTACCAACACAGACTCTAAGTGCTAATACATTTTCTGCACCTTAATAAGGTACTTTATTCAACACTTGAAATGAAATATAAAATAGATATTACTGAAGAAGTTTAAGTTGTTTTGTCTAAAATAAAAAGAGCATCCAAAGTGATAATATCTACCTTTAAATTAAAGTAGACATATCGTGCTTTAATTTTTTTTTTTTTCATATTTAAATCATTTACTTGGGGTCTATATAAAATGGAACTGCAATGCTTTGGTCTGAATTCCTCCTTGTCATTAACCCCTCTTTCACCCCTTTTTTGAAGTGTGTCTCAGATCAACTCGTTTTGACACTGTCTCTTTAAATCCAAACAAAGTGCTTTATACTCCACTCTTGCTTCTAGACCAAACTAATGAGAGAATTAAGATGACAAAATTGTAGTTTGTACGTCCAGACCTTATTTGGGAATTCTGTCACAATTCATATGCAGTAAAAGTTCCATAACATCATAGAAAATAGAAAAAAACTGAACGGGATGAAAAATATGACACACCCAGAATATAAAGATATCTACTCAGCAACAAGAGAAACTAAATTCTAATTTTCTACACTCCTGGAGACTCCAAGTACACAGTAAAATGCATTTAACGGCTAAAATAAGTAAGTTTTGCATATGTCCTCTTTAAATTTGAAAGGTATTAATTTCCATTACTAAATAAAACATTATTTACTTAGTGCTGCTCGTGTCTTCTCGCTGAGATGAGCTATTGCAATAGCCAGAGGCAAAACTCTAGTCATCACGCTGGAGTCCTCTTGCAGAAGGGGGCACGTCAGCAAAATCAGAACGATCTCCGGAGATTTCAGAACAGTTCTTGAGATCATGAGCAAGTCCAACAGGACATCAAGATTCACCTGAATGGAAAGTAGCTTCATTAAATTACTAAATGTTTACACACGTCTGATGGAAGGGTATCTAGGAAATATCTTAACTGATTGTTTGATCCATGGGATTGCCAACATCTGGTCAAAAGCTCGGCTTGCAGCTTCAAGGTCCACTGTTAAAGCCCCCGCCTCCAATGGTGTCCCACTGATAGCAAAGAGAGAAGTGTTAAAACAATAAAAATAAAATAAAAAATGAGTGACGCAACTAAATACTTAACACAAACAAATAAAAACTGGACTTACTTGGCTTTTGTAAAACTGGCAACAAGACTGGAACTTGTCAAAAACATCAGCTCTATTTCTCTGTTGCCCAAAACAAGAGAACATTAAGAGCATTAGAAACAAAAAATTTAACATGACTCGTCTTTAAAATCTACAGAAACATAAAACAAGTTACCTCCTCGTCTCAACGTTGCTGTGTGTTCTTGTTAACCATCTTTGCAGTTTGGTCTCATCAAGCCTTCCGATTATCTGCCCATTTCTATGAGCTTTTGCAGCAATCTTTAAAAAAAAGAGAAAATGAGAGGAAGTTAAAGTAAATTTTGATGTTTCTTCTGCACTAATTGTTAGTTTTGAGTAAATTAAATATTACCTTTGCAGATGAATTGTAAATGAAGTTTGTATTCCAGCCAGCTGATATTTTCAAGTCTGATTAAGGACATAAATAATCATTTTATAACTTAATTTTAATCGGTTGGACTTAATAAAAAAAGAACAGAGGATTTATAATTCAATGATTAGCATTTCAATTTGACTCAAGCCTGAGGAATTGTCCACATGTAAGAATAATTAGCATTTCAGTCTCATCTAACGTGTTTCATCCATGATAATTCTTCAACAAATCATGTAATACAGCTACTCTGTGCAAAGTCATACGTACCACTTGGCATCTTTGAGTCATTATCAGAGGTCCAGGGAAGCTGGACCAGGACAGGAGACAGACTGCCCTCTCGCTGTCCGGTCCCCATCTGACCTTTGTCTCCACTGCCAAATGCCCACAGCTGGCCAGAGGAACTCAAAACCAAAGTGTGACGCCTGAAAAGCCAATATTATTATGAATTTAATTTGGAAAAGTTTTAACAACATATATGTCAACATTTAAAACATTAAACCAAACCATTTTAAAATAAAACACTAGTTTAAACATGTACCTCCCACATGCAATCTGTGACACAGGTCCACCAAGACCATCAACCAGTCTGGGTCTCACTTCATTGGTGTTGGAGCCGTGACCGAGCTGACCGTGGCTTCCCTCTCCAAAAGTGAAAACGTTTCCCTCCTAGAAGTCGCAAAACATTAGAATTACATTTTTAATGACACTGAAATTCACACATTGAACTGGAGAACTATTTTTCCAAGCAGCAGCTTGTTTGTACCTTTGTTAACACGGCAGTGTGTGACTCTCCACAGCTTATGAAGCAGACACTCAGAGGTCTGAGGGCGGGTACCAAACAGACGTTGAACCTGCCTGTTGGCGAGCAGAAAAAAAGTTGAAACTGACAGAATTTCAAACGATCTTTTAAACCTTGTTGCACTCAAACATAATCCTGTCAAAGTGATTTACGTGTGAGATGTAGTCACAAGGAAAAGCTGAGAAAGCCGAAATTTTTGTACCTTTTTCATCCACCCTGTTGAGCCCCAGCTGACCATGCTTATTGGCACCACAGCAGTACACCAGGCCGGGGAGCGTGAGGAACAACGTGTGGCTTCCTCCGGCTGAAATCTGAGTCACTGCTACCCCGTTCAGGGCGAGCACCAGGACAGGCTTTAGCTGCTGTGACACCTCCTTCCCCAGGCCCAGCTGACCATGACTGTTTGAACCCCAGGAGAAGACATCTCCACCTGGAACGCAGTAAAATGTAATAACACAAGTTTTTTTTGTTTCACACTACATCCTAATTGTATCATTAAATCAAAATGTGCCATAACTACACTGTTTGGACTTAATTAAATCTTAGGTTTTTACATACAAAGTGTCACTAGTTTAGATGCCAATAAAAATAACATCCCCAATCAAATTGACTTTCACAGTTCGATGTGTCCACAGGTGATTTAGATTTTATTGGTTGAGATTCTAAAGCCACAGTGTGTTTTGGAAACAGGAAAAAAAGTAAATAAAGGAAAATCTAAAGTGCTGTTAATTTAAACATTCTTCAAGCTGCGACACATCAGCAAACTCACGGTCTTACCTTTAGTCAATGCCAGGGAATGGGAGTTTCCACAAGCAACCTGAACTATCTGAAAGGGGGTTAGTATATGCACCGAGCTGCACAGAGACGAGAGCAAAGTTAGTTTAACATGTGAAGATGAATTAACTGTGTGTTTATATGTAGAGTCAAACGATTTGATTCCTTGCCTTGGTTTATGATTGTTGTAAAGCTGCCCTAACAGCCCCAGCTGTCCATCGTCTCCTGCCCCCCAAGCGAACACGTGTCCAGACTCACACAGAGCCAGACAATGGTTCTGACCACAGGCCACAGACACAACACCACCCAGACTCTCCACAAAGCCTGAAACAGCGAAAAGAATAGCAAATATTCAGCATCAGTGTTCTGGTACCAAAATCATGAACCATGGGACAAATTTTAATGATACTCACTGGAAGAAATGCATGTACAACTAACTAACTTTGGCAACCCAATACAAGATGGCTGCCAGAGCCAACTGACACTATAAAGCATGAAAATGGCTAGAACTTCATAAACCTTACAAATACTTGTTAAAATTTGGTGTGGTACTGATCTTTCCTGCCCACAGCCATCAGCATCTACAATAATTCTTTACTTGGATGAGTTACAACAACACCTAATTTCCCTCTGGGATAAATAAAGTATTTTTGAATTGAATTGAATCCTCCACACATTCTGAGCACTAAAAGGTGGCACAAACCATTATATAAATTTCTGCCATTAACTATTTGTAGCAAAAATCTCGCATGAACCACTGAGTGGATTGTAATTAACCTTTCGGGAGAACGGTCTGTACAGAATGCTGCTGCTAGGCTCCTGACTGATCCTCAAAGTCTTGTCAAGTAACTCCGCTTTTAATGCAACTTCACTGACTCCCAGTTCATTATAGAGTGAAATCAAAGGTTCTGGTCTTGACTTGGCGGGCTCTGCGTTGTCAGACACAACTCTACTTTTACATTATCTCACTCCCAACAGGGCCTTGAGGTCCTGTGATTAAGACCAGCTGATTGTTCCGCATAGAAAACTGAAAACCAAAGGAGACATGGCTTTTTCTTCTATGGCTCCAAAACTTTCAAACTCCCTCCCTCTGACTCTCAAATCAGCAGCCTGCCAGCTAAAAACTTAACTTTTTTATCTGCTTTTGTCTAAATTTGCTTTGTGTATTTGTTGGTCTGCTTGTTTAAGCCCTTTTTTGCTTTTTTATCTTGAAAGGTGCTACATAAATAAAGCTATACTTACTAGATAAGCAATGGCTGTACCTCTACAGCTAAACCTTTGTAGGCAACTCAATTGTTGCCACAGCTATTTTACCTTAATTTCATTAATGTAATTGTTTAAAAAATAAATAAATAAAAAAAATAAAAATATATATAAAATTTGGGAATCAAAGAGTTGTGTAAGACTCATTAAAACAAGAACATGCATCAGTTGTAATAATTATTATTATTAGGCTACTTTATTTACCTACTTAGGGTTAATACACCCAGTTTAAAGTTCGTGTAAATATTATTAAACATAAACCGACCTGTATATTCCCTCCTGAATGCGACAATATAATGATCACTCAATTTTGTTACGGCACTTCAGCACAATAATTGTAGCATCAGTTTCATTGCTGAGGACGAGGAGGATGAAACGAAACTGAAACTCGTTGCAGTTCGTCTGCGTATCATGCGTGCCAGGGATGTTTATGACTTTCGACAAAAGCAATATACTCATTAAGCTACAGGTACAAAATGCACTAAAATATTCAATAAACACAACTAGATAAAACTAACGCACCTTCTCAGATACAGTTTGAGTTTATAAAAAGAAAAGTAATAGCATATTAGCATAACGACGTACCTAGCATTTGCCCATTTTGAAATCTTCGTCCAAGTTGACCCCGCGAGTTCTGCCCGCAGGACAAAACTTTTCCTTCTGCTTTGAGGAATAAAGTATGCTGCTCTCCGCAGCTGATGCTGCTTAAAACCCCGGGAACAGACCAGCATACCGGACTCAGAGCTGCCCGAGGACCGAATTGTCCACAGGAGCTGTCGCCCCAACAGTACACCTGCATGTCTCCACGTAGATGGACCCGCAGCATCTGAGGGTAGAGGTTTTCCAGCTGCTGATGCCTTTAAATGCTGTCGGAAATTCTATAATCTCGGGGAGGCGCGTAAGAAAACGCTCTGTTTTATTGATAAATCATTCACAGTGCGCCGTTTTTCTATTAGAATAAAACACCTGACATGATATTTAGGATTGTTACTACCTACGTGTACTGCATTTCGAATTTGTTGACTGCTTAGAAGCAACGCATATCCAGCAAAGACAACGACGGTCTAATTTACGAGCTTTTAAGGCGGTACGAGAAGGCAGCACAGGAGAAGTAAACTCTCGTTTTTACTGAATCGCATCTGGCAAATACCCATAAAGTAAACAAGAAGCACTCCTGGCTAGCGCACATTTCCAAGACTCGGGTCACTTACTCATGTGATCCAAATCACAAGACAAAAAACAAAATCGTGTGTTATTTGTGAAAACCTTTTAAACTAACCTTTCAAAACTTTTCATGAAAAATTAGTTCTTACGGTAACTTTGAGTAATGCTATGCACAGGCACTCAGTCAAAGGCAAAAACATTTTATTTTATTTTTACATCAAGTTAAATAATGAAAAGTTTGCTTTGAGGAGTAAAAGACATGAGTACAGTGAGATACCAAGATATTTACAATCTAAAGCCTGCTTTGACTTTTGTAGACAGGTGAAACTAAACTGAAAGCATACTAAACTTCAAGCAGGAAAAACAAAACAAACTATCACAATATCAAAAAAAAAAAAAAAAAAAAAAAACAGTGAGTACTCCATAAATGATATGTGTTTTTTTGCTTTGTTTTGCTTTGTTTTTTAAAATGAACTCAGCCAGCAAGAAATAATGAACTAAGTCCACATAACTTTGGGTTTGTTTAGGCAAAAGCAGTTCAGTGGTTCTCTGTCAAAAGGACATTTTTCCAGGTGACCTTTTATTTCTTCTTCTTCCTCATCAATGGGAACCTCTGTAACAGAGAACACACCGACAGAGCCGTCCTCAAAACCCACAAACACACTCTGATGCTCACTCACCATCAGAGTCGAAGGGTTCTTACACAAATGCACACTTCCTACTCTCCCTCCATCTGAAAGCCGTGCGATGGTCAGGATGAGGTTTGTGCGCAGCAGACAGGCACAGTTGTTCTCCACACTAGATGAGTTGAATATGTACGCGAGATAGCATCCAGTTTTGTCTAAGCAAGCCCTAATGACGAAACCCTCTGCTTTGAATGAGCACAGTCTGACCCGAGTAAGGTCTAAGACATTAATGGAGTTATTATCAGTGGACAGCAGTGCATAGCTTCCATCTGAGGACATTTGGAAGTCTTGCGGCTGACAGTGAAACATACACGGCAGCTGAAACTGCTGGCACACGGTCTCCTCTGACATCTTCCAGGTGTACACCGCCCCCGAGGCAACCATCACCACTACAAAGTTTGGGTGCGTGGAAAGCGCGTGGAAAGCAACGACGTGCTCCGAGTTCTCGGCGCAGTAGAAACGCTTGCTGATGGACCCTGACCACAGACTGGCAGCGAGCAGGTCTCCGCCACGGAGGCCGAGGAGGAAGGTGCTCTCAGGTGACACCCGAGCGTGGGCTAGATACTGATAAATGCTGCACACGATTGCCCCGTGCGCCATCTTCCACACACGGGTGAGTCCTTGTTTGGATATGCTCACGCCGAAGTTACAATTGGGGGCGATCAGGACGTTCGTGGCTCTGCTGCCGCTGATCCGCAGAAAATTCCGACCCGTTTCAGTCTGCCACACGTAGATTTCTCCCCCTGACAGGGAAACGAGGTGGATACCGTTTGGAGACAAACGCAGCTTGTCTACAGGCGCTCTGTGCAGAAAGTTGACATGTGGAAGTGCTGCATCTAAACTCCACTTCCACACGTTTGCTGACCCGTCTGACGAGTAAAACCACTTTTTGCTTCGATCGACTACGACTCCTTTCACCCCGCTCCTCATTTTCGGGGTCGTTGCTGCAGCGCCGATCATCTCAGAGTCCCACGCAGTTAGGCAGCCGTCATGATGGACGCAAACGACATCTGAAGCCACCTTGAGGATTGTGTGGGGCTGACTGTTGATCTCTAAAGAGAGGACGCACTCCCCATTGTGCCTCCACACCAAGACGGAGGTGCGGGAGTCCAACAGCGCCAAAAATAGGTGCCTGTCCACGGAGAGCACTGCCTGAATGAAGGCTCGCCCCTGTGGAGCCAAGAACTGGTCCCACAGCTCCCAGTTCCATGTATCCCACAACGACACCTGATGAGGCCGGCACACCAAAAGAGTGCTGGCTTCTTCAGCATAATCTGTATTTTTAATAGTGTGGGTTTTATCCTGAGTTAAGAGTTCTTTGACAAGCATGGGTGGTTGTATTCTGTCAGCTATGTTCCATAACACAATGCTCCCAGTCCTGTCAACGCATGCTATTAACTGCCTCTCTTCACAGAGGATTAACAACGCAACCAAACTTCCATTTGAGCAGGAGCCAATAAGGCTGCTGGTTTTCATGTCAAAGACCGAAACTGTGCCATCTTCCTGTCCACAGTACATGCAAAAGCTACTGATTGAGCAAACCACACAGGTCACAGAGCTCTGACACTGGAAGTGAGTCACGCTCTCAGTAGAGATGTCATAGACGCTGACAAAGGTTTCCTTTTCCCACCACACGCACAACATGTTCTGCCACGCAACAAAGCCCTCGACTACGTTCAGTGTTCGGCTCGACTCCAATTCTGTTTTCAGAGGGTCGACGATTTCTCGAAGCCTCTGCTGGTCTGTCACGTCCCACGCGAAAAGCTTGTTGCACCTCGTGGAGAGCAGCAGGAACCGTCCGCTGCCTTTGACGCCGGCAAACTTCAGCGTCTGCTGCTCGCAGCTCGGAGACAGTTTGACAAGATCATGACAGCGGCCCTTCCAAATCCAAACAGAAGCATCATCCATGACCTCCGCGACAACCCCACATTCTGAACTAGCTATTTCTGAAACACAAACTCCTTTGGTTTCAAACTTTAGAAACTTAATAGGTGGGATAGAACAGGGACTAGGGCAAACAACTAATCCCAGTCCTCTTCTGCTTTTTCTTCTTTCCTGTCTGATGTCTTTGACAAAACCTCCAAGAGCAGTTAAGACCTCCAGGTAAGGGAGGAGGCTCGTCTCCATTATTGTGGCCAGCTGCGTTGGTGAACTCTGCAGGAAGCAAGCAGAAGACTTCAAAATGCTCGCTAGGAGCAATCGTTCTCTTAAAAACGCTGAGCCTTCACCAGCCTCCAACATGGCCACCAGGTCCCCCAGAAGACCAGCTTGAACCAGAGCTTGGTGAAAGCTTGAAGACTTCAACAGCTCACATTCCAACTCCTCCATCCTGCCGCTTTGCTGCAAGTGATGTGATAACTCTACGACACTTCTGGTGCTAACATGACTTATATTATCAGAAGAAGGGAAGCTGAATGCCTGTTTGTTTGGCTGTTTAGCCACGTCACCGTTCGGTTCAGATAAATGCTCTACAAGAAGTGGTTTCCCATCGCTACGACCCAACTTTACACTAAAATAGTTTGCCATCTCCGAATGAACCCTTCTCCTCAACTCATCGGTGCCCAGGTACTTTTTTACAACGACCAACTTGAAATGCCTGCTCACCCAGAACAGAACCTGCGTGTTTGAAATCGTTCTTTTCACCAGAAAGTTCTTCAAATCCAAAAGCAGCCTCTCCACATCGACAGGAAGGACCTTCAGCTTAGAGACGAGGCATTCGCTCTGAGACACGTCTCCAGCTGGAATCTGATCGTCGCAGGATAAGAGCTCGGCGAGCTCGGCCTCGGAGAGTCCGATCCTGGAGAGGCTGAGGTAGGAGACCGAGCGAGCTACGATGGAGGAGACATGTTTCAGCTCCAGCTGATCCAGGAGAGCAGAAATGGAGGAGTGCACTCCATCGGGGAGAGATGACTCTGTCACATCTGTGTCTGAAGTGAATAGAGAGAGAAAATGGATTAAATTGTAAAACTTATTCTAGTTAATGACCACATTAGGGCTGCACGATATTAGGAAAACCTGTAATGTACGATAACAGTGCTTAAAGGTCTCCTATTATGGGGGTCCTAGAACAAGTAAGGACACATCTCTGGTCTATACAAAACATGTTAATTTCATTTAATTCACAAAAAGAATCTCAGATATTGAAATTTCATCTTTTCAGTTCTGCCTCTTCTTTAGCTTCTTCAGAACGTGCTGTATGCAGAAGTTGCTATGGAAAC
>JAUBOC010000077.1:14412604-14430689 GCA_032275365.1 Anablepsoides cearensis
CCAGCCCCCCCCCCCCCCCAAAAAAAAAAAAAAAAAAAAAAATTGGACTGCATTCCTGTAGTGAGGTGGATTAAGATCGACAATCGTGAATTTGGTGCCGACTATGTGGAATTTAGTGCAAAATGTACATGTATGGCACGATGTTTTGGGGGGGCCATGCCCCCCAAAATTATAATAGAATTAATATTTATGCCAAATTAGATGTGTGGCCAAGAAAGACATTTTATATTCCGCTTTTAATGACTCATAGGCCGGCCTGCCTCAAGGTTATATTTAGATTATATGTACAAGTGGGGCTGAGTGATAAACACATAATCTACATATAACAATGCTGTTAATGTGATCACTGAATACTGGGATATATTTTCTGACAATAGATTTGATATTGTGACATACCATAGTAATTAATACATTATATTTATAGTGAAATTACTATTAAAAGTATAACCTCACCTTCATTTTGCATCTTCAGATTTGCCATGTTAGGCACTAATCCCAACATTTGAGCAGCGTAAAAGTTCTTGACAAGAGTGTCCTTTTTCTGATTAGAAAATCAATCAAAAGAAACACTTGTCTCATCGTTAACTTTTCTTTCGGTTGGCCCCAAACAATCCCACAAATTATTGTGCATCGTTTCCGGTATCCACGTCCATGCAACATAGATGACTCGTACCAAGTTTGGTGTAATTTAGCCTTTCCATGTGACAGTTACAGCTTTCTGAAATTGTAACAGATGGATGAATGGAGAGCATTTTTAAGTCCCCTGCCTCGGCGATGGGGGACAACAAGTACACACATACTGCATTTTTTTAAACAAATTAAGCATTAACTAGTTGACCGATTTGGCAATTATGCTAGTTAATGTTACATTTAAGTCCTCTATTCTAAAGTGTTTCTGGATTTTATAAACTTATTATTTCTTACTCTCTTGTAATGAATGATGTTCTTGTGCTCTCTGGCCACTCTGGTGGCCCATTTTCGGGCCTCCTTGTTCAGACTGTGCTCCTCGGTTGTCCCCGACTCTGATTCCAGCTGACGGCTCTGCAATACATGATAACACGCACACACACACACACACACACACACACACAGAAACAGAGAGAGGTAAACACACGTGTTTGCAGTTAAAAAAAGCAGGTAAATAAACAGAAGTTCAGAGTCTGTGTTAAAGTTTTAGGCTTTTAATTGGCTGTTTAGCTTAAAATACGTGAGCGACTGTTTCCTTCGCAGATCGTTAATGCTGGGATAAAAACAGTTATTAAAACCACGTGTGAGGAACTGTAAATGTGTGAGAATCTGAATGTGTGCTTATTTATGCCACAAAAAAGCAGAAGGCAACAGATCTTTCTTTCAAATCTGACTTTCTTTTTTTATTTTAATCACAAACAAATGCTAATATGGGAAACAGCAGAAGAATCGAGAGCAATAAAATATTCAACAATTATCACATCTTGAGGTACATTTTATTCAGAAGAACTTTTGTTATTTTCTCTATGTGAAAACTGGGATTCCACTGAAATAATTATGAAGTAGCTGATTATAAAGCAGCTGTGCCTATTTGTCGTTTCCTTCATGCTTTAAATGAGAAATGAGCAATAAATGTTGCATTTAAACCAACATTTAAATAGAGATTATGTAGAAGAATTGCTTGTAATATTATAGAGATCATCTCTTCAGGGTTTCTTATACTTATATACAATACTTAATATACTTGTACTATGTAGGCAAACAATGTTTTTTCGTTTAAAGTGCATTATCATGGCATAATAATGATGTTAACGCAAGTTAAAACAAAGTTAATGGTTAAATAAAACACTTTTAACACTATTATATCAAATGTTTATGTGGCAAAACAAAGTATGAGTTTTCCTGTGAGAAGAAAACAAACTAAACGCTGACAGAAATGTTGTCATCGTCGTGTGTTTCACGGACCTGAGAAGCTGTGGCGACCATAATCTGGTAATTCACATGTGTTGGACTGAGGCACATAATGTTTTAATTGCACCTTTTCATGCAAATCATACCTTTTAATTATGTGCTGATTCAGTAACACCAGGGCATGAATCTGGCTAAGTGTAGGTGTGAAACGAAAGGCATTACACCAGAGATTTACAACTTAATTACGCTGAGGCACCGGAGGATCACAGCGAGTTAACGAAGCGGAGCAGGAACTCCAGATTAAAACAGTTGCGCTGAATTGAAAAGAGTATTTGACTTTGTCACGTTTTAAGTATTAACTTTGAACAAATGCAACAAGAAGATGTGTTGATTTATAGCTGTCAGTTTGCCTGGGGAAACTAAAAGTACAGAACGACGGTTTAAAAAAGGTGGATCAGGATGTACTTGTACAAAAACCTCAATCGTCCTAATAACGGTCATTTTCTGTTCTGTGTGACATAATTATGTTATTCTGAAGCCACACTGATCAACAGACGCAGACACCGACGAAGAGTGATTGTGTGACTGAGTGAGTGATGATTTTATCGAATGTTTTTAAGCGTAAAACCTTTTAAACACATTTTTATTACTCTCTGCCATGCCAGATGGGCTATAAAATAATTGTCTGAGTGAGCATGTGTTTGTTTTTCTGCCTGTTAGCTAAATATCTTACAAGCTAGCGAAAATGTTTCAATGAAATTTCCAAAAACTAACTGAATAACTTTGTGAGTCAATCTGATAAAAGATGAGCACCACAGTCAACTGACCTTTCCAAACACAAAGAAATGTCTCTAACTCATCATTTTTCAGCTATTCAGCTCCAATTTGTTTTGGTAGCAGCTAATCCCTACCAAATATGCTGAGCTCTAACTGATCACGCCATATTTTGGTTGAAAACTTGACCGCGCAAGGCTGTGTAATTTGTAATTTGTCTTGCAAATTGTATATGTTTTTGTAGAAGTAATGCCAAAACAAAAATATTATTATTATTATTATTATTATAACAATAATAATAGCAATAATAATAATAATAATAATAATAATAATAATAATAATAATAATAATAATAATAATAATAATAATAAAATAGTCACAGAAAAAAACAAAAGCCAAAAGAGCTAATCTGTTCCACTGACAACAAAGGTGTGGCCAATTGAACTTACAAGATGGCGCTGATTTTAGATAAACCTTTTAGAAAACTGCAACAGAATACAAATGTTTATCATCTGGTGCTCAAACTGTTATTCTCCACAACCCGCACAACCAGATTTCAGTGACAGGAAGGGATTCTCATACAAATAATACACGCACGGAAAAAAGATCTCTTGTTCATTCTTTCCAAACAATACAGAACATGAAAGAGTTAGTGTACGTAGAGATTACATGTTTCATTTTAAGGACCGCGTGCCTTCAGGTTTATACTCTTACAGCAAAGAATATAATAGATTTACAATTTTTTAAAGTAGATATTTGAAGATTACTTCATAAGGCTTTCTACTAACTAGTGTGTGGGTAATGTTGAGAACAGAACTTAAACCTGTAGTTCAGAACCTTCTTATAGTTTGTCCTTTTCTTCTATGTTTGAAACTAAATAACTGATGTTATTATTCTGAAGCATCCAACCTTCAGACTCATGATAATGTGACAAACTCAAACAGGTTCTGATAATTTTAGATATAAAAGGGAAAATGTGTTGCTCACATCACTAAGGTTCTGACCACAATTTGATGAGATAAGTAACACCCTCCCTTAGCCACAAACACACTGGTCATATTGAAAAGCAATAATATTTGGAGTTATATTTGTGCGTAGCTAACGACTGGTTTAAATAAACTTTAAAATGTCCAACAAATATTAGAATGTGGATGGAGTAGATGGTTTATCCCAGGAATGAAGATGATCAAAGCTAACAGTTAGGACTACCTCTGCCAGGGTCATTCTCATGGCACTGACGGGCGACGGCTCAATGTCCACCAACTGCTGCACCGAGCTCAGAGTCTGCCTCACACATGCACGCACACAGACAAATAGACAGGACACACACGTAGCAGTGCAAGCACACAGGCGTATCAATACAAGGAGGGGTTAAAAACGAGAAAAAGTTGAAGGAAAAGTGTTAGCGAGCATCGAAGATGAACAAAGATGCACAGTGAGAAACGAACATTGTTGCGGAGAGAAAAATTGTTAGGAGTGGCAGAAGGATGAGAAAGTTTAGACTAAAGAAACTGAAGATGACAGCAAGAAAGCTGCGCAGAGGAGAAAGCACAACGTGACTCATACAAGAGAAAATGATAGCTCGTCTTCAGAGGGATTAGAAACTCTGTCCACTGAGAGACGGGTCTCCTCCAGAAACACTTAACAAGCTCCCCGAGGAGCGAGACAGCATGATTCCAAATGCTGTACTGCTGTCACAGTTCTGATAGTTAGACAACAATCTTCCACATCTCTAACACTTTGCCTGCTGAATTCACAAGATCTTATTTTACAGATCAGCTCAGCTGCACATTAAAGAATCTAAAGACTACATAAGATTCCCAGTAGACACATAATTTAGCAGCAGTAACCTAAAAAAGAGTTGATTTGTGCTTCTGTCATGCTGTCACTAAACACCAGTTAACCAGACAGCTAAGCTAAAGACAGATCATTTCAAAGTGAGGGGGAGTCAAGCAAACATCTCAAACACAATGTAATAATTTACTTTAGTTCCAACATTTGAACATTTTTTAACCACAGATGTAAAAACAACAATGGAAATAAACATAATCAGGGGTAAAGAGGCTGATTCAGAAAGACAAAGAGTTAATCTCCTATTCTGAGCTGGTTTACAGCCAAACAATGAAAAAACAATCAGACATGAGTGTAGTTAAAAAAGCAACTTTCTTACCGCGTCGTATTCACTGGGCTGGAACTGGAAGTCATGTGCTTTGTGAAATACAGGATTCTCTTGCATGAACAACTGCTGGTTGAACTCTTGGATTATCTAGGAGACAAGCAGAATGACACCATTAGTTTTGCCTTCACTGTTTGGAAAACTCTTGCTGGTCACTAAAAAATATATATATATGTATATATATGTTTTTTGATTGTAGATGCATTACTTTGGTTTAAAATTTAACTGGAAAGAGATTTCTAGCATTGTGGAGAAAAATAAAAACTACAATAAAAGACAAAAAAAAGAAATTCACTACAAAATACAAATTGTTTATTGTTTGGCATAAACAAACAAAAAATGGAAACTCTCTAATAGCTCCTTTTAATATTTCTCTAAATAAAGACCTGATTCATCTTAAAACCAAAAAGTTAAAGTTACCACATCAGTTCTATAATTGCACAATCTTTGTTCAAAAAAGAAGAATATTCTACTATATAAACCAATTAAATAAAACCTTGTTTTACTGATTTATCATAACATCATCAAACAAAATGATTTAAGTCCTCTGGACGGGTCCAGAGGACCTAATTCATTTTTTGTTTACCTGGATTACTGAGATGCATCAGGACGTAACATCTACATGGTTTTCTATGCAAATGTACAAACTGAGCACAGATAGCGCCTCGCCACATCTGACTCACCCTGGTGGATTTTTCTAAAAGGAACTGGTAGGTGTTGTGTGTGGCCTGCGAGGCCTCCAGCTCGGTGCGACACAGCGCCACCAGGTAGTCTTTCACGTGCTCATAGATTCTTCCATCCAAGGCCTACAGAACAGGCAGGGAGAGGAACATCGAGGTTAAGGCGTGAAAACAGTAATAATGTGTAATTTTTTTTATACTTTACCATTATATCAAAAAGAGAAAAGATATCTTCTCGACATTCATTCATTAAGGACAATAAGAATGCATGTTTTTTACTATGTGTTTTGTAGGGGTGGAACAATACATGTACCCGTATCGAACCGTACCGAACCGTATTGAAGACACTTGTATCGAACAATACAGATTTTTTAAATGTATTGCATCAACTTGTCTTTTTAAGATGTCTGTGTTGAAGGATCAGTGGATCTGTGTTCAACTACTCCACCTAGGCTGCATTTTCGAGCGCAAATCCACTGAGAAACTTGCTGTTTTAGCAATATTTAATTTAAATACTGGACTTTTGAGGTTAAACAAATGTTTATTATTAATTTCAATAAATCGCAAGTTAAAAAGAAATTTCTCTTTTTTGTATCAAAAAAATATCGAACCGTGAGACTAAAATATCGAACCGAACCGTGAATTTTCTGTATCGTTGCACCCCTAGTGTTTTGATCTGGATCCATAAAGCTCAACTAGTTTCTGCAGCTTTGTTCATAAACCAATCAGGTTTAAACAGTCGAGAACCTTTTTTTAAGTCCAGTTTGTTTGAATTGAATTGGTTACTTGTGTTATGAACCGACACAGGTGTCTGAGCTAAACACCAAGATTTAAGACTTCCCCTGGCATTAACATTTTCTGTCAGCGGTCAAAACGCCCAAAAACAGCCTGCTGAAGCCAAAATTCATGTGTTCATCTTCTACAGCTTATCTGTAGGTCACTGAGTCAAAAGAGAGAAACCCAGACCTCCCCCTCCCCAGCTCCTCTTGGAGGACCACAAGGCATAAATCCAGAGAAGATACACAAGTTCTGGGTTCTGCACTTGGGTCTCGTACCACTTGGACAAGCTCCAAAAACTTCAAAAGGGAGGCATCGTAATCAGATGACCAAACCATCTCAACTGACTCCTTTTGCTGCAAGGAAGTAGCGGCTCTACTCCAAGCTCCCCATAAATGATGAATCTCTACGTTTGATCCTGGCCACCCTATGAAGAAAGCTCGTTTCAGTCGCTTGTATTCAGGATCTCGTTCTTTCTGTCCAGAGGTGGAGTTTGGAACATAGACGGACCAGTAAATCGAAAGCTTTGCCCTTTCACTCAACTCTTTCTTCACCACGACCATACCCTGATCTAGCTCTCCGTTCTACCATCACTTGTGAAAAAAAATGTGCCGGTTCTCTTTCAGAAAAGCTAAAAGAGATATTTAATGAAGTACACTGGACTGAGAATACAAGAACAGAGTGAAGAAAAAAGGGACAGTGTGGTAAACAGCTGTAGCCCAGAGACAGCCAAGCAGATGTTTTTGTTTGGCAGATTTCATTAGAACTTTATAAAAGACATTTTATTTATTTATTTTTTCCAAAAAAAAAAAAAAAAAAGAGAAAAAAAAAGGAAAAAAATATATGTATATATATAAAAGACATTTTAATGACGTAGTCCAAATGATCAGCCTTCCTACAGTGAGCCGGAGTAGAGCTGCCAAGCTGCGGACCACGCTGCCAAACAGAAACATCAACCAGAGAAAGACAGTGAGGTTAAAGGAGAGAAGGAGAGGAGAAAGATGCTTTAAACACAAATTCGGAGTTGTTGAGAGCATAAGAGGAAAAGACGTGTTTGTGTTTCTTTTTCTTTTTTTTTAAATCTGATTGCAGCAGGGGAGGTTGAAATGGTTCAGAAGATCAAATCAGACCCCACAGAACTTACACACTTCAACATTCAAATACGAAGTTTAGGGGAAAACATAAAACTCATCTGGTCAATGAACTTCAGAAACGCTTGTGTTCTCAGAAACCTGCAGACACTGCAGGAGCCAGTGGACTTTTTAAGTATCCTTCTCTCCTCACAGACAAACATAAAGATTTGATTGGATTTATTTGGACATTAATGCTTGGGCTGTCTATGCTACATTTGTTTAAATAAAATATTACCTAAAAACAAAAACATGTGCCAAAAATAAAATTAGCATGGCATTTGCACACATGTGACCCAGTCTTGTAAAACAATAAGGTATTAACAAGAAAATGATGTAATTCAGGGTGGGTTGTTGGCTGACTTCTCCCTTCATGTTCCCTCATCATTCTGCTAATTTCCTCCTCCGCCTTTCTTCTCTTCCTCCCCTCCTCTTTTTTCTCCATTTATGGTAGTGTTGAAATGAAGTGAGTCAGCTTCCAGAAAAAGCCTGCACCAGGGCCAGTTGTTGTTTGTTTTTATGTGTGTGTGTGAGTGTGAGTGTGTGAGTGACCTAATGTCAAATGACTGCATCAGTCTGAACAAAACGTACAGCACAGAGGAGCAGACCGGGCAGCAGAGGTGTAAATTGAAGTGTTTGTGTCTGAAACATGGGGGTTGTACTAACAGGGTCACCTCTGAACAGCAGAGGGCGACATGGAGCAGCTTCTGGCCTCTCTTCACAGCTGTCGCATTGACAAGGACAACAGAGCCCATGAAGAACTTGTGAGTTATTACTGCAGCCAGGTGCAACTATCAATACTGTCAGTGTTTATGAAGGTTAGGTTTGATCCAAACAAGACATTTGGGTGTAATTTTCTTTAAACGTCAAACTATTTTACTGTCTTCAGGTCATTTCTCCTCCACATGCGATTCATCATCTTCCTCCGTTTGCTTTAAAGTTACTGACAGATGATCTGGCTTTATCTTGGTGAGAGGAGAGGATATGATGTCACACATGGCGAGCGACAATGCAATAGCCTGTGCTAGTGTCTGTGTGCGTTTAAGTGTTTGTCTGTTAGCATAATATCTTGTGAACCTTTATACAGATTTTAACAAAACTTTCTGAAAATAATTCATAGACATACACCTCCAACGGATTACATTTTGGAGTTAGCTCAGTTCAAGATGGCCGTCACAGATAATCAACCTTAGCAAACACAAAAAAGGCTATAATTCAGTCAGTTTTATAGATATTGAGCTAACATTTGGTGTGGTAGTAGCTGAGAGTCATCCCCAACACACACAGAGATCATGAAGCATCTTTGCCATTAACTACTGAAATCAATCATGCCTGTCTGTTAGCAAAATATTTTGTAAACCACTGGATGCATCAAATTTGCAGACCGGTCACAGCAAATGAATAATGATTACATCTTTCTAGTTTTTACAAATTATAAGCAAAAATGTGGTGAAGTAGCTCAAAGTCATCAGCATGTATTTCAAGTGCAAGGGATTTGTGATCTTTTTTATTTTTCACTGCTATAACTAATTCAGAATGATAAAATTTACCATCATTAAAAATGTTTTCCCTTTGCCACATTTAGCAAATAGTGTTGAATGCCTAAACAGCATATACAGTATTAACGTGTCTATAACTAATTTTTGCTCTGTATAACGTCGTTCGTCCGTTCAGTAAAACAATGTAACATTTTTATTTAAAAACCTGTAAACACCATAAATGAGAAGCAGGAACAGCTTGCTTCCCTCAAGCGGTGTCCCTCATTCGCCTTGTGTGTTTGCATGCACATATTTGTGTACATGCATGTTTCCCCGCAGTTCTGTCCTTCTGTCACGAGGAGCTGAGGATCTATTATTCAGAAACGGCCTCATAGTATAGATGCTCAGGCCTGCCTGAGGCGAAGAGTGTCAGAGTCGGAGAGGAAACATTTTAACAAGACTAAAAATAAATAAATAAAAAAAAAACAGCCTGCATTGGCAAAAAAAAAATCTGTGATAGATAGGTTTTGTTTTTCAACTAGGCAAGTTTTGTTTTTCAACTAGGCAAGTTTTAACTATCTTTTTTCAGTCAAGTTTGCTTCATCAGGTCTCAGTTGGAAAAAAGTGAGTTATGAACATATAGAGGAGAAAAACCCTGGCACTAGCGAGCTTAAACATAGTAAAATGTCAGATCATTGTAGTGCCGAAGAAAAAAAAAAAGTTAAAACTTGCCTAGTTAAAAAAAGTTTTCAAAAACCTCTCACTTTTTTTTTTTTTTTTTTTTGCTAAGGCAGGTTGTTTTTTTTAGACTTGTTAAAATACAGCACAGGTTGAACGACTGAGATAAAGTTGGAGAAGCCAGATTGAGATGGTTTGAGAGACATAGAGAAGAGGGGATGCTGAGAGGACATGGAGGTAGCTGGACTCACTGCAATAAAAGGGTCTTATGTGTCAAAACTAGCTAGAATAAAAAGCCTTAGAGTTGTCCAAACAGTCTTCTCACATTGTATTCATGATTGTCATCATTTTGATTTCCTGTCACTTGGTAAAAGCAGACATTACGACAGCTCGTTTTGCATCGCATGGATTTTTATTCACCGAAGACCTTCTTAAATTATAAATTCATGAAAAGCTGAGACTGCCTTTGAAGACTCAAAACTGTGAAATAGTCTCCTTTTCAAGTGAAATATTTCCCTTTTAACTATCTGAAGGGAAGTCTGACAGTGTGCACTTTTTACACAGACGATATCCTGTCCGTATTTCAAAGGCCCCACCATTTCAATTTTTCAACCAGAAAATGATTTCTCATTGCTAAACAATCCCTCGAGGTAGTATTCAAATGAGACTCTTAAGTCAGTGTGAGCTGTGGTGAAAGAAAACGTCGGTGGAGCATTACAAATTTCACTTTCCAGCTTCTTTTTTTCCATGTGGAAAGATTTAGTTTTATGTTTTCCCCTCACACCACTCTTATCAGCACCTGCATGCAGAAAAACATCCTCAAAGAGTAAAAAAATCTCTTCGGATGGCCGTGTCCCAGATAAGTGAGCTTCCAACATACCTGTATGCAGTGCAGCAGATCTGTGTGGTAGTAGCGATCATGATGAGCGTTGGCAGCAGCTAGCGTTAGCAAGTAATCGTTCCTGGCCTGTGTCGCCTTGGAGTTGCAGTCGCTTCTCTTAGCTTTCAACTGAAACAAAACAGGTGACAGATTTTATTTTGTGCTTAAATATGGAGGGAACACTATGAGCTATTAGTCTTGTGTGTGAGTTAAACAGAAATACTGATCTGTTCTGCTTTAATGAATGGCCTGCTTACCTTTACACTTGCTTTCTGTAAACTAATTCTTGACTGAAAAAGACCCAGTTTAGACCTGAAACAACAAAAGTGGAAAAAAAATTTCAACAATAATTAATCATTGTGCTTAAAAATGCAAACAATCTAAATTCAAATTTTACCAAATAATCACTAAGTTATCTAAGCATATCCTAATAAAAGGTTGTTTGTTGTTGTCTCAAGCAGAAGTTGCATTGGTGCGCGACTCATTACACAAGTCAACTGTGACATCAAGAGAGAGGAGTTGCTGTTTGTACTAGTCTTTGTGCCATTTTTTTTGCGACTGAAAAAACACAGCTGTGCAGCAGGATGTGGCACAGAAACTACATTCTTCATACAATCCGTAACTACAAAGCTTTATTTTATCTGTTTTATATTTAAGCGATATTTTGAGTTTGTAAAATGCCTGTAGTGATGCTCACAGCTTCTGCCTTGATGCTCTTTCTGTTTTCCAGGTAGGAAGTTGTGCAACAAGTTACAAAAATACGACCTCTCTGCCTGCACACCTGGTGATCAGCTGTCATCAGTTCATTCCCCTACAGAATACAGTGTTATTACCAATATTTCCATTATATCAAATATCTGATCTCTCCAACATTAAACTGAAACTTCTCATCTTTAACTGACTTTTAGAAGAATCAGTCTCTCACTCTCGTTACTGTAACAGAGTAAGAACAACAACAGATTTTTACTGATTGATAAAGAACGAAAAAAGAGCTGACAGGTCAATCGATGTGAGCTAACCAGAGCTTGGGAATCGGTAATGTGAAAAAGGTTCCACAGTTACTGCGACGTACTTAAGGATGGCAGGAAAACAACATTCATCAGCACAGATTCTAAATCTGGAACTAGTTGTGAGTGAGAGTGTAAAGTGTTAAATGTTGAATTCTTACTGGAGATCCTCCACTCAGCTGGCTGTTTATGAAACGCTCATAACACAGTAAATAATGAACACATCTGCTTCTGAAATTTATCATCTTACATCTGCATTAATTAAACTGATTGTTTTCTTTACAGTTTTTCTACCCTGTATAATAAACACCCCTACACATATGAAATGATTTAGTCTGGATTACATATGTCAAACACACACACACCAGTTAATGTCTTATACACACAAAACAAACTTACTTAGCCTCTATGTCTGCCTTTTCTCGTACAGCGTGGGCAACCTGCTCACAGTCGTAGTATTTTTTCTTGGCTTTCGCCAACTCTTTAACCGACTCCTGCAGCTCTGCTTGAATGCCACTCAACTGATCAATGGTCTGCAAAAAAGAAAGAATAAAACAGATAAATTACCATTAAAAGAAAAGCACACCTAAATGAGTTATATTGAAGAAGTGTTTGAACTAAAAAGCATGTAGAGAAAAACAGATAAAGATCAATACAAAAAAACATAAGCAACTTGTTTTGTGCTCTCATTCTCTCACCTTTTTGAGCTGCTGCTCCTTATAAAGTCTGATGGTCTTTGCCGGCTCTGATATTTGGCTCTTGTAGTTGTCACATACATTAAGCCTCGACTGGCTCACCTGAACTGTACCCTCTAGGTAGGCCCTCCACACTGCGTACACATTCCTAAAAGGAGATAATAAAAGAAGAACATGACGTTTGAAATTCTCCTTACTGAGCAGACAGAACTGTAATGAAAAAAAAAATGTGTACAAGAACTAAAAAGAGTGATTAGTTTTAAACTGACCTGTAGTCTGTTCTCTGGTCATCAGGGCTGATTCCAGGCCAGTCTTTCTTTAAGTACTGACTTGCTAATTTTTGCAGAGCCTAAAAGTACAAAAGCAAAAACCAGGGAACCTAATTAAAAATGGTAAAAACCTGTTTTCCCCTCAATAAATAACCGTCAAATCCCTGTCCCAGAGATTTTTGTTTCCATTAGAAAAACATTCTGTTGGAATAACAAGAGTGCACAGTATGTATTAGTCTATTGATCTTGGTCAATATTTAGCTTGTTGTTTGCCATTAGCCTATCAGCATTTATCTAAAGGGCCCTCCAGACTGAGAAAATTCATTTACTTTTAATTTGTGCTTCACAAACCAAAGGAACAAGAAGAGACTAAAATTTGTTAAACCATCTAATCCATCACTGGTTTAGTTAATACTAATGCTTAAAAAAGGTTTTTTTTTTTAAAAGACCACTTTTTAATGTAATTTCTGTGGGTGAACCTGTGCTCACATGAAGATAATGTGAAATGGGCTAAAGCTCATTTTTTTTGTAAATATGAAGGAAAATATTTTCTGTATACACTTCAACACATTCATGTCTAAAGGCTCTTTCACAAAGCATCTTTCACAGATGCATCTCTTTGTGTCTTGAAGTGAGCATTGTGTTCTTTTTGTGTAACTGTGTTTACAAAAAAGCCCAAAGTTTAGTAAAACTGGTAAGAAGAACAGGAAGTACATAGGTGATGGAGTCATTCACACAGTACCGCATGACCACTTTGAGTGTATCTAGTGTGAATTATACTCCTGCTTCAAATACAAAGCAAAATACTTGAACTTTGGCCCCAGCAAATGATGCACTCGAACAGCTCTGTGTCAGCAACAGAGAATCCTCAGTCAGCTCCTGTGTGAGCCAGCAGGAATGTGACGAGAGGAAGAAAAGGGTAACCTACATCTTGCAGACTGGGTCACTGTGTCAGCAGCAACAACTCAAATACTCTGCACTTGTGCCCCTGTGTATATATGTGTGTATGTACGTACGGGTGCACACACGAGAAAAATCCTCATTAAGCGCTAGCATGACGACCCAATCACGGCAAACGAAGCTTAGGGAAGAAGAGATACCCAAAGCAACACTCATCCATCCAGCTTGTCTGATTTGCATGTAAATCTGGTCTCAGTTCCCATTTGCAGAGTTCCTCCCTGATTGTTCATTCTCTCACTGATTCTGATGAACTGTGAAGGTTTTAGGAGCAAAACATTAAGCCATAACTAATTTAATAGGAGTTTAACAGCAGGAAGTAGATGAAACATGGCATAAACTAACATGTGCCTACTGGAAACACAGGCACATTGACGCGTACAAAAAAAAAAAAAAAATTATTGCACAGTGACTCCACTGTCCAGTGCATGAGCAAACACGTTCGCTTCTAGAATAGTCACCCTTTCTCCCACTCCGACTCTCGAGGGAAGGGTGGAGTGGGTGTGGACGGTGAGCATGAAAAACTGAAGGAGGGGTGGAGAGAAGGCAGAGCTACATCTGCAATGGAAATTGCCTGGGATTTAATGACCTTCTATGAAGAAGCATTTGTATGTAATGTGTCTGTTTGTGTATACAAACATGTTTAAATAAAATAAGTATGTTAGTGAGTGGTGTTTGAACTTTGAACTTTGAATATGAGTTCACTGTATCTCATTTTTCTTTATATGAGTGAACAACGAAATTGAAAAATTGTCGGGACAAACTTTAGCTCCTTGTGCAGGGTGACGATAGCCAAAATTTCCCCTTGAGGTTAAGTTGCTTTCAGTTGTGTGTGCAGCATGATCAGGCTGTTACTCAAACATCTGTGGAAATACTCCTGTCTTTGTCTGAACAAGTTATTGATCAAGTCTGCATGCCTTTTCTTGCGTTAATCTTCACTACAAAAACTAAAGATAAGGCATGAAAAGCGAAGGCTTTTGCCAAATTATGCCCACATGTCAGAGTCATCACTAATATAAATATGGCTGATTCTATCTGCTATTTACAAGAGTGGAGGTTTGATTACCTAATGTGATTAAATAAACTAAAGATTTAAAGATTTTATTAATAAACCAAAAATTATAAAAGACAGCAAAAAATCTAAATTAAAAGACAAGCATTTTTTTGCTTTGACAACAAAAAAATAGAAAAATATGTAAATGGAACCAGTTTTAAAAGGTAATCTGGCAATATTAATTTACAATATATGTTAACAGGAATAATAGGAGTGAAAAACAGATTTTAAAGGCTGTCAAACATTTGTGATAAACCAAGCTTTTTAAGAATATTCTAATTCATTAAATTTTAATAAATTACCTGGTTCATATTGGAACTTTGAGTTTAGACTTTAAAAAAAAGTGTACAAAGAACATGAATTAATCGTGTATTAATCTATTTGAACTGAACTTTGAAATACAGGTAGTAAAGTGTGAACTTTTGAAAATCTCTGAACACAGGACAGAAGGAAGCTGAAATTTGTTTAAGTTCCTTTAAACCCAGGCCACACAAGCCTTGTTCTGTTTTGGAAAGTAGAAATCCTCTTCCAGGAAACAAACTTTTATTTAAAGCAAATTTCCATCTTTTTATTTTTGTGTGAAAAACATCAAATAAACATGAGCTCGTGACTCTTTAAGAGTACTTAAAAAACATAAAATTCTCATGCCATTAGACCAGTTAATAAGAAATAAAGGGTAACACATGAACAATGTGACATTAAACTGCTTCTAAATTAAAAAAAATAATAATAATAAAGCAACCTTCTTGATCTTGATTTTGACCACCATTCCATTCCACTAGAAGTGTAAGGTAAAAGTGTGTTTTAAGTGTTAAAAACTACTGATGTCCGGGTCATGACTCCACTAAGGATTGTGAAACAGCTGATTACGCTGTTTGTGCTGTCATAGTTCTGTTAAATTGACAGATCGATATTAACAATATCTGGAGATTTTAACCAGGGGTGGCTTGTGCCAAAAGTCTGTGCTATCATTATAAAACAATACTGGCATCATTCAGTACAGATGAAACGATGATAGCTGAAGCAGTACAGTCTCCTTTAAAGACAAGGCATCAGTCTCGTCTGTCATGGCTCTGACCTTTTTGAAGCCAGAACACAACTTAAAGCCTGCAGTGACAGACTTGTTATCTCTTGTAAGCGAGCACAAAGACAGAAAAACTTGTGAAGGACTGACAGGTGAAGAGAACACTGAGGGACTGATTAATGACTGCTTCGCTCTTCAAAAACTCAGGTGGAAATCTGGAGCTTGTTTGTTCCCTTCGCACTCGCCTCACTTTCTCTGTCATTTTTACTCCAACCATTCCCTCAGCATTTTATCCTTCCAGATGGCCATCGTTTGCCACTTTTTTTCCCTCACCCTTTTTGTCAAGCTCTCTTACTCCTTCACTCTCTATTTTTTTTTTTTTTTTTGCTGTCATCACCCCGCGGCCACTTGAATGGCGTGTTGCTATAGCAACTTCTCTGCCCTTCCTACATGGTCTGGCTGAGGTGGAAAGGCTCTTTATAATAAACTGCCAAACAGTTTAGCACTTATCCACAATTACACACATCCTGTTTATGTGATCACAATAGCAGGGTGCCCAGACGGCCTGATATCCTGACTCCACCAGTGTGAATGAATATTATAAACTTTAAGGATGCCAGTCTATGTTTAGTCATGTGTACTTCATGTTTAAAATGTTAATAGATGCAAAAGAAATGCTAATAACTACTGGTCAAAATAAGTGTTATTTACCGTCCTGAAAGTTTTTAAAGTGCCTTTTGTAACAAATATGAATGCATTTTTGGAAAGGTAACATTGGCAACTTAAAGCAAAACAAATTTCATGCAGCTGAGATGAACAGTTGTTGAGCTATTCGCATGTGAAGTAACAGGAAATGATGTCAAAGGGGAATGTCTGCATGTGAAAAGAGCACTGATACAAAGGCTGACAATACAGACTGTAGAGAAGATTCTGATGTTTCTTTAGATTATTTTTGAGTCCCTATCAGAGAGAGACAAAGAAGAGTTAAAGTTTAAATCATTTTGTTTTAATACACAAAAACTAGGGGTGTAACGAGATCTCGTTGTACGAGATCTCGAGATATTAAACTCCCACGATATCTCTCGTTGAGAGCTACTGTTGTGTCACTAACCAACTTAGCAACTTTGTCACTACATCTAGTGACTTTTTAGACCCCTCTAGTGATAAATCTAGCGAATTTCCCGGTGTTTTTGGAGAGTTTTAGAAGCTTTGGCGACAGCTCTTTCCAAGCACTCTTCTCCTTTTCCTTCTCCTCCTCTCTTCCGTGTGCAGCTGTGTGTCATTCTGCTATTTATCAAACCCACAATCTGCAAAGAGACCTTCTCTCTGAACACATCTGAATGGAGCACAACTATTATTATGACGAGATGCAAAAGAAAAATGGAATAGGAACTTTTAAAAAGGGTTTACAATGTCACAGTCCATTCGCATCAGTTCATTTCTGTGATTATTTACAGTCCAGTAAAAAAAAGTTAATTTGCTATTGTTGACTTCAGGCTAATTCACCTTGATACCTGAGCCTTGTTCCACTCATGAAGACGTGTTTTTCTACGTGCTCTCTCTCTCTGATTTCTTCCTGCTTTTAGAGCGTCTGTTTGTTCAGCCCCCTTAGAGTCTCAACTTCCTCCTCAATCAATATGCTTGACTATCTTCCTGTCTGCACTTTTCTTCCCTGCAGCCGTGTGTCGGTTTCTGTTGTCTCTGACCTCTTTATCTGCTGAGAAAGCGGAGATAAAATCGGGGACAGTTGAGACTAGTGTGAATGGAAGTGCATTAAGACCAATTGATTGAATAAAGATCTGTGCTGTTTTGGTTTAGTGAAGGACTGCAGCTGACGGTGTTCATATATTCAAGATGTGATGTCTATGTAAAGAAAAACATGTGAGTGATTTTTTTTTTTTTTTCAGTTTTTAAATCTGGTCATCTGGAAGACTTCTCAAATCCTCAGGCATTTTTTTGCTCTCAAAAAAATGTCACTGAATAATCGAGTCAAAAATCTCTCAGACATTTCTGTACCTCCACGGTTATGTCATCAGCTCCATATTCTTTCTTCATCCACTTCAAAGCTTTCCGATTTTCATACCTTCTAATCTTTCTCATCCCCTGGTCCAAAGTTTCATTGGTCCTCAGATAATAAATGATGCAGTTGTGAAATTATTTATGTATGTACTATCAGTATAATTTCTCTCTTATTTCCTTTCCTTTTATAATTTCCTTTCAGCTGCACTCTTACTTTATCATGATACAACTGTGTAGTTATCACACATATGGTTATGGTTAACTTTAGTCTTACACTGGTTCATTAACTTAAATCAGATTTGATTAACAAGCCATATACTTTCCAAATTTGCCGGACTTATTTTCTTGCCGTTGTTGTTAAAATATGATCCCTCTGAAAGTGTTAATTTAACATTCAAAAGGGGGAACACATGAGATGCCTCACTCTAAATCCAGGAGGCAGTGACCGTTTGTATTTACGGCAGTGTTGCAGCAAATTTCCATTAAAATAAATGATTGCCGAGCTCATACAAAAATATACAGTGGGGAGAACAATTACAGTCTTCTACATGCTTTGCAAGTGGGAAAACCTGAAAAATCAATAGTGTATCAAATACTTGTTCTCCCCAC
>JAUBOC010000077.1:14468214-14479489 GCA_032275365.1 Anablepsoides cearensis
TAGTAAATCAGTCTCAAAACAAGATCAAATAGATTTTTTTGGCTGATATAAGATTTTAAAACTTGGTTAGAAAGACATTTTTTTTGCAGTGTGTCTTCATAGCAGTGAGTCAGCCATGAGGTTTAGATGATTCTCACTTCCTGTCTTTATTTTATTAGATACATACAAGATATGTTATCTTCCTGTAACCATCTCAGTAAAGCAGGAGGCTGTGGTTTTTAGACTGCTGTGTTAATGATCTTGTTGAATTAAACTTTTAACTGTTTTGAACAATTTTCAAGCCAAACCTCAAACCACAACTACACTTGGTCATGTAAAGTTTTAATACTGCAAGCTAAGTGACAGACAGGGATCTGGGGAGGCAGACTGGAGGTTTAGGATTTAGAACTCGACAGATGTTTGTGGGACGCCTCAGTCACCGCCAAGCGTCAACCTCCCAAAATCAAGTCAGTAACTACAGCCAGCACAGTCAAACGTGTAGAAAGTTTGATGGTGAAATAATCTAGGAGGTTAATGATGCTCAGTTTGCTGCAAACTCTAAAAGTTCAAATCCTGACCTCAGGTGGTGTGTTTTATTTAAAAGCATTTAAGAAATCATGGATAAGTTTTTTTTTGTGCGCGTCACGTACTTGATGGACGATCCTTTGCTGCTCTGTTTGCTCTCGTACTCGAGCAGCAGCTCCTCCAGCGCCGCAGCGTTCTCTGAAAAACATTCATTTATCACACTCAATACTCTGAGAAGGATTTGGTTTTAGTGAGGGGTTCAGAGGATTAAAACGATCCAATATTTAAAAAGATAAAACATCACTAGACCATGTATGATAGAGCTATCCAACTAGTGGCCTGGGGGCCACATCTGGCCCACAGGTGAACTCAATCTGGCCCAATAATAAGTTCATTTTAAATAATAATTCATGAACTTCAGGGAGTGAAGAATTGTACTTCAGTTTTTAAGAATTTATACTTTAATTGAGTAGCTTTATTTTTACATTTTACTTTTATTGCACTATATGTTAATAATAAAATCACACTTTTTACTCCACTATTTTTAAATACTTTAGTTAGTTATTTTTGTGTGCGTGTATGTGTAGTTTGTGTCTATTTTGTTCCACCAGTACACTAAAATAGACTTCTAATACATTATTATTTCATATTTGGAGTTAATGATCTGCCCAATACAGCAGAACAATTTCCCAAATTATTCTCAACTACACTCAAGTGAATTGCAATGTTATAAAAAACTTTCAGTACTTAAGTATTTTCAAAAGCAACTTAAGTAATAATTTGACAGTACTATACTTTTACCGGAGTAGTATAGGAAGAACTCCTCGTGCTACAACAGACAGGTGAGTGAAATGTATTGCTCAAAGCTTAAAATGTCTGAACACAGTAGCCTTACCTTTCTTCTCAGTTATGATGCGAACCAGAACACTGATGGTGTCTTCATTCAGATCATCAGAAATGTGGGGAAAATTAGTTCCTAATGAAAGACAAAAGGACAAATAAATTACTACATAATTAGTAATAGTAGCCCTAAAAAAGCTTATATCACAATGTTTCTGTGGTTTCCTTCTTAAACCATTTCTTATGTCAGTCAAATGTAAAATTACACACACAAATCTCAACATTTTCCTGTATTTTGGGTTGTATGATAATAAAAAACAAAATAAAAAAAAACACAATTTGTATGGTTGGTATGGTGCACGTCACTGTTGGGATATTGTACCAAGGATAAACTGAACTGCTTAGAATAGACAAGCCTCCATGGTAACCCGCCTCCATCCCATAATAGAACCGCAGAGTGAAGCAGCTGAGAGGAGAGCGACGAGGCCTCGGGGAGGGGATCACTCAGCAGTTATTCTCCATTCAGTGTGTGGCTGACAGGGATGTGACCCGCTGTGTGTGTTACAGTGTGTGTGTGTGTGTGTGTTACAGTGTGTGTGTGTTATTTCAGCCTCTCTTGCATCAGCAGCATGGGGCCGTTGTTGGGTCGTAACAATAGCTCTGTCTCCACAGTGGCTGTTGCCATGAGAGGATAACAGATTCACAGGGTGACTCTCTCTCTCTCTCTCTCTCTCTCTCTCTCTCTCTCTCTCTCTCTCTCTCTCATTTTCTCCTCCTTTCTTTTCCTTCAAACAAAGTCATGAGCTCATTGTACGGCTGCTGCTGCTGCTGCTGGAAACAACGAGGCTCTGAACAGTTTCAGTTTACCTTCTTCCTCTGTGCCCATTGACTTTGTCCCTTCAAAGTCCTCTTCCTCCAGTCTTTCTCTGGATCGAAAGAGTTTGATTGAGTTTGACTTTATAGCCCTGAAGAAGCAAAGCTCGGCTGGCTGTAATTTATCCTCTAGGGGTTCATCCCCCCTCCTCCCACCTCATCGGTGGAGACGAAGTGCTGAAGCAAGAAGTTCCTCTAACCTTATTAGCTCAGTCAGGACTAGAGGGGTCTGACTGGCAGGGTGCATGTTTTCCCGTGCTGCATTAAAAGCCTCCTCCTATTTGTATTTTTATTATCTTGCTGGAGTGCTTACCTGAACATAGCTACACAATATCATCAGTTTGTATTATTAAAGGTCTTTTGTTCAGCTCTGAATCTTGCAAAAAAATGAGTTGTTTGAATGAAAGGCCTGAAGAGATGCTTATCGCCTGCTCCCCTTTAATGTCGCAGCATCAGTTATGTCTCTATCTCCTCCAGTTATATTATTTTTTCAAGTTCACAGTTTGTGAATAACCGTAACGTTTATACTGAGGTACATTTACATCTCAAATGTTTTTTTTTATATTAAAAAGGACAGAAAAAGAAAGGAGAGCAGAATGCTGTAGGAGCCACAGGAGCACATGGGAGAAGAATGAAACAGAAGACAGTAACAATGAGCCGAGGAGCCAGTTTAATAATTGATCTGGCTGAGAAAGGAGAGATGGGCTGGTGGTGTTGTGTTCAGACGAGGGGGAATTTTTACACAGACAGAAAACTAATAAATGGAGAGGAGAAGCGAGGTGCAGAAGTTCAGGAAGTTTCCCCAAAAACTAAAAAAAACAAAAAACAAATTCTGAAGCCAACACAACTCTTACAAGAAGGCAATAAACATGCTGTTACATCGCAACACAAACTGGGCATTTAATGCTGTTTATCTTCATATTCATCAGCCATTTGACCAACGTTTAAGCAAAGATCTTGTACAACCTGTTAGCGCTAAGGGTATGTGATTAGGAGGACTCTCAGCTACTATCATGCTAAGTTTCATTTCAATATCGATAAAACTGACTATGTTGTAGCCATTTTTGTGTTAGCTAAAGTCTTTTAGCTGTGGCAGCCATACTAAATTGAGTTATCTCCAAAAGTTGATCAGTTGTAGTCGCACATCCAGTAATTACTTCTGGAGAAATTCATTGAAATCTGTTGAAGGATTCAGGAGATATTTTGCTAACAGACAAATCAAGTCACCTATTGACCCCTGACATGAAAGCCGGGCGATAAGTATTGTGATTGTTGATTTTTTTTTTTTTTTTACTTTTTTTTAATACAAAATTATTTTACTTATCAAACAACAGCTGCTACATTAAACATTTATTTTATTTTATTTTTTTATGTGACCTGTTGAGCTCCTGTAATTCTTCCTGACACGACTTCTCTCTAAGCTCACACCATCTGGTGAGGGACGAAATGGTCAGATTAGCCTTTAAATCTGTCGGTGCCTGCACACTGAACAACGCTCTCTGGACTTCCTGAAGAAGAGATGCATGTTTTAAAATGTTTATTTGTTGGGTCAGATCTCTGCCTGATAGAAACCTTTGACTCCATAAGGATGAGTTCAGTGTGGGACTGTGTTTGCTCTGAGAAACATTAGATCATCTCATGTGTTATTCAAGCCTGAGAACCACACAGGTACAGGACATGGAGTGACAACAGCAGCTTAACAGCTCACATATGGGTTGCCAGATAGGAAATAGTGAAATATGATATTTCACTATTATCAGTATCAGTTTGATATTTGAAATATTAAACTGATATCGTTTTAACCCAAAACTTTTATGTGCTGAGTCAGGGTGCCAACGAGGGTAAGGCTGGTGGAGGCAAGGTGAGGTGTTGTGTTTGATGATGACATGAACAAAATCTGTTTGTTTTTTTAGTTTTAAAAAAATGATACGCTTCCCTACGAAGCACCCTTTAGTCATCTCATTTCTTTATCTTTCTCACCTTCCTTCTGAGGCGTGGCGCTCTCCTCATGTACGCCTTCCTTTTCGGCGGTGCAGTTGTAGCCCTTCTTCTTCAGGATGTTGCAGATGAGAATGCCTATCAGGCCCATTATGCAGAAGACGGGCACCAGAGCGAACACGGCGTACTCGGCTGTCTTCTCCTCGGCGCTGCGCACCACCGTGCTGTTGGACGGCCCTTCTGCTCCCCCCGACGGGCCTTCAGCCACCGTGCGGATGGCTCTGACTTGAGGATCTGCTTAGAAAATAAAATAAGGAAATAAAAACCTTGCATTTTTCCAAGCAACACACACTGAGATATTTTACTAGATAACACCAAGGTTTTAAGCAAAGATGTTGAAGCCATGTGTGCTGCTGCTTCTAGTACGTGTTGGGAATGAATCTAAGCTACTACCATTTACTAACACTTAGCCCAATATCTGTAGGATTGACTAAGTTATCACCATTTTTGTGTTGCTAACACTGGTTAGATGTGGCGACCATCTTGAATCAAGCTGACTAAAAGTTAATCAGTTGTAGATAAACCAGCTATTACTTCCTGAAAGTTTCTTTAGGATCTGTCCCTTGATACAAGATATTTTGCTGACTTTACAAACCATAACACACAGAGACACACACATGCAAGAGCAAAAACATTGCTGTTCCACTTTTGTCTTTGGAAGCAAGAAAAAAAACAAGCTAATCTATTTTAAGAGCAAATGAATAGAAGCTTACCTTTTACACAGGATCTTTGGGTGGAAATTAGTCCTTTAACCAAGAAATGAAACCTACAGGTGATGAGAAAAAATGGAAGATAGAAGCATCGTTAGAAAAACAAACATTTGTTTCTGCCCAATATAACCGTGCTCATTATGGTGAATAACATGCTGTACGGCTGAGCAATTCAACTGGCGGCCCGCGGGCCGTTGACTTCTGTTTGACTTGCTAAAAAGGCCTAACAAACACAAACCCCCCAAATTTTTTCTTTACTCAATTTAATAGCAACTACATTTTAACTAAGTTTTCCATTTAGAATTAAATGTAACAAAACACACAAATTTAAAAGGTAGAAGATTATGAAACTTGCTCTAAAGACAATACCCAGACACACACCACCCCATGTCCATCATCTGAGCTGTTGGCTTTGAGTAATTGTGGCCCAATGAGTAATTTAGTAGAATTAATCAAATTCTGTTCTGGGTTTTGGTTAAGATGTGCCCTCCCCAGGATTTTCAGTGGCCCCCACATGGCTACCCTATTAAAATAAAACTCCTGGAGGCCTCACTCCTCACTGTTAGGGCTTCCTTTAGGACAAAAGTTCGGAGGTTGTGTTCAGATTGTCAAACAGGATTAAAGTATCTGTGACATGCCTATCCTTCAAATACAAAAAGTCAAAGAAAACATCTTTATTTTTAAGAAAATTGGCATAATACACATGATGTTACCCATTTTGTCTTATAACTGGCCTATTTTCTTTTGGATTTGGCTCAGCCAAAGTGAAACAGGAAGTGACATCAAAGGGGAACTCATTAATAAAATAAACTCTCTGGTTTTTGTTTATTAAAAAAATATTATTTGAACTTTAACTCTTCTTCATCTCTCTTTGATAGAAACTCTGTGTTGTTAGCCGTTGTAGCAATGCACTGTTTACATGCAGTTATTCCCCTTTGGCATCACTTCCTGTTTCCTCACATGCCAATGTCTCAACAACTGTTCATCTCAGCGGCGTGAAATTTGTTTTGCAATATTTTATCAATGTTCTCTTTCCAAAAATGCATTCATGTTTATTACAAAAAGATTACGTCCCGGGCACTTTAAACTGTTGATGTAGCGTCAGACTCAGACAGGTCCAGCAGCCCCTCCTTACCCAGGCAGACAGTCGCCACACGCAGAGTCTGAGCTTGCCGAGCCGGAGACCTCCACCTTCCTGCCGAGGGCCTCACAGGACGTGTGTGAACGACACGGTTCAGAGTCGAGCGTGTCAGAAAAGCTACCGGGTGAACACGGCTGACAGTGCACCTCCTCTGCCGGACTCTGGATCTGCTCACAGGGCTGAGGAGAGAGAAAACACTTCTGAACCCTGAAAGCTGAGGGAAAAAAACCCTAAAAAAGACTACCTTGAACTTGCTTTGAGGAGACATGGGAAACACTGAAGAGCGCTAACATTCAGTTCAGTCTGAGTTGGTTGTCTCACCTTGGATGACTCCTGTCCGGCGGGACATCGCGAGCAAGCACATCCGTCCCCCCACCGACACCGCACCGCTGCACTCCCACCACAGCCAAACACCTGGAAGACAACGCCAGCAGGAATCAGCGGAGGGTGGAACCACGCGTGTACGCATGTCCAGGACACGTGTGAACATATTTACCGTGAGGAGGATGAGAGCTGAGCAGCAAAGGTGGTTCCTCATCTTCTTCAATGTATTCGTCTCTGTTCATATGATCTACAGGAGAGCAGAGGGTCACTTCAGGTGATTGTCTCAATTTTTGTTTTGTTTGAAACAGCTCCTGTATTAAGATCGGGAACGATTATAATCTTACTTGTTGTAGATAAACTCTTGATCTAAGTTTGGAGAAATGAGTTTAAATTGTTGCCAAGATTATATTTTTTAAACTAGCTATTAAAATTAAACTCCTTTCTCTAGACTGAGGTTATTCAAACAACAGGTAAGATGTTAATTGTTCACAACCTTCCCACAGAACCCTATTTGGATTCAACCATAATGTTTTCTTGAATAGAATAAATAAGACATGATGAGGCGCAGCGTAAATACACACACCTGTACAGAACAGAAGAATGCATATTTTTAAAAAAATTACCAACTCACAAAAAACACCTGAGTCATTTAGAACTAAATGAAGCTCTCAGTGACTCTGACAGTGCTGTAAATAACATTTAACATGATTCAGGGCCTTTTTATGTACACCTGTGCGTGAGGCAGGCACTTTCTGTTGCTATATTTGGCCTGCGAGTGAACACACTCACACACACGCACACACTCACTCACACACACACACACACACACACACACACACACACCATGATTCATTCTGCAGCTCAATCATTTGTTAACACGTGAAGTATTTCTCAGATCCTGCAATGAATATTTATTGGTCTTAATGTATGTAAAACCTTTATTGTAAAGTAATCAAAATTATTTTATTTTTAAATCCCACTCATTGCCACACTTTGTGTTTTTCCAAAAAACTTGTGAAATTCCATCAAGAGCTTGTTTGAAAAAGAGCTGCACGCTATAGTTTGTTCCTCTCAAGACATTCAGGGATTCTAGCCGAGGTCACTTGTTAACGTCAGCTCTCTTCTTCACACACATCTGTTTGTTTCAGCATCAAACAACACATACAAAAAATTTTAATCAACTTTGTGGCTTATTTTTTTTTCCTGAGTTAAAGATCTGCTGGACTTAACAAACCAAAGACTGTCCAGCACATTCTGGAAATCAGCAGCATAAAGCATGAAGGATTGCAGCAGGAAATGTCTCCACACAGCACTTTCATCTGCAGCCATAATTACAGGACGGCGCATCTAAAGAGCATGAGGGTGGACCTCAGCCTGACACCAAACAGCAGGTAATTAGTGGTGAAAATTCTAAATTACAGACATGAATGACAGATTCAGAAAAGATTAATGGGACTCTCAGCAGTTTTTAAACTGGTTTTTGTTATAGAAATTAAAAACGAAAATCCTGTTATGTTCAGCAAAAATAATAAGAATATCTTATTTGATCTCCTTTTTTTTCTTGGTTGATCTCAAACAGGATTAGACTGCGATCAAATCACACAAAAAAGAAGAATTTTGGCTAATAAGCCAAACTGATGAAAGATTGAGCAGCATACTCACCCCAGCCCTGCAGCTGGCAACTCAGTAAGGATGCTGGACGTCCAAATCAAACCTTAAACTCTTAGCTTTCTACCAAAATAACACCAGATCAAACCTGGCCCTGAATGAAACCTAAGAAAAATTCTACCCAGAACAAAAAGAAGAAAACTATCGAGGAAATAAAAACAGACCTGTCTAATGTTACAGATTCAGCCAGAAGAGAGTCAAATCTCAGATTTGCACATGTTAGAGTGGCTGAATGGAAAACCCCAAGTACCTGCCAGAGTCTTATACTGTCATTGTGACCACAGACACACCCCTGACACCCTCAGGACATGCCCCTTCTCTCACTGAATATCATATATTCATCATATCCACAACAGATGTGCGCAGCCTGTGTGTAACTATGTCATCAACACATTAGGTTTGCTGAATAATTGTCGTTCATACAAGTAAACACACACACACCAATACATCCTAAATACCATCCACCAACAAGCTGTGTCTTTCACAAACAGAAAACAAACAAAAAATAATAAAAAATCATGAGTTTTATGATTCTATTCTAGGAAGCAAGGCCCTGACTGCAATGATAGACTTCTGATGTGTAATTCTAGGAGGAGAAGCAAAAAATAAAGTAAGTTCAGAGAAACCACTAAACTGGGGGGGTGGAAAAGAACCTAACATTCCGGGTCAATCCAGCCTGAGAAGACGGACTGAAAACACACATCAGGGCATTGCAGGGCATGACTCCGCTGCCGTGTTAGGGTGGATACAGCTACGCTGTATATATAGAAGCGTTTGTTAAAATGTCATCCAGACCAGAGAAACGAGGCTAATTACAAGTTTAACTGATATTCCCAGTTAGACAGGGGGAAGAACAGATTACACTGATAGAATTCAGCTGAACTAAAAACCTGCCTATCTTTAGTTACTTTGCAAGTGTCGGGGTACACCCTGGACAGGGCACAAGTCCATGATAGGGACATTCAATGGCAAACAACCTTTTACAAGTACGTACACTATATGCACCCAGTACACATGCACTGAGAGAAGATGCAAACACCAACCAGAAAGGTTCCCCGGCCGGGTTTCAATCCTGCAACCTTCTCGTTGAGAGGCGACAGCTCTAACCATCGCAGCACTGACACAGGCCCCGGGCTGAACATAGCATTACTAAAGCTCCACAGGTTTGTTTAACCCCTCTTGATTACGTAGCTTTGTAAAAACCAAACAACAATCCAACATTGGAACCTCGTTTCTTAAACCTTTACTGGATTCACATCAAAAACCAAACAAGAATTTCACTAAGTCATTAGCTTGTTGCCATTTCCAGACACTGAAACTCAAACTCAAAGCTGGTATATCTGACAAGTTATCCTTCAATGTTTGTGTTGTGGTAAATTTGGTGTGGGGATCGCATGCTGCACCCTCAAACAGCTCAAGTCCAACAGTAAAAGGGAACATGATATTAGCAGCACAAATGTGGAACCCAGGAACACCACAGTTCATTTAAAGTCCTAGTAGTTGACTCTTAGTACTTGTGAGGAACCGTGTGGGAAGTGAAAGTACCAGAAAGACCCAGTTCAGTCTGTCGAATAAAATAAAGGTTTATCTACTTGATGTCTCTGTTTACTTGCTTTTGTGTTTTATTTCCACCATCCATCCTCCAATAAATAAGTGTCCTCTGAGAGATCAATACAATTTGGCCTTTAGTCAGGGAACTCAACTCTCACAACTGAAGGAACAAAAATAGGTTTATGAGCCTATTGGCTCGGGTTCAAACATCGGTGAAGTTCAAATACTTCCTGTGCAAAAGACTGATCGTTTTTAAAAGCTGTTAAGCCGTCTAATAAGATAACCAATGATGTTCCATGGGTATTGTTGTGGCTGAATGGTGTATTTAAACATCACTGAAAGCGTCTGCCTTTCAACAACTTTCATCACAGACTTTATATAATCCCAGAGGTTTAAGTCCTTTGTCTGCTTGTTATAACAGTGTCTGAACTCTTTGGACCCGTTTACTTCTCTCCCACTTCCTGTCCTCGTCCTTACTGATTCCTATAACTGTAATTTACCATTTTCATACCATTTTTCCCTTTTCGTAGCTCTGCTTTGATGGCCCTTAAGTCTGACATGTGCATTGGTTTGGAGGCTGCAATCAGATGGATGTGGGTAGACAAAAAACAAACAAAACTGAAAGAGAGAGGAGACCAAAGAGGAGGAAAAGCATAGTATACCAGGATGTTACCGGTACTCTCAAAATACACAGCAAACAGAAGACAGATGACCACAGACACCTGGACAGGACAAAAACATCAAAACAGTCTTTAATATCTTAAAAACACATCAATGGAACTAGAAAGGAGAGTGATGACTTTTCCCAAACTTTGTCAAACAGTAATTACCTAATGCCACCTGTGATGTTGTTCAACTCATTCAAACAACAAGTGACTTCAATGTCAGATGACAAATCACATTTTCTGTTTTGTTCAGAGGAGATAAAAATAGCCGTGGCAGCTAGGTCATGTCAAAAACATCCTCGTTATTTTTTTTTCTGTGGTGGTTTTGGAGGCAAGGACAACTAAATGTCTTTCAGAGCCGTTTCTGGCTTCTTGATGTCATGTTGCAGCTGAGCTAAGAAATCCTCCTGGATGAAGCCGTGAAGGAAGGAAGGAACCACAAGAGAGGAAACACAAGAATGAGTGGAACTCCTGGCCTCTAAGTCTTAAAGGTGACTGAGCAGCAGCAGAGATCATGATGGCCACCGCGTTATTGGCCTCCAAACAATGAGCTGTCCAGACGATTCTGGTCAGGCAGGAGACATTATTTTAGTTTTTTGGTGTGAAGCAAAAACACAAAAAGATATTTCAGACTGCGGACCGGTGTTTCATTCTTAAAATGTAAAAAAATAAATAAAATAAAAGAATGTCCATAGCACAACAAACGATGAAACATTTGCTGATTAACTTGTCATTTAAAGTGAAAGAGTCTTTCATTTTGGGGATTTGCTTTTCATAAGCTACAATAAAACACAAATCAAGGATTGTTATACTGTTTATATTTAATAAAATATAAAATGTGCCTTTTTGTAATATGACTCAAATATAACAGACGGTCAGTGTTGCTGAGATTTTACACTACACACTTTCCTATCAAAGTCACTTTGTGTTTTTTCTTCTGGTAAAAAAAATGTGTATATATATATATATATATATATATATATATATATATATATATATGT
>JAUBOC010000077.1:14479589-14496618 GCA_032275365.1 Anablepsoides cearensis
TGACTGTGACTGTACAGCACTTTGGTCCTTTGGTTGTTTTAAGTGCTTTATAAATAAAGTTGGTATGGTATGGTATGTTGAAGAAACGAGCCTCTACTGCAGATGGTAAATAAAAGGAGAAAAAGGAGAACGTGAAAAAGACAATTGACCATTGAACAAAAACTGAGGAGCTGAGCATTTACCAGTGAACATGCAGCGATGGACTGGAGCGATGTGAAACACCATCATCTCAAAATGACCCAGTTATTTGACTGTAACAGCCAGTCTACCCCAATCACCACCTTTTCCCCTTTTCGTTCAAAGCATAACTGACAGAAATAAAAACCAGTGTTGGAAACAGAGGCACATAGAAAAACAGTAAGAGCGAATGAATATTTCCTCCACCTCCTAAACAAACAAAGCAATCCTAAAAGGAAAATCTGCAGGAGCAGATGGATTAATAAGTGTGGCTGCTGCCTCTATAATTATTACAATAACATTAGGAGTCTGTTTAAATGCATATTTTGTGATTCATACGTTGAGGTGGCCTAAGTGAGTCACATTTGTTTCCAACTGGAAAACGCTGGCATCGTGTCAGAGGAGCAGCATGTGACGGATGTGATGTCTATGTGTTCTTTCTAACAGGTTTGCATTGGTGTATCTCTTTCTATATTTGAGGCGCTAAGCTATATCTGTCAGATGTTTTCCAAGGTGCACTTCAGAAGGCAGCACTGGGCGAACGCAAGTGTGAACCAGGCTGCGACAAATGTGAGCGTACGCGCGCGCGTGTGTTAACTTCAGTGTGAGAGGGGGTTCAGGTTGCAGCGCTGCAAGCGGGCTAAAGGTAGCAGCTCTCATATGACACCATGAGAATTATAAACACATAATTTACAACATCCAAACACACGATACCCTTAGTTTATTTGACAGTCTGAAGAAGTTCAGAAGCTAACCGAGGCTTGCCCGTGGAAGCGTCCTAAAACGGAGCCAAAACTTTTACACACCGCTTCCTCTTCGGACGGGGATCCTGTCTAATGGCTTCCTCTGTCCTTTCCAAAGTGCTCCCTGTGTGACAAGAAGACGGCCGAGTCTTAGAGACAGGTGATGGGGAATGACAACGCATAGGATAATCACTTCACATTAATGCCAAGCGCCAAGGTCAAGAGAGGAGACGCTCAAAATTTCACGTTCACCTCAAATGTCTGTCCTAAAAGGTTTGCACTCCTGTTTGTCAGTGCAGAGTTGAAACAGAGTGCAAAATGCAGCCAACTAAAATATATGGATGTTCAACATGTCAAGTTTTGCAGGTGAGGAGTGTCTTTTTTTAGGAACCTTTACAAAAAAATAAAAATTAGCTCAAACAGCTTGTTGCAAGAATTATTGTGACTTTTGTGTACTTAAAGGACTTTATATCACTTTATATCGTGCTATAATGTCATTCCCTTATAAAAACACGTTCAGAGTGTTGCTTTGACTCATTCATGCATGTTTGAGAAATCTTTGAATCTACTGCCGTAGCCAATCGGAGCTGCTGAATCCTCTGCTCATACAAAGCTCCTCCCTGGAGCTTAGTCCCCAGCCGAGCTCCAGCCACACAGACCACCCCACATGCCTCCCCCACACAGCTTCACCAAACTAGCTAATCATATAGCTTAAAAAATGGTAGTCTCTTCACAAAGAACAGCTTAACATTGATGTACTGTATATGTGAGAGGATGATTGGGAGAACTGTTCAATAAAGATTGACGGTCAGAAAAACGGGGATTTGATTATGCAAAAATCACATATAAATAGTAAGCTGCATGACTTTAGGTTTTTTGGAAGAGAAGACTGGTGTGGCAGTTTCAATAGAACCTCAGTTTACTGCCACCTTGGAGTTGAGTCCTTTAGATATTTTACTAACACACAGACACACGAACATATGCAGACACAAGCAAAAACATCATCGCCCACCTTTTGCCTTTCTGCAGCAGGCAATAAATATCTTCCAAGAATCGTCAATGGTTCCTCCAGACTACACGAGTGGGAGTTCTTGGTGGGAAGTCAAGAAAACCCATCAGAAATGTGCAGCACAGGGCTAAGATTGTCCAAAAATCCAGACTGGGTTTGTGGATTTGGATTTCAAGGAGCTAAAAAGTATCCTTACTTTCTTTTTTTTTTTTTTTTTTTGTACGTTTTAAATCTGCAGACATTCTGTATCCAGATAATCTGATTTAAAACAGTTTCAAAGGAAAGAACGAGGGGCTGCTGTCCATGAATACTGATTCATATATATTTTTACAAATTTTCAAAAAAGTAGTTACATGACTTCAACAGAAAACAGGCAATTATGAATAATTTGTTTTCTTACCACCTTGTCACAATCTTTGCACGGCTGAGGAATCATCTGCATCCATTCCAAGATTTTGCTTTCATAACATGCGCTCCTGCATAATCATTTGTGAGCCCACAAAGAAACAATGACATGCGAGTGCTTTAGGTGAGAGTCTAAGCCTCTCACTGGGGGAATGTCAACTAATGAAACCTTCATTAAACTTTGATAGCACACATCTATACATACTGCAGCGCGCATTAAGAACTCCCCTTTTCCCTTCAGCTCGAGTGGCAGGGGGGCTCCAGACAGCCACACAGACATACATATGATCTGACATCCCGCCAGAAAAAAAAAAGGAAAACACTCTGTATTCTAGTCACACACTACAGAACTCAACCGGCACTGCAGATTCCCGCTGCGTGACTGAAAAGATGCACAAGAGGAATAACAAATCATACTAAAGCAGTCACACTGGTTGGTCAGGAATGAACAAACACACACTGATTCGCGAAGCTGAATATTAACAGGAATAATGAAAAATATATTCTCAAATGTAGTTTATAGTATTTGCCAACACTGAAATAAAAGAAAATATCACTACCTTTAAAAAAATTGATTTTGCGATTATTTTGTGAAAAATTTTTGTGGCCCGCCTCCTAACAGAACCGACCACCAATACCCCACCCCCACATCCATAAAGTTGAGGGGTTATATTAAAGGAGTAAAATTTGACCTTTTATTATGTACTACCACAAATTGTTTCAATATTCTCTCTTACATAGCTGAAATATTGTGTGGCAGGGGATTCGTCCACATAATTTCTCCCTCCCTCACACTGTATGTCGCGCAAGGTAAAGCATATAAATAACTATATATTTTTCACACTAGAGTCGGAAAAACTGTTAAACTTTAAAAAACTTTCTTTAAAAAACATTTTTTCTTGTTAACCACGGAGATGAAAAGATGTGGCCATTAACTTGTTTCCAGTCCATCTTGCTAATTGAACAATCTGCTCTGAGGTTACAACGGGTCAGATTCCAGCAATATGTGGAAACTCACGAGTATGGCAGGCCGTTTTTACATTTAATCGGCTTCACCACACTTGCATTACAGATATCTGAAATTGGTTTATGACTAGTGAACGATATATAAGGTTCACCCAATCAAATTAAATTGAAGACTTTTTCATGTTCTGTAATTTTCTATTTACAAAAGCTGCACACTGTTTTAATAAATGCTAGTAATATTTCTGCTGTCAACCATCATACTGTTTTCAAAAAAAATTATATCCTGATATATGGTGCCATCCAGATAGTGTATGTAATTGTGTTTGAATGAGAAGTATAAATATATAACATTCTGAGATCCCATTGGTTTTTTATTTAATCCATCACACCTGTAACACATATTGTGTCACACTCGCTGAACACAGCCGACGTAAAAGTAGTACTAGTGCATCACAAATTTTTCTGTTAATAATATGTTATAGTCCTTATTGGCTTTAGAAAAAAGTGTTTTTGGGGAGGTGGGGTTGTGCACTATAGACCACTTTGATGAAACGTTTATGTTTTTTTTCCCCTCATATTACTTTCGTACTTTCAGTAGTTTAAAACCAGTACTTTTACACTTTTACTTGACTATGAGACTTGAGTTACAAATAGGTATTTTTAAACCCAACAACATATACTTCCATTTAAGTAATGAATGTCAAGACATTTTGTGCACAAAGTACACACCTAGTTCCATTACACACCCCTGTATTCCACAGCTTGCACACATAAACACAAACTAATGTGTTCAGGCTTTAACTCGTGTCTCGGAGTTTCCAATGACATAGAAACTACCTTCATTAAAGTAGCTTTTTGCTAATTAAACCCGTCATCAAAACTGTAACTTTTGTAGTAAACAACTTGTTTTTTTATAATGTACTCAGAACCTTTTTACTTGGTTATACATTAGAAATTTAAGAGGGGGCAAAGCTTAACGGCTGATGTTCAATTTCTTTTCCACACCTCGAGCAAGTCAGGCATGCAACATGACTGTGACAAGTGCTTTGTCCAGATTCTTTTGCAAACTTCCCATCAGTGGTCACCTGGAGCCGGCAGCTCATCTGCGAGCTATTAACCCTGTGACCAGTGAATGTCCAAAACACAGTGGGTTCTGAGCTCGGCTCAAATACAGGTTGAAGCTTGAATAAATTCCAGATCCATGTGAATTGATCTATTTTATCTGTCATCTTTTCTTTTCAGTACCTGCTATATGTGCAAGTCTATTTTTAGGATGTGTGCTTTTATATCTGATTTGCTGAGAATGGAGTGAAAAAGCGAAAGGACTTTAGATGCTATAAAATCCATGTATCAGCGCAGTCTAGTCTTATCATAGCTTCTGCCACACAACAACATCACAGAAGCTCCTTTTGTGTTCCTGTTCAAGGTTACACAGGCGCTGTCTCTGGAGTACAACTCTACAAACAGAGGATTGGTTGGTTGACACCTACCTGTCCTTCATTATGAGCCATCTTTAAATGATTCATGCTATACAAGAAAAAGTCTATTCAAACTGCCACAGAATGTATTGAACCGACAAAAAAATAGCAACATATGTTGTACCTCTTTTATTTTTTATTTTTTTGTTACAAATAGTCTGATATTTGGCTTAAAAATAGAAACATCCAAAATATTATGAGACCTGTCTGCAGCCACTGACTGCACAGAGCCAATCAGGAATAATCTCAGGAATTCTCAGAGATGATCGGGACAATATGTTTGTTTATTACAGCAACCTGCATGTGAGGTTATCCCCTCATTTAAATCAGAGCCTGTGCAGAATTGGAAATGTGACACTACTGGAGCTGTGCCTCATTTTGATGCATGAAAATATAAACATGGTGTGAAATGTAACACTTTCACACTGCTGACTCGGTTTAAAGTGAAATTTGGCAATATCAACAGAACAGGTGCAAACCAACAACTAGCCAAAACAAGCAGAATTGCTTCCCTCCACAGAACATCAGGCAATGCCGCAGTTTAGTGTTCGTTTTAGATTTGGATCACTGTGGATTATTTAAGCTGCGGTTTTAGAAGTTCAACTAATAAAAGCTAATATTTGGTAAAAAAAAAATGTATATATATATATATATATATATATATATATATATATATATATGTATATGTGTGTAATTTAGCTTAAAGGGTGTTTCATTTAGAGTTTATGAACAGAATTTAGGAAAAACTATCATTTTTATGAACTAAAAAAACGTCACATTAAATTTTATCTTTAAAGAAAACTATGTTGGTTGAAAAACAACTTTGTAATTGGAAACTAGCAAACACAGTTAAATCAGCAAGCTAACTCCAACAAGTATAACAAAAACAATTTAACTATCCTTTACTAAACAAAGCCAATCTTTTAGCTGAAGAGGTCTTACATCAGGGCTATTCATCTTCTAAATTGCTCAGGGGGCCACAGCTTAGGGGCCAGACATCCGGGGGAAGGCTGGGGGCAATTTATTGTCTTTTACTTTTTAAATTAGTTCATTTTGCTGAATTGAATCATACATTTAAAATTGAATATTTATTTTTTATATTAAATGTAGACTATATATAATGAAGTCTAGACTATATACTTTTTTAAAGAACTCATCGGTGGGCCAGACTGAAGTCACCTGCAGGCCAGATGTGGCCCACAGGCTTCCAGTTGAATAGCTCTGTCTTATATCTTACAAGTTGTCAATGCCACAAGAAATTTTATTTGTTTTTTCAGGTGCATTGCATGTGTTGCTCATGTTAGACATGGCAGCTAACAGGATCATGTTCTTTTTTTTTTTTTTTTCAGAAAAGGGACTTTTTTTTAGCATACCAAACTCAATATTTCGTACATAAAATATTTTTTGACCAGTCTACTTTCATGATCCCTTGTAAAAAAAATAATTCAGCTATTATTTTGATAAGAACTATTTATTTTTATAGCATTTCCTGCAGCCTTATTTGGCAAAGTTGGCCTCGCACATCTTAGCTGTGATTTAGGTTCTAGTTTCCTGTGTTGGTTTTCGTTCAGATGCTCCCTTCTGCAGGGGTTGCCTAAGCAAACAAACAGGGTTAGGGTCACAAAAGGCTTTAAAGTGATGAATGTAATCTGAGAATTTTGCATTCTTGACCAAGCTTGAGCAAGGTTTTTTTTCCTCCTTTGGAATAACTAAGACTATAGCAAAAGTATTTCTTTTTGTTCTATAATTGATTTGTTGTGTCAGCCATCTTGATTGAGGTTGACATTAAAATTTATTAATTGTAGATTTACATCCAATGATTACTATTTGAAAGTTTCATCAAATTCTACCACATGGTTTTTGAGCTATTTTGCTAACAGACAAATTAACTCAGTCAAGTACATTATTGCCCACTTCTTTAAAAGGTGAGATGGCATTCCTTCTGTCTCATGATGCAAGTACTGCAGACCTAATCCTGGCAATAAACCTGGTAAAGCCACTCCTTATATGACAGCCTTAAGGAAACACCTCCTTGTGATGTGCATGAGTATTATCTTACGGGCCAACGTGCGAAATACAATAAAAAAGAGCTGAGGTGGCCAAAAAGAAGGGTTAAGGTAATTATACCTCTTTTTTATCAGACATTTGGTGGACGAGGAGATAATATGCACATGTAGGACAAAGACGTGAGTGGGAGAACCATACCCTCTGTAAGACTTCATGGAGGTGCCCATTATTGGCAAGTGAAAGGCTGATTTACGCCAACACGTTGTACGTTAGTGCTTAGACAATGTCTCATTATGGAAAGCATGTCTGATAACTTGGCAGGTGTCATTTGTCCCGGTGTGTCTTTCAGCCTGATGCTTGATGTACCCGGCGCCACATTTCCCCATGCAACTGTGCACCAGGAGAAACCTATCAGACTTCTCTTGTGTCAGACATTAATAATTAGAACAAGAGAAGTTACTGTAAAATGACCAAAGAGAGAAGAAGAAAAGGAGATATAATACCATATTTCCATGATAATCCTCCACTTTTTATAGCCACCTCAAACTTGAATAAATAAAGTTTACAAAGTGATGCTGTATAGAAATGTTTTCTTGACTAATTACAAAACAGATGTCACATTTTACTGGAAGTCAAAAATTAGCATGCAAAACTAGAACTGCACAATATAATAAAAATTATAATCATTGCAATATCAGCCAGCACATCAGTTACTGCAATGGACTGCAATAAATCAGACTATTTTGCATAACCGAAATTGAGTGGAATACCTCCTTTCACGTTTTGGGTAAAGTCTTTGCCTCAGGTGGAGGAGTTCAGGTATATTGGTGTCTTGTTCACAAATTGATGGCAGGATGGATTGATGGATTGAGGACCTCGTCCTCAATAATGAGGGAGTTGCTTCGGTTGTTTATCGTGAGCCAAAAGGCAAAGCTTTCAATTTTCTGATTCGTCTACATTTCCAACCCTCATCTATGGATCCTGAGTTATGGATAACGACCAAAAGAACAGGATCTTGGATACACGCAGTATAGGACATCCAAGGGGGAGATTGTAGACCTGCTGCTCCTCTGCATTTAAAGGAGTCAGTTGGGGTGGTTTGGCCATCTGAATACAATGCCTAATGGATGCCTCCGTTTGGAGGTTTTCTGGGTGTGTCTCACAAGGAAAAGACCCCAAACCTCACTGGAGGGATTATATATCCTCTCTGGCCTATAGGAACACTGTTGGATAACGCAGGAGGAGCTGAAGAGAGGGATGCCTGGGTCTTTCTTCTGGACCTGTTGCTTCCAAGACCATAAGTGTTAGATGATGGAGATGGAGATTTTATATCAAGTTCCATGCATTTATGTTCTGTGCAAAAATATATATGTTTGGTCAATCCAACAGACCTGGTTTTAATATCCACACCTGATTTAGATGATAGTAATGAGAGGAGTGAAGAAAATGTCGGTTTAATGCAGCTGACACATTTATTCATTTAACTATTGATGAGGAACATCACAAATCAATTTATTTTTTTTATTTTTCCAACAATAAAAGTTTAGCAAGCATTCTTGCTGTCTACATCTTTGAGAACGTTAACTACTTCTACTGCTGTACAAAAAACTTGGTTAAGTTATATTTATTTTTATTTTTTGTTATTTAACCAGGCAAGTCCCGTTGAGATCACAGATCTCTTTTTCAAGGGAGGCCTGGGCCTGAAAGCAACTGATTGTACATGTTTTTGGGGGTGGGGGAAACCGAAGTACCCGGAGAAAACCCACGCAAACACGAGGAGAACATGCAAACTCTGCACAGAAAGACCCCAGGTCTGCACCGGGATTAAACCCAGGACCTTCTAGCTGTGAGGCGTCACTGCTAACCACTGAGCCATCATGCTGCCAATTATACTTGGTTAAGTTATATTGAAGGGTGTTTATATTATTTGCTTTATAAGAAACCCTCCAGAAACTTACAGAACTTAAAAAAAAAAAAAACAATTCAACTAAATCCGGTGGAACAATGTTTGTAGCAGTTGCTTTCAGGGCTTTGCTTCCTTTACACCACCCCCATCAACAGCAGCCGACCTTCTGTTGCAAACACCTTCAGTAATGATTCACCATACATGTAACCTAAACTCATATTATGTCACAACAAGCGTACATTCACAAATAATTTCCATTTACACACACACACACACACAGAAACTTGTGATTAGTGTGAAATCAACACTTAAAACGTGTTACCTGTCTTTGTAAAACAAAAAGATTTAGTTAATTACTGTTTGAGTCACTGAAGAAATCAGCTTAAAAACTGACATCAGATGAAGAAAACAAGAGTTTTACCAAAACATCCGGGACATTCATCCATCTGCTCTAATTTTTTTTTTTTTTTTTTATCATTACAGAAATACAAAACAAAAATGTGGGCTTAAAAGCATGAAAGCAAAGGTAAGATAACAAACAAAAATAGCATTTTTAAAGGAATATCTATAAGCAGTCTTAATGTTAGCACAATATCCAAAAAAGCTGTCAGAGTTAGGATAGTTTTTGTGTTTGCTAAGATGATTAGCTGAGGCGGCCATCTTGAATTTTAAAAACTTCAATCAAAGTAAAATATACCCCACATTTACAACATCTCAAGCCTGTAATTAGACACCCTCTGGCTTCCTTAGTATGATTTCTGAATAAACTGAAGTGGCAAGGGGGGGTCGAGTAGTAACAGACCAAACTTTTGTCCATGGTTTTCTGGAGATAACGAGCTATGGTTTTCCTCTTGTGCATCATTCGGTAACAGTGGAGAAGGCCTGGTCCCTTCAGCTGGTCACCGATGAAGTTTACTATCATAATACAGGCTGAAACTGCAGTTTGTTTGTACAGATAACTTTAATATCAGTCCTCATCATTTCAGGAGACAGCTCAACAGGTGTTTCCACTTATGATCCTGCTGATATAATAAACTTTATCGATGACCAGCTGAGGGAAGCCTGATGTTGCTCAGGCAACTTTGTATTTTAGAAGCAGAGGATTTGGTGTAAAATGTAGTGCATTCAGGCATCGGTTGAGTACTAACTCCTCCCTCGGTATGAATCATCCTGTAGGAAAAAAAACATCTGACAGGAAGAGAATCACTTGGGGTGAAACGTGACACCATAACGGTCATCTTGTCTGATAAACCTTGAAAAGAGCTGAGACATCTGGGAAGTGACTCCTGACTTTGAACAAAACCGTTGCTCACTTAGTGTAAATCAGACAACTAATATTCCCCCTCCCCTCTGGAAGAAGAATGCAAATACGAGCTCAGGATTCAAATGCACCACACAGCTTATGTTTTTATAATTCCAACATATTTACAGCAAGCGCATGTAAGAGGTGAGCTCGTTTGTGTGCTCATGCCAGTGCCTGTAATTATCCAACCCTTCTCCTGTCTGTGTGGACTTGCTGAGCCAGCTTGGATAAAGATCTGTGGCAGAGGCGGCACAGTGGGATGGTGACTTTGGCGCGAGTGTTCCTGGCTGACATTGGGAGGGTTGTGCATGCGGGCAGCTGTGGCACGGGCAGAAAGCAATGTTGGGCAACATTCCCAACCGTGCTGGCTGGAAGACCGGGTGGACAGATGACAGGGTTAATGGCTTAATTAAAGCTCAGATTAAGCCTTTGACTGCTATATGGCCTTGCACGTGCTCAGATTGAGGCAGTGCATCTTTATACAGCATAAATAACTGTGGAGCATGAAGACATGGTTCATTAAAGAGTGTTTGCATGAACTGCTATGATTGACGTAGTTTAAAAACGTGTCAATCCCCTTTATGCCTGATGATTAGCTTGCCAGTCTGATAAAAATGAACAGAGTTAAAGCTATCTATAGCTGGTAAGATATAAATGTCCCGCAAAAAAAAGATCTGAACTATAGCTTTAAAGTGCCTGTGACATCCAATTTTTGTCATAAATTTGAATTCATTTTTGAAAAGACAACATTGATAATATGTTGCAAAAACAAATTTCACGCTGCTGAGATGAACAGTTGTTGAGATATTTGCATGTAAAGCAACAGGAAGTGATGTCAAAGGGGAATGTCTACATGGATTAGAGCATTGATAAAATGTCTGACCACACAGAGTGTAGAGAAGAATCGGATGTTTCTTTAGATCATTTTGAGTCACTATCAGAGAGATGAAGAAGAGTCAAAGTTCAAACAATGTTTTGATAAACAAAGATCAGAGTGAGAGGGTTTTCTTTCTTGAAGAGTTTCCCTTTTATGTCACTTCCTGTTTCATTTTAGCTTAGCTAAATCCAAAAGAAAATATGCTGGTTATGTGACAAAATGGGTAAAATCATATGTATTATGCCAAGTTTCAATAATGATTTCTTCGACTTTTTGACTTTGAAGGATTTGCACGTCCCAGGCTCTTTAATTTCACACAGAGTACAGTAAAACTCCTTAGGTTGGATTTATAAAATGTGAATTTACACACACAGCAAGAGTAATACATACATGTAGTACCTGGTACATTCGGTACGAATTACACCACGAGACATCATGCTTCTCTGTGATTCTGTATATTTTTATTTTTAATATATAGATAACAGGCCAAAAAATAAAAAAGATTTTTAGTAGCAAATTAATTTTGCTGCAGTATCCAGTAATACTATACATGACCCCGTCCTGAAAAGAACCGTGTGTGTCGGTTGTGTGAATGCCACAGAGAAGGGTTTTATTGAAACGAGCCTGTAGGGATTTGTACTCAGACAACAGACGCTCATTGCCAAAAACGACAACGTGAGAGCTTCTTTGTTCATGTTGTAGGTTCATTACACAGCAGTACATCCAGCCGATCCATTGTACGGCAGCGTAGTACGAACGGGGGATGAGAATTTCTGCTTCCAAACATTTCAAACTCAACAGATCCTCTGACTTTTTGTGTTGAAATGTAAAAGATCCAAAACTTAAAACTACTACTGAAAGGAGAGGAAGAGGAGGAAACTGTCACATGGCCACACAGGCTGTCACAATACTTCAAACATGCCCTTAACTTGTCATAATATGAAATAAATAGCACAATCACTGACATCTCTTTAATTCTAAAAGAGTGTAAATCCATGAAAAGGGTTAAATCCGCCTGTAAACAACGAACAGTCACACTATCACTGTGCGTAAGAGTGGTCACTCTGGCTGTGCTGATTTTGTGGTGAGGAAAGCCTCAGACGAGTCTGAGAAAACCTAACCGCAGGCTTCAGCAGCCTGTCACTATCTTCTTCCTAAAAGAAACAAGCGTGCCGGACTTACCGGTTTGGTGATCAGGTGTGGATGAAATTAGTTGAAGACAAGTGTCATCAGCTCCAGAGGGCCGAAGTAGCAGGTGTGATTAAAAAAACGCCTGACAGAGGATGGAAACCACAAAGCTGGTAAACGAGGATCACCCCCCACTCTTTCTCCCTCTGTTCTCTATGTGTGTGTGTGTGTGTGTGTGTGTGTGTGTGTGTGTGTGTGTGTGTGTGTGTGTGTGTGTGTGTGTAATTGGACATAAACACTGAGCTGGCTCAGACTCAGTGAGTGAGCTCACAGTGCGTCACTGCTGCAAGCTGAAACCCCCGTCACTCTGCGTAAACCTGCTCTGCTGGTCGTGATCTTTCCCCCCTCATGCAGGTGGCTGCAGGTCACAGCCTGCTGGACGGAGCAAAACATCCACATCGTGGCCTGAAAACAAGACCGTACATGTTGAGTGAATACAAGTAGATTTAAATGATTGTAACGTTTGGTGCGGATTCAGATAAACCTTTTTTCTTCACTGCCTTTCTGATGCTTTCCCCACTTTTGAGTAATTAATATTTTGGAATTCCCTTTGTTCATCACAGGATCATATTGCAATAAAACAGACAAATAATACTACAGTGTAAAGGTTTCCACTTTTTTATAATACTGGTAAATGTAAAATCAGTGAATGTGAGGGGGTTTTGTTTAATGGGTCAGCGAGTGTCAGCGAGTCATTCCAGTGTGACACAGATAAATCTTTGTGTCGTTTTTCCTCTTTCAATTATCAACACAAATCTTCTCTGTATGGATATTTGAGGGGGGGTTCGTGTGAGGAAGGAGTCGACTGTGTGTGTGTGTGTATTTCACACACGTCACAACGAACTTCATTGTGGGTCAGTGGGTTTAAGGAATCGTTTTGCTGAGTCATGTTGAACGTTGAGGGAGAAGCAGTTGCCACGCCATCTGCAACACAGCCGGCGCATAACTCCTCGTAATCCCTCCCCAACTGCAGCATGCGTTACGCACAGAGAAAGTTTTGAAGGAGGTACTTTGTTCAATGTAGAAAAGAAAAAACACTAAAGACGTCATTGGAAGTTTGGCAAAAGTCTGACTGAAGTTTTTACAGGCATCAGAAAGTTGGGTTTTATATTTCTGAGTATAGATTAGCTTCTCACACACACTCATTTTCTGATGGGCAACACTTGGGAACCTCTCCTGTTGGTGACTGTTCTGAAGTCTACATGTATAAAGTGGGTTACAGTCATCATCCTCACCCTGGTTCTGCATCAGCCTCAGTTTCCCAAAAGACTAACTCCTCCATCCACAATGGTTGTGCTATGGCCTTCCATGAATTCTTTGTGATCAATCTTTTTTAATTTAGTCGTAGCGGTTGTAAAGGTAGCTGTATTTCCCTATAGCCTCGGCCATCTGATTCTCAAACCTTTTGCCAGGACAAAAGCTGCCGGCTGGAAGCGGAACATAAAAAAACAAGGCCACACATTGCGCAAAACTTGTTTCATACTCCTGTGAGAAAATCACTGCCAAACTCTCGTGTACAGAACAAAATTACACAATTTTAGTCAAGCAACTACGTAATTTTTTCACTACTTAGGACAACTGTCAAGAAAAACAAAATATCAGGGATGAAGCAGGGAGGTGCAGTTCCATAAAAACAGACATGACTTTCTAATGGACTGGCAAGTTTATCGTTTCAACACTAATGCTGACTTGTTTTCAGCCAAAAATCCACCTCATGGTTACTAGCAGCCAGTCACAAATTTTGACTGCAAACTTTATTATTTCATAACTTTATACCCTTTAATATGAGAGAAAATGTGTGTATTTTGTTTCATACTCCACAAATTTAGTGTTTTTGCTAGTCTATTGACTGTTTTCAATTAGCGCCTCTACAACACGGTTCGACTTGGCTGAACTCTGTTCAGCACAATTCTGGCGGTTTCCCATTCAGCTTTAGTAACAGCACTAGTGGGTGGGTTCATCGTAAAGTTGGGCGGTCCCAGAATCTGAAAATTGATACCACAAGCCTTACCATCTGGTGGCGGTTATGCTGGTTATTTGCCAGTCACCAATAAACTTAGGAAAAGACCTTGAAAAGATACGTAACACAAAAATGGAGGACATGATTGCATTGTTTTTGCATACGGCAGATGGGGTTGTTTTGAGTAGCTCTTGTGATGAAATCAGTGACTCCGCCCCCTAACCAACCAGCGACAAACAGTCCTCTGACGTAGCATTTTCAGGTCAGCATGTTACACTTAGAACTCTATGTTCTAAAAAAGGGCTGGTTCCACAAATCCTTGCTGTTGGAAAAGTTTTGGAGCCATGGAGAGCCAAGTCAGACTGTGCCGTAGACCGGCGCTAGTGGAAAAGGGGCATAACATTGTGACGAGTACCTTTAAGGAACCGATATAAAGCCTGACGAAGATAAGACAACATTCACAAACTGGAACCAGTGAACGAATTTAATTACAAAGAGGAACCCACAGTGACAAAACAAGAACAGCTACAGACAAGAGGTAACTCTGATAGACTAAGATGTCAACCAGACCCAGAGATAAACACAAGTGGCAGCGCAAATAACAGTTTATATCACTTTTTTTAAATGTCTTGTGAATATTAACATTAACGAGTTTTGTTGCATAAAATTTGTATACTAAAACTCTGATTAACCTTGTATTAACAAGGATGATCCTGTTTTTATTTATTTTTTATTTTAAATGTGATAAAGACTGACAGCGCATGCAAGGGAAGAGAACAATACAAACACAAACAAACCTTACACAAATATATAAAAATATGCCATATGATTCATACCCATTGAGGACCGTGGGTGCACTATTCACAGGAGGAGAAGCAGTATGTACCAATATTTACAACAAAAAGACTCAGTTCACATGTAGTTACAGTGGAATTGGAACAATTCTTCATTTAATAATCCTATTCAGCATAAAGAATACTTTGTAGGGTTTAAGTTAGTTGCTTCAGTGTCATTTAATTGGTTCAAAACCTAAGCTTTTTCTGAGGGGAACATATTTTTCTTGTGCGACAGCAAACCCACTTACTTCAGTCATTCTCTCCAACAAGTCGTCAACCAAATCTTAAGAAATGGACAACATAAAAACACAATGATCACATCTGTCCTGCTGCCAAACGAGTAGTTTTTTGCTTTTAGTTTTGAGATTTTCAAAATAAAAGTTTTTTCAGTGGAGACGGCACACTTAGTGAATAAATTCCATCTGTTGTGCAGAATGTTCTACCAGCAAATATATATATATATATATGTGGATATTTTGATGCATCTCTGGACGTGGAGAAAATTTTAGATCAATAAAACAATGAAAACACTTATTTTTTTTACTTTAACTCTACAGAACCAGTAATGAAATGTGGACGCTCATCATGAGAAACACCATCAATGTAGCACTTATCAGAAAACCCACTTATCTTTTAATGTTTTTTTTTTTTTTTTTTTTTTTTTTTTATTACAAATCACTTCTACACCTGCAGATGTTAACTTGCTAGTTAGCGGCTAACACTGGCAGACGACTAATTATCTCAACTTGTTTCAGAGGGAGAAAGATGGTTGTAAAAGTGGGGAAAGCTGAGGTGGAGAGACCAGATGGCCGATAAAGAGCAATGAGGTTTTCAAGGCTTCGAAGGATCAAAGACAATCACCGCTTAACCCCCAAAGCTTGAGGCTAACACTTGTGTGTTTATGTTTATGTGTGCCAGGACAAGTCAGCCATCCTCCACCTTCACAGACATCTGTTGTGGAATCAGGTGAACCACTTTTCTTTCCAAGTGTGCGTGTTTGTGTTTGTGTGTGAAATGGCTTAACCGTTAGCCTTCTGAAGGCACGTGCATTACCCATCTGGTGAACTCGTGTGCTTCTTGAATAAAGAGATGCATTTTGTTACTCAATGATCACTTTTTTATTGAATTTGTATGGTTTTGCATTATAGTTATATCTTCTGTAGCATGAAACGACACACACGACAAATCTGAGCGTTTTGGCACATAAACAGGCAACACAGAGGCTGTGTTCAGCGTTGGTCCAAAAACCGGAGGCAAAATGGTGGAACTGATAAATCATCTGTTTACATCCTTTCCCCACCCCTAACATATATGTATCATATGTATCTGTGTGTCTGCCTGAGATAGACTATGGGCTTTTATCTACTCTCATAACTGAGCCGGAGACGTTTTTTCCGGGGAAAAAAAAAAGTGAAAAAAGCTACATCTTCTATAAATTAAGTGCTATAAAATAAAAAATAGGCGGTGCTAAAATCCAAAAGCATAAATACTGTACATCACTATCTTTAACTGATATCACAGCCTGGCGTCATCTTTAAAGAGTCTTTTTTTTCTTCTCTGAGAGAACGCTCAAAGTTTTTATGGCAGAGAAACTCACACGAAGCTTTGGCATGGTCACTTTAAGGAGGAATGTCTCCAATGCACTTTTTTTTTGTCCAACCAGTAGTTTGACACGGACTCATTTACATGTCTATCATCTTTAACTGGCAGCACTACCAAAACAAAAATAGGAAAACAGAAGGCTATTATCTGCACAGAACACACATGCTTTGACTCGGTGAGTAAGGCCATGCAATTATAGGTCATAGTGTCCTCGCATATTGCACTAAAATGATGCTCTTACTTATGCTCCCTCTACTGGGAAAACAGCAGACGCACATGTATAATCAGCAATGGAAGAATGGATCTTATTACAATCCTAACAGAGTTACAAACATCTGGAAATGTTCAAATTTGAGCAGTGAAGTTTAAGACACTCACTGCAAAAAATGTCTTGCTAACCAAGTTTTAAAATCTTATATCAAGCCAAAAAAATCTATTTGATCTTGTTTTAAAATTTTACTTGGTAAGATTCTTGAAATTCTTAATTTGACGCAATTTTTCTTATTTTAAGAATCTTACCAAGTAAAATTTTCTTACTCCATTGGCAGAAATTTTTGACTTAATTTGAGTCA
>JAUBOC010000077.1:14522447-14533275 GCA_032275365.1 Anablepsoides cearensis
CACCCTATTCTTTAACATTGGGAACTTACTGTGCATGTCCAAAATCTTACAATGACTTGTCTATGGGACTCTGGGGCGCCGAACATCTCGTGACCCGGAAGTGACTCAACACGAAAAAACTTGTGAGTAAAATGGAAGTTTACACATTAATAACTCTAAATTATCTATTTTACTTATCAGAAAACATATCTACAATATTTTTTCGAAACATTTATAACATTTTATTTAGTTATTTAAGTTTTTAATTTTTTTCTGTACCAAAAATAGTGGTGGGGCGGCGCCCTAGCGCCCCCTATTGACCAGCCGCCACTGCCTGTTCTTGTCTATATTGTTTTTCACACAAAGCGGCTGGGACGGCTCTATGTGAGAAGGCGTTCATGGAGAAGAGCACATCCAACTTCACAGAAGTTATACCAGACATCAAGCGAGTTGTTTGCAAGATATGAGTAACTTTATTACTGTTTTTACTCAGAATGCCCTGCGTTTTAGTCTGCTTACTGCTTTTGGAGCGAACTCCAGTCCGCTTGGTGTTCACACATGCAGTCAAACCGCAACAGAGGCTGCTTCAACAGAACTGAGACCTTGGCTGGACCAATCAACATGAAATTTGGCAGGACTGTAGATGAGTCTAACCTACTCTGCGCCAGATAACGGTTTTACGATACACCCCATATTTGAGGAGGGGGCTGCATCCAAAGGTGGGGGTGTCTGAACATGCAAAAATTCTTATAACTCAAGCTGTTCAACATAGAAACTTCCAATTTTTTTTTGTTTAGCCCTAATGAAAGGCTATATATCAGGCCCACCAACCAGTGTCCCCACCCCCCGGACCACCCAATGTAGAGCTTCTCCACCGCTACACTCCTGCTCGGTCACTCAGGTCTGCTGACCAGCTTTTCCTGGTTATTCCCAGTTCTAAACAGAAGCTTAGAGGAGACAGGGCCTTCTCTGTTAGTGCCCCTAAACTGTGGAATGTTCTGTCTTTTCACATTTGACAGGCCCCTTCACTGTCCATTTTTAAAACCTGCCTGAAAATTAATTTTTACTAATTGACCTTTAACCCAGTTGAGATTTGATTTGACTTTACTGTAATTGCATTGGTGCTGATTTCATCTGTTTAACTGTGTTGTTTTATTGTGTTTTAAATTGAGGGTTTTTTAATCTATCATTGTATGTCACTACTTTTATGCTTTCTTTTATCTTACATTTTTCAGATGTTCAGCATTTTGTTTCAGCTGTGGCTGGTATTAAAGTGCTTTATAAATAAAGTTTGATGAAAAAGGCAAAACAAGTTTGTCAAAACAACTACAGACTATGCAGTAAAAATACATGTAAACAATTTCACAAAGAAGTAAAAACTGTTTGTACTGTCTGAAGAAAAATGTCCCATTTCCAAATTGAGAAACCAACATTGAAACAGATTTATAAAATTTTTTAAAACAGTTGTAAGTTTTTCCAAAATGTCATAGTTTGATAACCTTCCCCCTGAGAAACAGGAACTTATTAAAGCAGCTGGTGAAATGGTCAGGTCACCAGATTGGGAAGTCGCTGAGAGAGCTGGAGCTGCTGTACCTCAAACAGCTACAGAGACTGGCTGGCTTCATTTATCATAATGTCTTCCATCCTTTGATGAGTTTCAAAACTTCTAGCTTGATCCATACTCTGCAAGAAGTTAAGAAAACTACTTTTTCAAATTTAGCAGAACAAGGATGTTTTCTGCAAAAGTCAGTCGTATGCATGGGATAAGTGGGTTCTGTTAGTACCATTGTGTCATGTCAACAGTAACACAGTCACTGCAAGGTGTGGAAATCTGATTTGTTACAACACTTTGAAAATCAATGAGATAGAAGAGGAAGAGAACATTTTAGGATCTCAGTATTATGAAGATACATAAATTTGATAACCATCAAGTCCCGTCAAGCAGTATTCACATACAATATGTCGGCCTCTGTTCAGGACAGATTCACACTGCAAATACTGGATCCCAGAAACCAGCGTTTCCCTTTTCATTATCAAAGGGGAGCTTCACCCCTAGAATTTCACGGCATGGAGTTTTTTTAATTTAAACAACACCAGATTATATCAAGAGATATTTCTGTGGTCGTTCCTCCACATACACCTCTCTTATGAAACATCAAATTTGGAGAAAACAAAAAGACTAAAATTTGGTTTATCTTCTGCTATACTGCATCACAGATGCTGACACACTTAGAGTCACATGCAATGGTCTTTTTGGCACAACCCCTGCAGAAGCTATTGTTAGCTTCCAAACTGTTTTCAGAGCAACTGACAGAACAGTGCGGCAACATTAACCAGCCCCACATCAAATAGCTGGCCAATCACACAATAACTGGCACAAACCCTTGGGAGAACATGGTTCTGCCCAGACCTTGTGGCACCAATGAGCTCTCTACGTTCACACTGCAGGCAAATGCGACCCAAATCCAACTTTTTTTCCCCATCCATCCATCTTCTGTACACGCTTGATCCTTTCAGGGTTGCGTGGCTCACTGGTGCCCATATCCAGCTGTCATCGTGCGAGGGGCGGGGTACACCCTGGACAGGTCGCAAGTCGCAAGTTTTTTTTTCCCCATGCAACAAATAATCAATTTTTTTATGACAGTTTGAATGCGACCAATCCAATTTTTTTCAAATTTGACCCAGGCCTTTCAAGTACGTAGTACTTGAATTGGATACATATTTGATGTTTTTCAAAGCCACTGCAGTGTGAACGGTCATGTCACATTCCATCCGACTTTTTCCATCAGTGAGGTAGGGATGAAGTATCGATAAGACACTAACCTCGAGTCACGCTGTAGCTCCATGCGTTTGAAGCTCCAAAACAGAAGTCCAGTTCTTTCGGCTTTTTACTTTTAATTTTCCTTGCCCAGAGTTGTCCAGGATCGATCACCGAAATAATTATCGGTCAGATAATCGGTCAGATAATTATTTATTCAGCTTTGATCGAACAACAACTTCTGATTCGACATGCTAAAAGTAGCATCTATGCTAACTCTGTAAACAAACTGTAAGCTGAATGAGATGTTACGTCTTTTACTGCGCATGTCACATCAGTGCCATGTAGAGTTCACACTGGAGTCTGATATAGGTTGCATTTAAAATGTAATGTGAATGTTCACGCCAAAAGGTCAGATTTAAAAAAAAAAAAATCTGAATTGAGCATTAAGCCCGAGCTCCTAGGTAAAGAAAAAGACCATTTTATTTTCACAACTGAATCAGAAACAGAAGATATTTTCTCTTCTCACAGAGTGTAAATCAAGCTTCAGTTTGGCCAAAATCAGAAGATCATATTGAGAAGTATTAGAACCAAGAACTACAAGAACAGCTTTGTCCCAGATGTAATCTTGTTTGTATATGGGTCTTATTCATACAGCTTTGATGTTTATGTATTTTGAGTATTTTATGTCTTTTTTAAATGCATTTTTATGTACATGACTAATGTTTTGATGGATGCCGGTCTTTCTTGTCTGCAAGATCAAATTTATCTTCTTGAGAATGATTCATGATGTCTGCAACAAATGTGCGACTAATTTGACAGAGAATTTGTTTGTCACTCCTGAGTGAAAATAAAAATCTTGTGAAAGTTTTGGGACATTTTGGAAATTTCCTTGCGAATGGCATTTACAATTTGTCAAAAACATAATTTCTTTAGTCAGCATGGATGCAGCAAGTTGCTGGTGTAATTCTTCTGTGTACAGATTGTGTAATATGTCAATACATCTTTTAAGATGGTATGTTAATAATTTAGACAAGCATGTAAACACTTCAAAATAATTTGCATAGATTTTCTTGCTTATTTGGCAGCTTCAAATGCTGCTGTTTTCATCATAGAGCAGTTTCATAATCACAGCACTAATAGACGATAGTTAATAACAGAGAGGATGTGTTGGTGGATTTGTAGCTAAAAGACAAGCTGGTATATTTCTATTGATTCAACTCCCAGTGCAACAAAAGACTAACTGCAAACATTGTCTGGCTAATGCATATTTAACCAATCTTTCCTCCAAAGAAATCTCTTTCTTAGATTCTAGGATCTTTTGTATGCAGGAGATTAAAAGTGAAACTATTTAGCACAGAACCACAAAGAAAGAAGAAGGTATTCAATAAGGGATTGCTTGGGGCAGCAGGGTTTACACACATGTAATTGTTTAGACAAAAAAAGAAAATAAAATAAAAAATCCACTCTGGCGATGGAAATGTGTGGGGGAACAAAGCCCAATTTGACACCCTTAGACTGAGTCTGCCTGCTCATAAATAAACCTGTTTACTAACCACAGATGGATCTGTCTAAAAGCCAAGAAGCATGATAGGGTTTGTTTGTTTCTTCTGATGTTTGGCTGAGCATTAGGTTATTTGGAGTACAAAAGAAAATAGAAGTGATAAAATCAACACCTTCAAATGGCACAGGCTTCAGTGAAAATCAAGAAATAAGTTTGAATTTTGATCAGCATTGTTGCACGTCACAAATGAGATGCTTTTGCAGCATGCAAGTTTTGCATGCTCATGTCATTTAACAACTGAATTTGATTTGAAATCAACTGGGCACCAAATGTATGGTCTCACTGCAAACAGAATAATAAAATGGACAGTGAAGCTGTGGCAAAAATTCTGTAAAACTCACCACTATCAGATTTGTTGTGGTTGTATCGTTGCCCCTGTTAAATAATTTATGAGTGATAAATAATAAATGATTTTACAGTTTCACTCTCCTCTGTCAGCGCGAACTATCCATGAATCTGAAATAAGCAAATTATTTTTCCAGCTGTGTTAGAGGTTTGTTCCTGGAAACTTGCAAATCTGTTTGACCTCAGATTACCTGGGGGTGTTTACAAAGGGGGGCGGGCTGGCGATCTCGTTCCCATGGGGTCGTTTGGATTTTTGGATCGTAGCTCCTGGTTGCCATGTTTGGGCATCTGGGGGGGTGTCCTTGACTGTTAGCTGTGTGCAGTGGTGGTCGGGGGTGTGGCTTCCCTTCGGCTGGGGGGCTGACCTGCCGGCCTAGTGCAGCATTCGCGATCAGGGCGTGCTATGTGGTGGGTGTGCTATCGACATATTGGGGCACCTCTGGGTATGTTGCGTGGGGTTGGGATTCCTGTCTTGTGTTGTTGTTTGTTGGGTTTTCTTTCATTTCTTCTAAACTTTTTGCAGAAGAAGCAGACTACAAATGTGTTGTCTTGTGTTTATGCTTCTTTCTCTTCTCTGCTATTATCTCTTTGTTTCTCTTTTAAATCTCTGTCAAGATTGGCTTTGGATGTTTAGAAACCCAAGTGCAGAACTGAAATGATCTTGGCAAAAAGATGCAAAAGGCTTTATTAAACAACATCAAAAGGCTGGCATGGCAGCAAACAAGAAACTTAGGCTTGGCTTGAAACAAAGACATGAACCGCAAACAACAAAAGCTCTGACACAGAACAGAATATAAAAAAGAACTAATGAGTAGAAACAAGAAACACCTGGGAGAGAAACAGGAGGAGCAGGTGAGAGTGGGTGGGGCTGAAGCAAAGTGAGGCAGGAGAAGGAAAACAGAAAACCAGAAAAGTAACCACAAAAAAAACACCCACACAGACATAGACTGTGACACTTTCTTAATCTTTCTCCTTTTCTTTTCTGTTTTCTTTTCCGTCTCCACATCGGTTATATAAAAAACAATCCCAAAAGAATCTCTAATAAAGTTTAAATATATATCATGTGGAGAATCATGGTGAAAGCCATTATGCTGCACTTGTGAAAGTAAAAGAGTTGGGCCTAATCTTGACACTCTGGCAGTATGAAACTCAAAATTAATGTATGACAGGACACGGTTAAAAAGAATTTTAAAAAATTGCATGAACCCCGTCCTTCAGCATTGACTGTCAACACAGCCATACACATACACAGTCCCCCTCACTGTCTATTTTTAAAATCTGTCTAAAAACACTTTTCTTTTAACTCATTGGCTTTTAACCCAACGGACTTTACTTAAATTTTATTGGTAGCGATTTTATCTGTTTTATTGCTTTGTTTGATTATGTTTTGTATTGAGTTTTTAATAAATTTACATTGTTTTGTGTTTTGCTTTGTCATTTTATTTTGATGTGAATATATCTTTTTTTTTGTCTCTCTCTGTAAAACACACTGTGATAGTATAACATTACATTTAGCTCTACCAAAAATAAACCTGCAGATGTCACTGATATGACCTGCATGCACAGAAAAAAATGCGACATCACATCCAGCCGGCTGTTTGTTTACTGTTAGCTAAACATGCTAATTACACGTTAGGCTGTAGTTGAAAGAAGGTGGCAGTAATTTTCAACAGGACAAAACCCAGGACGACGCTGGTACTGAGAATTCCACAACGCTTGTCCTTCTATTAAACACACTCTTCAACAACATTACAATGCCCAGTTGAACGGCTGCTAATCTTATCATACATGAAGTTAACAGAGTTCATACAACCTGCAACGTTACTTGTGAGTTTGGGAGGAAAATATAAAGTCCGGCTCAGTCCTTACGTCCATCCACGAGCTTGCTTCTCCCACAACTAACTGCAGAGGGCAGTGGCGCATACTTATGACATCACATACATCCGACTGTTACAAGCGCATCAATTCTGAAGTTGCTGTTCAATCAGAGCTGATTAAATAATTATGTGACACACTTATATCTGAACATGCCTCTGACTTGATGCTCAAGTGAAGCGTTTCATTTTTGGAATGAAACAAAGTGCTTTGAAGTTCTTCGATAGTGAAGTATCGAACTTTGGGATCGATACAGGATCGCAACTGAAGAAAGACGTTACGATTTGTTTCTGTGGATTCACAGTCAACCAGGACGGAGCAACTGGACTTCTGTTCTGTAGCTGAAGACGACTGGAGTTACATCATTAGAACAGCACAACTCAGGTTAGTGTTTCAAATGTGGTGGCAATGTCCAGCTTCTGAAATGTTACGATCCAGCTTCTCACTGCGAGTTCAAAGCATTCTTCAGCTGACTTCAACTGCAAACTCAGAATGTTTTAAAAAGTATTGTGGTCACTTTCATTGATTCTTCTGCTTGATGTTTTTCTGATTCAGAATCAGAAACAGCATTGGGGTCTGCCTTGGTAAAATGTTACTGCCACTGTGACACAGACACTGTGACATGCTTTAGATAACAGCAGCAGTTTTGTTCTGGAGCAGCGTGTTCTTGATCCATGTTTGTTCAAAAACAGAACTCAAAAGCGTTAAGCCTGGATTATACTTCAATAGGACGTGCGACTGTGGGTTGATGATTGCACAATTTCAGCGAGTCTTTTCCTGACCGAGTATAAACAGGCATAAATTATCATAAATCCTGCCTCTGCCCTCCCACAGCTCATATTAACTACAGTAACGATGGCTGGATGGTGTTTTTTCTACTCAACATCAGTGTTAAGTTGAGTGAAGTGGAGTCGTGGGTTTTTTTTTTTTTTTTTTTTGGGGGGGGGGGGGGGAGGATTGGTTAACGGTTGTTACGGAAAAAAGATGCGAACAGCTCACGTTCATCCTTGGACCTGGATCAAACCAGACTTCAGACAAAAAATATAATTTTAAACAAAATAACACACAGGAGGAATTGAGCTGCATGGGGTCCCTTTTCTGGTCCTAGTCCAGCGCCAAGGAGTTGGCGCTGCCACAGCTGAGGACCACTAGCCCGCTGCGGTGCTCCTCATAACAAACACACCCACAAACTCTGAACCTATCACACACTGAGAGCTGCAATGTCCCGTCGGCACAGTTCTGACCGGGGGCAAAGCACAAGATGGCTTTCACCAGGGGAGAACAGCAGGAGAGCGGAAATTGCACAATTTTTTGACGTGCAACTCGAAGTATAAACCAGTCTTTAAGAACTGATCAAGTAGCCATGCAGTTCTTTCAAACCTGCAGCTTACTGGATGAAAATCTATAAGAAAGACTGTAAACAGCCAGAAAAAAGCCAAAAAAAGGCCAGCATGTTAATCAGCTCTGCAGCTCCCCTCCCCCAAAACGCATATTGCCAGTCAGCTCTTTTGACTCTGAAAACAGGCTGAATTCAAACACAATGTTAACCATTTTAAAACCTCCGAAACTGCTATTTAAAGCATGTATTTTCTCAGAAAATTATGTTTTTTTTTCTAGGTTTGCACATCAGCGACTTGTTCCTACTTTTCCTGTGGCGCGTCACATAGGAAAAGGCAGTTGCTTTAAAAGTTTTTCCCACTATATACTACCTATTAACTCTATAAATGGCTTCAATATAGCTTGTAGAAACTTCTAAATACCTCAACATTGTCTGTAAAAAGCTCACCTTCAAATTGACCACATTTAAAAAAAACTGGAGCTTAAGCTAAGGTTGCTTTTTTAAACATTTAATCTGTTGTATTTCATAAACAGCTTGTGTTAGCAACCGTCCTACTGCTGGGCTATACACATTTTGAATCTTGCTTATCATAGAGCATTGCAATGTATAGCAAAATGTAACCCTCTCATATAGCGCCAATACCTGTAGTCACTCAGGCTATCATTATCTAAGCGCAGACGTCTACACTGATATACTTTTATTTACAAATCTATCCTTGGCATTTCCAGAATTTTGTTTTGTTCAGTGTCCCCTCAGTTTGCGCAGAATTTGGGAACCGTTTTTTTTGGGAATTTGGTTTTAACTTACAATTTGAAGCCAACCATACAATTCTACAAAGACTGACTACTGCCTGACCAATATGGAGGTTATTTTGTTAATTTATCATTCAATCACACAAAAAAGCAGTTTCAATCCAAACAAATAAATAAATAATTATTTTAACCAATCAAAAAAAAAAAAAAAATTCAAACAAAAAATAAAATTTTAACGAAATAAAAAAGCCATTTTTAAAAAAATTTAATCAAAATGTTTTTTGCAAAACAAACCTTTTTTTCACGTCAGAAATATTTGGTTGAATCTCAGACTTTTGGTTGATGCTCTAAGTTTTTAGTTGAACTCAAAATGGTTTTGAGCACAGAGAACATGAACATCTGGGGCGGGGCCTAAAGAGTAAGACGTGTCTCTATTGGTTAGTGCAGACTGGAGCGATATCCTGGTGCACCCGCTTCGAATCAATTGCTATCAATACATTAAATGGCTGTTATTAGCGGTTATCAGTCCCATACAATGTGAGCAGACTGCCCCTCTACCTAGATTCAAGATTTCTGACGTGTTTTGCAAAATACTTTTTGATTTTTTATTTGATTGTTTTAAAAAAAATTTTTTTTTTGAAATTATTTTTTTGGTTGAAACTACTTTTTTGTTTGATTGTATAAATTTTTTATCTCCATGGACCGATGTTATTTTCAGTGTTTTCCATATATTCAGTACAGATGCTAAACAAAATATATTAACTGGGCTTAAAAATCTTAAGCTTGTTGTCAGCTAGATTGAGACCAGTTTGAGATCCCTAGAAGGAGACTAATAAAGCCAGGATGTGAGATGTGGCTTGAGACAGCAGAACTGCTGCTCCTACTATCGGACATTTTTTATCCAGTCTTTGTTTAAGCAAATCCCTCTGAGATCACAGATCTGTTTTTCAATAGAGGCCCTGGGCCTGAGGGCATGTTAAACAAGTATTTTTTGGACTGTGAAAAAATATATATATATCTGAGAGAAACCCACAACAACATTAGGAGAACATGCAAACACCACACAGAAAGACCTCAGGCCCAAACTGGGGCTTCTTGACCATGAAGTATACTAACCACTAATCCACTGTGGGTCCAAAACAAAAGTTGCACGGAAAGTACATTCTTCATATAAGCTTATCTACTCTACTTTAAGCACATTTTTTTAAGTTTATGTAACTAAATTATTATTGGTGGCTGTGTAGCTCAAGCCTGTCAGGATTTGTATACAATAGTAAAACAGTTTTGAATATTAAATGTTGCATCAATCCACCTGCCAAACCTGCAATCAAACTGGTTTTGCTGAACATTTTTCAGCAGAACATCTTTTAATAGCTTTATTACAGCATGTTTGTGCTGCAGGCCTGTACTCATACTTTAAAACCTTAAAGAGCTGAAGGGAACAGTTCAAACTAAAAATAAGAGTTTAAGACCGAGGCAAAGCACAGCATGATCCCATCTGGACCATGGCTTTTTCTTTTCTTCCTCTTTTAGTCTCTGAAGACTCCCAGAACTTCTCCTTGATTGAAGTTCAAAGAATTTCTCAAAAGAGCCACATTTTAAATTACAAAAACTCCTCAGTGAAAATAAATAATGTTAAATATGAAATCTTCAGCTCATTTGATGGTTTGAAGTCAGTCATGTTGGATTTTGAAGCTTAATGTTGTTTTATCTATTTTATAACTCCTAGGTTAAAATTTTGTGGTTAAAACTGACAACACTGATTATTTGTGTTCTTGACTTATTGTGTCACTCGTGATTTGGGTTACAAAATCAAAACTACAAAGCAAAATTAAACAAATACAGTCTTGTGTGTTTTTACCCAAGTTTTCATTGACATCTACATACAGTATAAACAAGTTTCTAACTCTGCAACTTTTGAAGATTTGAAAGTGGTTAGTTGTCTTTAGTTAAAAAAATTGAGTAGGTCATCTGGACAGGTTGTTTGTTAAAAAGCATTTTCTCTCTTCTCCAAGAGACTTGTTCAGTCTGAAGTGTTACAGGTAAACAAGTGTAACAATGACAATCAAAACTATTTGTTCACATGCAAAAGAGGATCATCAGCCTAACGATTGTGTGGATAACCACATTCCTCTAGGGCAGAGATTCTTAACCTATGGGCCGCGGCCCAATTGTGGGCCGCGAGCGCCACCTTGAGGGCCTCAAAAGAACAACAG
>JAUBOC010000077.1:14540936-14557908 GCA_032275365.1 Anablepsoides cearensis
TTCTACATGCTTTGCAAGTGGGAAAACCTGAAAAATCAACAGTGTATCAAATACTTGTTCTCCCCACTGTATATGCTCATCTGACAGAGCTTTCCCCTCAGCTTCATGGCACGTTTCCTCCCTGAGCTCTTCTTCTGACACCTGCTACGATTTGACAGGTGAACCGCCCTGGTACAACTCCCCAACTGACACCGTAGGCTAGGGAGCCATTCTGGCCACTTGGTACGCCACTCTGGTCTCATTTTCCTGCCTCTGTATTTACGTGACAAAAATTTGTAAGAGTAGGGGCATTTTGCTGCAGCCGATTGAAAAATACCAGGCTTAGAACGCTAAGAAGGGGTGCACCCTTGTTTTTCTCCAGCTCTTGCAATCAGTGTGCAAATATGCACCAACTGCAATAGCTCACAATTATTCTATCAGCACAGGTGTGTTGAAGCAAACGCTGTTTGTAGATAAAGTGTAGCAAGTTTATATTATTAAGCAAACACATGAAATGTTTAAGGAGCTAAATGCCTAATTTATAAATTTCCACTTAGTTTAGATCCAGGACCATTCAGAAAACATCCAGGGCTCCAGTCCCAAAAGTCCAGGTCTAACCGCGCTGAAGATAAACGACAAACTGAAAATCTAATCCAAATTTGCCTATTTTACATTTTAAGAAAGTGCTTTTGTAGATTAAATTGTAAATGTGGGGGTGGCTGCTGAGGTCAATCAAAGCAGGGGAAGGGAGGTAACAATGGGTGGAGGTGGACCACAAAAAAATGTGCACGGTCTAGAATAGAGTTTTCCAAGCTGTGCACATAAATGTTCTAAACATTGGCTGCATTAGCCGTCCTGTCTCAAACACTCAGGACTCAGTGAGACCGCAACTAAAATTTTAACTATTTTCTTGCATATTTAGTCACAACCCAGTGAAACATTGACTTTAACCGCTTAATGTTACAACGTTACAATGTAGTCCTGGCACCTAATTACCAATCCACAAAATTACCAAGTTCCAGAATTTATCAACTTCATTTTTTGAGAACAAACCTAAATAAAGTGTAACAAGTCATAGTTTCATGTCTGACCATTTCTGTACAAGGTGCAGGGACTTCCCTGTTGTCTGGCAACTTCAGCAGAACAACAGAAATGTCTGAACTTCCTGCACCGTTTAGTGAGCTTTAAATGGAAGTGGACTGTAGTGGTGTGAAAATAAAATAAAGCCCAGGCCTGATCTGTAATTTAAAAAAAAGTAATATACATGATACATGTGCTATGATCCCCCCCAACAATTCTACAATGAAGTACAGAACCTTCAGCACAGTTTTTGCTCTAATCATAAAACAAACAAACAAAAGAAAAAAAAACTCATTATATTACAAAGCAGAAAAATTGTTGTGCACATACCACTGGGTTACAGCCGTTATCATGTTTTTATTAGTGGGAGGCACAATCTGTAGAGATGAAGGTCATCGTTTTCTCCTGATCTGACTCCCAAAGAAGGCGGCAGCAATGTTTACTAAAACGTCAGTGTTCTTATCTGAAAATGTCTCATTTATTTTGCTCAATTGGGATGGGGTTAAAGGGGGGGTGGGCAAAGTCAAACAGACACCCAGGCATAAATCACTTATTTTAGGCTCGCTTTTTTAACTCATATTTTATGTGGCTGTTTGTGTCCCCTGAAATCTAATCACTCTGAAAAGTCCAAAATGAAAGCTAAGAAGTTCTCTGTGTGAAGGACGTTCTCATATTTAACTCACACATTGGTGCCAGACTGTTAGATCAGTATCAATAAGCAAGATTAAGGCAGATAATGAAAGCCAGAAAGTGAGATGAGGGAGAAACTGACACAGACATCAACTCTCTGGAATATCCCGGCATGACTCAAGTGCCTTGTTTCCATTTGCCTCTTCCATATCCACCACATTTCAGTAAGGACAACAAGCTTTCAAGCTGACTAACAGCTTTGAGAGATAGGCAATTAGAGAAGTGCAAACACTGTCAGAGGCCGGCTCACTTACTGGAAGAGCAGGGAGGAGAAACAGGTCACTCTGAAAATGGAGATGCTCTTTGACAACTTCAATATTCAAATTTACATTTATTGTAAGGATACCTGGTATAAAATAAGCAAAAGGTACAATCAAGTAAATTATTTTTGTTTTTATATATTTTATAATTTTATATACTTTACTACAATGAGATAAAGACTGCTACAAGGAGGAAAGCAGCATGCCTTGAAGGAATGTGGGTCGCCCACCACTTTGCATGACAAATATTTAAACAAAGATCTAAAACAATCTATTTAGTACTTAAAGTATGTCTTGAGGATGTCTCACAGTTACAATCATGCCAGATTTCTGAATATCTGTAAAAATTAGTTCTAGTTTTGTGTTAACTAATGTCCATTAGCTTTGGCGGCCATCTTCAATTGGGTTAGTCAGTTGTAAGTGTGCATCCATTTCATGAGAATTACATTAAAATATGACCACAAGAAAATTTTCTAACAGAAAAAGCACAACCCAAGAGTTATACAATCATCCAACTTTTTATGATTTTGGGCATTATAAACAGAAAAATATAAAAATTGTGTGTGACTCGACGTCCTCCATCCCGTGGTAGAAACTATTTTAAACCCTCTGGAACCAAGGACATTATGTTATCTTAATGTCAGCATGTCAAAGGAAACTGAAAAGAAACAATGACAAAAAGATCTCACAATATTTTCAACTTGACAGTTGTAATTAAACAACATAATGTTGGTTAAAAAAAATCAAAACCAGAAACACTTTGTAGACAGATAAAGAGCATAAAGAACAAACGTGACTGTGATGGATTACAGACCAAAAAGCTTAAAAGAAATAAATAATGGCTGGCAAAAGCTTTGTAAATGCTGGCGTCGATGAAATGAAGTTTTCCAAGTCCGACATTTGACTTTGATCACAAAGAACCATTTTCTCCACATAAACAGACTCAACGGCCAAAAAATACCAGAGAGACAGCATCGTCATCATGCTATAGATGAAATAAAAGAAGCAAAAGAATAAAGTCCACATTAAAAAGTCATATGATGACAGAAGCACAGAACATTACATTACAATATTGTAAAAAAACAAGAGTACCACCAAGGATACAGAATGCACCATCAGTAAACTGTCCAAAGAATGGATTTCCTCACACAATAATCCTAATAATAGGTGTATAAAACGTTTTTCCCTTTTTGTGTTGGGGTTAAAGACCAATTTCATTGATAATGATGTCATCTAAGCTGTAAACCATTAAACAGTTCAATAAAAGAACATGTAAAAACATGCAAGTGCAGCTATAAGAACTTACTTGTTGATGACTACCAGCCTATCAAAACTCTCTTATGATCAGAGTAGTAGACTTTGAGTACCACTCAAGGTTTTATCTGATGGAAGTGGTCTTAATAAAATAAGATCCATTATGAAGCCATAAACTTTAGAAGTTACACAGAAACACCACCTGCCTGTGAGGCATCTTCAGCCCTGACTTCTTTCATCACTCCTCGGCTGACGTCTCCATCTTCTCCTTGAGCTTTAATCCGAGTTCCAAGCAGCCACTCAGGAACCACACTACGACACTTCCAACGTCTCCCAGCGTTCCCATCATCATCGCGCACGTTTCTTAGCTTGCAGCTAGAGCACGATCCGAACTGACGCACCAATGCCATAAGAAGGACTTGGTTAGTGAAAGATAAGGTTGGAGACAAAGGAGGAAGACTGCCGCTACTGTCATGTTTCTTCGGAGAGACGAAGCAGGGAAAGGGGAAAAGTTGAACCCACACCTCAGACCAAGTCTTGGACGCTGCTTCTGAGTGTCCTTGTGTCCAACCACGCTCTGAACTACGCAACGCAGTAAGAAACATGATGTAAGAGCGGCACAGTCGTGCTATTGTCTGACTAACGCTGGCAACAATACGTTCCTGTGTAAATATGTGCATTAATAAGTCCATCATAAATGTATTTATGCTGTAACTTTAGGACATCTACTTTCTATGTGCTGCTGTTATAGCATTTGGGGTGGTAAAGATTTCAACTGCCCATAATGTCTTTCTACTTTACTAATCAGGAACCAGACTTTTCTTGGACATTTCAATATGGTTCTGATCAATAGTCTACAGTTTTTTTCAAGGTATTTCAAAGTTTTTCTTTGGACTTTGTGTTTTATTAATGAGAAAAATGACCAAAAATACTTTAGCTGATAAACTCTATCTAAAAGAAGTGGAGAAAATGACTACTAAGACTGAACAATGTGCCTGGGAAACAAATAAATATCCATCCATTATAAAAAAATAATATTTTATATGTTAAACTGTATAAGAGAGTCGCCAAAAACAAACAAAAAAATGTATTTTAGATACATTTCTGCTACTTTTACCTTTGAATTACAATGATAGCTCTCTGCTCGAATTTTAGCTTTTGGCAACATTGCTCATTTTTGGTTTTAGAAACAGTTTTGCTCCATTAAACTTATAGCTTTATCATATTTAGCTTTTGTCACAGTTTTGCTACATTTAGCTTTTAGCTACAGCTTTCCTACATTTAGTTTTTAGCCATGTTTTTGGTACATTTTTGCCTGGTAAAACCCAGACCCTTGGTCCGGACTCTCGGCTATAGAGAAGTGATTCTTGCTGGAGGCGTGGCCTCTGCTGAAGTTTAAAATGATTGGATCAGTTAACCATGACGTATGTGGGCCAGCTCCACTGTGAAGGAGACTAAGCTAAGGAGCTAACCAGAAATTGCGTGCACTGTAAACAACCCTACCAAGAGGAAAGAAGTACCGAGACGAAGGAGAGGGCTGTAAATCAGAGCTGCAGGCTTTGTCAGACAAATTTAATTTAATTTGGAAGCCTTATCAACACGGACTGGCTTCATTCACTTCCTCCACTGCCGTTGCTAAACTAACTAGCAGACACTACGCAGAAAATCAACGTCGTTCAAAACTCTGCCTTCTGTTTGCTGATTGGCCCAGGTAAAATAAACTACAAGCAGACACTACGCAGAATATAGACGTTCTGTTCTCTGATTGGCCCAAACAAAATTCTCCTGAAGAAATCCTTCTCTGTGGAATAAATCCCAGACGAAGCAGTGAAGGGAAAATAGAATTGATCGGAACTGTGAAGGCAAGGGCCAGGCTAGGTACATTTAGGTTTTGCTTAATTTAGAGTTCAGTCATAGTTTTGGTGCATTTTGCTTTTAGCAACTAGTTTGCTGATTTTAGCTTCTGTTCTGCTTGTTTTAACTTTTACAATTATTTTTTCTGCAAATCTCAGGAGCCGTTTTACACTCAGAACCTACACTGCATGTTTACAGAAAATGCAACTTAACTTGTATAACTTCATTACAGCTTTTGGTCTCCTTGATGCGCATCCTTTAGCCTTTTTTATGCATACAATAGAAATTCATTTAGTTTATTTATTTATTTAATTAAGGTTAATAAATGATAACCATTTGTACTGTGAACTTGTGTTTCTTCTGCACAAGTTAGTCAGCAAAACAAAACAAGTCACTGATCAACTGAACACAGTTTCTCACACTGACCATATTTGTAGCCACATGGACAACAGATGTAGGACTCCAAAAGAATTTCAAACAGAAGTCTAAAATGTCAGAAGCACGCCAAAGATTGATCAAAATGTGCTTTGTAGTCATAGACCCACAGCCACATTAAACTCAGGTAAAACTGGAATTACTTTTGCCTCATAAAACGGGCAAATGCACAGTCTGTCAAAATCCTTCTGCACCCACAAAAAAAGCTGAAATGGCAAGTTTGTTCGAAAGTGCTGTTTCAGGGGAGGCTTTCCTTACACAAGCAAACTGGTCTGTAATTACACTGGGTGGATCCACATCCACTGAGGGAGAACAGAAAAGAGACGGGAGTCATGAGGAGGGAAACGACAAGGGAGAAGGAGAAAAAAAAGTTACAGAAAGAAGCCTGAACAGTTCCCAGTCATGGCACTGTTTAAAGGCTTAAAATGCATGAAAGGTTTCACTGGTGGGCTCGAGTGAATAAAATAAATTTAAAAAAATTTAACAAAACAAAAGGTCTGTCTTTATAAGGACATGTTAAAGATTTTCAAAGCATATTGCGACTGTCACAAACTGAGGGCAAGGACATTCAGAGCAGTTTTCCCACAGATGTTTTTTTTTAATATACACACACTGTGAGAAACCAGATGGAGCCTCATGTTGGGATTTGTTTGTAGAGACACTACATGCTCATTTTTTATGACTTCTCCGGAAAAAACATTAATTCACTCAGTTTTTACTGGATGCACTTTTTAGTGGCTTGAAAAGGCTAAGTTTGGTCAAACGTAAAATCAACAGAGAGTAGCCGACTTTAAACAAAATTTAAAATAAAGTTTTTAAAAAGTTTCAAAGCTACCAGAAATATCGCCATCAGCTTTATGACAGGCAGATAGAGTTTCTATTCTGTTGTGACGATTTTATTTTCAAGCACCAAACATATTTTGAGCACAACCAGATTTAAAAAGACGTTTCGAGCCTTCATGCACAGAAGATAAAATCCACCGGCAGACTACGACAGCCCCGGATATTAACGGGATTGACTTTTATCTCCGATTCATCCCACCTTTTCTCACTGAACTGCGGAGTTTCTGCAACATTCAGAACAAACCACATCCTGAAACCTTTCATCTTCACTTTTACCTCTCCCAGCATCCCTCACTTTAAACACCGCAGTAAACCTCTGCTGACCTTTGCGTGTGAGACAGAACTCTCCATGTAGACGCTTCATACTCTGTGGGATGTGCCCTTTCACTCAAACGTTCAAGCCTGCGTTCAAAGAAAATTGTTGGATGAGCTCCTGTCTCTGCGCTCATCCTTATCACCTGCTGCTATAAAGCCAGGGCAGATGATGTTTTATGTTTAGATGTACGTGATTGTTTGAAAATCTATCTTTTCACACCAAACTCCCATTAAAAACCAAAACAAATAAATGACTATATCATCATCATCATATGCCCAATTAGGGCTGCACGGTGTGAGGAAAACCTGCGATGTGTGATAACAGTGTATAATATTGCGATGACGATATGACTTGCGATAAATAAACAAATACATGTAATGTTTATATCTTTCTGCTCTGGGTTCAAAGTCAAAAAAACAACCTAAAAAAAACTAATCATTTCCATTCCAGCCTGATTTTTTTAAGTATGAAGAGACCTATCCAATTAACCAAATACATGAAGGGCTCCATTAGATTGATGAAAAACTTCAAGCTTCCATCTGAATGACAAAACGCATAAATGCAAACTTTTGAGTCAACCATTTATTGCAGCTTATGCAGTTGTTGCGATATGCATATTGCAATGCGATTTATCGCAATGACGATAAATTTTCGATATATTGTGCAGTTCTATGCCCAATGTAGATCAAGATCATATGATATTATATTATAACAATCATAAATCGCAAAAACAACTCTATATAATATTGTATTGCAACAAAGCTACCATTGGTTAATTTTGGAGCCAACTTATTTCAAGATGGCTTCCACAACCTAATGACTTTAAGACAATAAAAAGGCTATAATTCTATCAATTTTACAGATGCTGAGCTAAAATCTGACTTGGTAGTAGCCAAGCCTCATTCCTCAACACACTTTTGACTGTTAACATCTTGCAATATCACATTGAATATGTTGTTTTCGCTGTACATTGCTCGCTTCGTTTCTGAAAACTCATGTCTGAGTGGGACGTGGCTGGCTCCATCTGTAATTTCTGAACAGCCAAAGGCTGATCTGTACAGCCATTTTCCCAAACGGTCTTGTGAAAAAGCTTATTGTTACTATTTTAAGCTTGCTGCGGAATTTTAACAAAAGAAAAAACAAAAGAAAATGGGCAAAGAGGAAGTAATCGTGTCCTAGTGGTTAGCTAAGCTAATCAGTCATAAATCTGCAATTATAAACACTGAGCTTTTAGACCTGATCTATGAAGAGTGGAGCAAAACCAGCCTCAAGGTCTCCTTCCTACCGTCTAACCGTTTGACTTCCTCTTTCTGCCTCCTAATAAAACAAATATGGGAAAGAAAAGACTGGATAAAGAATTCTGAAAAATGTGCATGTATTATCCAATTTATGTTGGCTAGCAAACAACTGTTCAAAACAAAAACTTTTCAAATATCGACTATGCAAAGTGCCATGATAGCAAAAGGTCCGTAATAAATGACACACTTAACCCATCCATCTTTTGCTTTTTAGGGGGACGTTAAGAGCTTTTATGCAACAAAAGAAGAGGTGAAGACGGGCCACATTCCTACTGCCTGCCAAGGTGAACGCTACTTAAATGACACACAAGTTCAAGAGGAACCCAATCCATCACATGGCAGCAAAAACACCATGTGCATTCTGTTTAAACAAATGACAGACTGCTGCTTTTAGGAACATTTTCAGGTACCGTTTGTACAAACCTGTCTGTTCAGCTGCTGTGAAGCTGAAACTGTTCTGTCCCTAAGAAGTGCTAATTTTGAATGCAGAACCGTAAAACCCTTAAAAAAATAAAGAGGCTTCTTCTTGACAAATCAGTGCACATATGGGTCCCACTTGTGTGTTCCTTTGTAAGGTCATGATGCAAAATGTCCAGAAATCTCTCATGCCACGATCTGACTTATTAGGATTTAACACATTTTTGACATTCATAATTAAATAATTATTTTATATTTAACAACCTGTGTAAACTAAAAGCCCTTTGCTCTTTTCCACCCCCCTCTACTGTTTCATTCTTTAGTTCGCTCTTTCAATTCTATTTTTAATCCTGTTACGTTTTTTTATACCTCAGTAAGCTTCCTTCCAACTCTTTTTTTTCTCTGCCTTCCATCGTTCTTTCTCTGTGTACCTGACATTTGGCTCAACAGTCTGGCTTACACAAAAAGTTATGACCTCATTTCACTGCAATGTTCCAGAGTTACAGCATGGAGAATAAGACAACACGAGCAGGAATGTCTGCGATTTAGACTAAAATAAAGACGAATGGAGGTGTGAAGATGACACAACCTGGCATAGCATTACTGAGTTGAGAGGGGAAAAAAAGGGAAGATTAGATGAGGATTAGATCAGACTAAATGGAGAACAGTGAAGCAAAGAAGGAAAACAAAAAAGTGAAACAGGAAGAGGTCAAATAAATGGGAGATTCTAGTATCACAACACCGATGTGGGTGAAACGAGCCAAACTCAGCGACAAAAGCTCTTCCTCTCCTCCTCTTAACAGAGTCTTTCTTTCTTTTCTTAACTCTCAGAACCTTCCTGTGATCCATTTTAGCTTGGCACAGTCATTATTACATTCAGTCCAAATCACACAAGTGCACCCGAGCTGCAGGGCACAGCTCTAAACTCTACGCGCTGGCTCCAAGCATTAGAACAAGACATTGATACGTTCCAGGCAAACGATTTGCTCAAAGGCTCTTGCAGACACGGAAGGGGGGAGGGGGGTAGCAGCAGCAGTTTATAATACTACACACACACAAGCCACCAAATGAGCACTCACACACAACCACCAGCCAGCAGGGCTGGACTTCATCAAACCGTTCAGTTACCACAACAACTTCCTACTTCCCTAAACCCATTTCCTGCTTGGAGAGGTCGCTGGCCAGCTACTGCTCCAGTCGCTACAGCTACAAGTAGGGACAGCTAATGAATACCAGAGATGGAAATGATATTTATGAGCTGCAAAGCATCTTGAGACATTCCCAAATATCAAGGAACAGCAGACGAAACAAGTGTTTTGTTTTCGGCAGATCAGAACAACAGGGCTCAGATTACTAAGACCTACACAGGGGCAAATAGGAAGTAATGACTTCAGGCCACAACACCAGAAACAGAACAGAGAAACATCAATAAAGTGCAGTCATGGTGTGATAAAACCAAAGCCCTGGATGTTGCATCTGGGCTTCTGTGATGAACTCACTGTGGTGTTGTATTTTTATCTCAATCATTAACACTTCAGTTGAGTCAAAAACCTTTTGCTTTGACCGGAAAACATGCATCTGATGTACCCTTTAGTTATCGATACAATATACTTCCTAAAAGGCAAAGAAAGCCTCATTGCATCATGACACACACAGACTGTATTTGAGTGAACTGTTTATTGTTTTCCCCCTCTCTATGACTCCAACTCTGGCAAAACCACAATGGACACTAGATAAAACAAATGAATGGAAACAAACACTTGGTCTCAGTCTGTCCCTTAATGCTCTTTGAGTGAGTTCTGTTTAATCAGACTAATAACATCCTCTGTTTGTTTAACACTGTTCAGCCCTTAATGGCTTCTGTATTGTAGCCCTGCACCCAAACACACTGAAATAAACATCACAGGTTTTGAGTCAGTGCAAATATACACAAGCGTTGAGTGGTGCAAATGAAGTCAGAGGGACCAAAATAGCTGTATTTAAAAAACTACTATGTTTGATGTGATTCAGAAAACATCACAAGAAATCAAGCGTTGAAAACTGAACCATCAGGATTCAAAGTCATGTAACAGCACAAGAACACACAGCGGTAAACACAATAAGGACGTTTAAAATCCAGAAACAAAATCAAAACTCACCACTTTTGGTTTAGTCCTCTGTGGAGCTGGAACAGGTGGAGAGTCCTCCGCGACTCCTTTCTGAGGTGCAGATTCGGTAAGTCCAATGTTGCTGATTTCACTGGGGCCCTCTGAAGTAGTCAATAAACCTTGGGCTTCATCACACGATCCCCGAACAGGCCTGGCCTCTGCATTCGTTTTGTGGGTGCCAGGAATATGTTTCTTTGTCACGTCCTCAAAAGGTGAGGCCCCATCTCCTGTTTGTTCGCTTAAAATCAGCGGCTCCACTTCCTTTAGCGGCTGGAGTTGCGGAGGTGGGGAAATGGGGATGAAGGTGGCAGGCTCACTGGCATGGCGAACATGCTTGGGTTGCGGTTTTGATTTCGGTGATGAAAATGAGGGAGAGGACAGAAGCTTGCTTTGGTTGCTGGGCTCCTCCTGCACATCCGAGTCCAATTCGAGAGGTTCAAACTGGTCCTCGTCAGGGCAAAACGCCAACCTGTTGGGACGTTTCCTAGTCGGTCGGCGTACCTTCCGAGGAGAAAAGACCTCGGCTAGCCTAATGTCAAAATTAAACTTCTGCACCTCCTCCTCTCCACCATGGCAAATGACATCATCTACATCTTCTGGGTTATCAGAGTGATGACTACAATCTGAAACCTTGACCTGGATCTGTGTAGGTTTAGACTCTGATTCCCACAATTCCTCTCTTTGTTCACTCAGGATTGGCTCACTGCTAGAAGGAGGGATCTGCCCAGATTGATCCAGCTCACTGATTTGCTGAGGACTGCCAGTTTGCCCTTTAAACTGAGGGTCGTTCTGGGACAGTAAAGGAGCATCACTACGACGACTGGGGTCACTGAAAGACTTTTTCTTCGGGGCTTTGCCGTTGCTGTGGTCATCTGTGACCAGTCTGTTCATTGCACCTGGCTCAGCTACAATGTTCCTGATCACCCCACTGTAGTCTTGGATGCAATCGTCTCTGAGACCCCCATCACTGTATACAGATAAGTCACTTGCTACACTGCCTTTGTATTCTGACACTAAAGATGTAGAGGAGGCCTCTGTTGCACCTCCCCCTCCTCCTTTGACAGACAAGGAACCCAGAAGGTTGCTGTCCACAGAGCTAAAGTTGTTGCTCCCCTCTTCCGCAGCAGAGCAGCGCCGCTGAGGCATGGGGTCACTGAGAGAACGGTACACTGTGGACTCCCCATTCCCCACAGTCGTTATTGTTGAATCAGCATGACTGCCATTACTGGACTCAGAGCTCGTGTTGTTGTTACAAGGTGGAGAGAACTTGCGCCTCCGACGACTAGTACCTGGAGTTGCAGGGGATTCAAATACTCCACCCCCTCCTCCTGCAGTTGTCGCTAACCCCTGCGACACAGCGTTGTTAATGTGCATTCCTTCGCTGCCAGTGTTTATACAAGCAGCATCGCTCACTTCCATAAAGTTGTCATTCTGAGCCTTGCATATAGGAAGACGGTTTGTGCACCTCAGGCTGTTCTCTGTCATTGTTGCTCCCTCCTGCTTGAAGCTTTCCACATCATGAGCTGACTGCTTCCATCCAGCTACTGGCTGCACAAGAACTTCCCTTCCTAATCTTGACCCCAAATTAACCCCTGCTGAGCCCAGGAATGACCTCTCCGAGAGGTCACTGGGACCTGTCTCTGGCTCCGTTACAATCCCCTCGTCAGTTAAACTTGACTCGTGGCCTGAAAGTTCATCCAAGGAGCGGTCGTAGAGCACGCGTTCCTCCAAGCCACCCTTCTGTAAAGCTCCCTCCTGCTCTCTGCTCTGTCTCTTTGGCTTCTCCCAGCACTCTGTACCCCCACTGTTTAGCTTCTCCAGCTGCATACTTTGTCCACTCCTCTGCCTCCTACTGTTCTCTCTCTCCTGCTCATGTTTATCTTTGTCTTTGGCGTTCTCAGACTTGGCCTCTAGAGCTGCTCTCGTCTCATCTTTAATGCCTCCCGATTTTCCTTTCTCTTCACTAGTTTTCTTGACCTGTAGAGATTTACCCTCTAATTTACCCAGAGTTGAATTTACACTTGCATAATCGTCGTCGTCTTCTCTTGTGCACATCTGGCAGATATCTTGAATGACCTGCCTAGCTTCCTGCGCACACCTCTCTTGAAATGGAGTCGGTATCACTTTGTACTCATAATCATCATCATCCAGTCTATAATTTCTCGTTTTTAGTCCTTGCCCAACTCTAAAATCCCCACTATCACTTTCTACTTCCCTGTCTGACAACACCACCCTCACATCATCTTGATCGTCATCTAAGTCGAGCTGCTGTTCAGAGGAGCTCCTTTTGGTGGTGCCACCTGTCAAGTAACACTTGGCACTTGTGGGTTTGTCAGAATAAGTGAAGGATTTTGTGCGTCTTAGTGTTGCAGTTAGATCTTTCAACGACGGGCGGCGACCCAAAGGTAGAGCAGTTCCTCCGTGAGTGCTGGATCCCTTTCTGTATGACGCTGAACCCTCCACAGCACCACTTCTGTCCCCTTCGTTTGTTCTCCGCACTTTGAGTCCTGGTAGGCCAGATTTCAGAAAGCTTAAGAGGTTCATAGTTTCTGATGTAATATCAGGGTTGGATGTGGAAATTAGCTTTATATTATTGTCTTCATCACCTCTCAATGTTTTCATTTTTAATACAGCTGCCTCACCACTTCTAATCTCAGAAGATCCCCCACCGTCTCCTGGAGGTGCATTCAATGGTGGGGTTACTGTTGGCATTAATTTTGGGCGCACACGAAAAGGGGCACGAGAGAAATTATCCCCGTGGCCAAAGCTTGGGGAGCGGTACATAGTAAAATTCCCATGGTAAGTTTTACTCAGCACGGATGACGATGCAGTTCTGCTTATGCCACCTTCTGCTCCACTTTTGTTAAGGAACACATTAGCTGAACGGTTGATGCAGCTACCCTGGTTTTCCTCTTTCAGCGTCTCTGTGCTGGAGTACCGGCTACTGCAGCGTGAACCCGCAGGACTGGAAATAAAAGGAGGGATGTTAACTTTTGATACTCGTGACACACCAGGGAGCGTGCTGGGCATTACAGGTGAGGTGATGCGCTCCCAGTGTTGCACCTTGGCTCTGTAACTGTGGCTACCGTGTTCTCGTGCTGAGTGGCTCCTATGAATCCTCCCTGGAACCTCCCCAGTGTTCTGCTGCTTCCCTAAGTGATCCATTGTCAAGGCTGTGTCACTGTCACTGTCTTCTGATTCACCATCATGATCATTGTAATCATCGTGGCTTGCCACAGCGACCCCGCTGACCTTTTTCTTCTTTCTCAAGGAGCGCCGGCGCACCGTCTCACGACAGTGGGGGGCTAAAGAAGAGGGGCTGTCCTCCTCGCTGCCCGAGGACCTGCCACTGATATTAGCCCCCCACCAGCCATTTTTACTGCGGGATAAATAGCTGCCTCCCCGCTCTGTGGCAGTCCTCTCCCCTCCCCTGCAGGTGCCAGAGGGCTTAGGGTCAGAGGTGTGACCCCGTCTTCTCCTGGTGTGCGCCTCCTCTTCGTCTGCTGAGTTTAACCTCCAACGGGAGCTGAGAGAAGAGCAAACCGCGCCTGGCTCAGAGGAAAGAGCTACAGTAGAGGAGCAGGAGTTAATGGCTTTATCTGGAGCTGGAGCTGGAGCAGAGGAGGTGGAGGAGGTGGTGGGGGCTGGTTCTTTAGAGGAGCTATGCGAGGAATGTAAACTATCCCTGGGCAGCCCGACCCCCTGTGTGTCCCTTCTCCCCCTCTCTGTTGGCTGCTGCTCAGAGGAGGAGCAAGAGGAGGCGTCTAAGCTCGCAGATCCACTCCTGGACAAAGTAGCGCAGGGCTGAAGGTCAGGTTTAGGGTCAGATGTCGATCCTGATGCTCTGGGGGTCCTGCATGCTGCCTCAGACTCAGTGCTGGGACTCCGGGACCTGTATAAGGAGTTAATCCTTTGGTAGCGACCAGTGTGACAACTGCTACTGCTCCGAAAAGTGTTTACATCAGACACTTTGTTTGTCTCTGCGGTCAGTCCCTCATCATTTGAACACTGATGAGTTTTGGAACAAAAGTCTGTATCACAACAAGAAGTCTTTCTGGTCCCATGCAAAGTCAGGTCATTGGCCTCATTAGCAGAGCTGCCACTTCTATCAGGGACAGGAGCATTCTCAGTGCAGCTGGGCTCCTGTAAATGCCTCCTGCCAGCTGCTTTGAAACTCTCACATGTGTTGGTCTTGTGCAGAGGCAACGCGTTGCTTCCCTTTTCGTCGAAAAGTTGCCTGATTTTGGTCACGCTGGGCCACTTGTCAGAATGCGAGGGGACAATCAGGTCACCGTGAAGATAACTTCTGTGGGATTTACAGGGCGGGGGGACCCCCCTGACATCCTCTTCTTCCTCGTCTGTGGTCAAACTCTTTTTGAGATCAGCGGCTCGCGCGTTAATCTGAGAGTAATCTCTCTTACCAGAGTAGCTGTAGTTGCTGGTGTCGGCGGACAAACAGGAAACCCGCCTCTCGCTTCTCCTCTCCGAGTCCGAGCCAGAGACAGAATCGGTGCCGGAGTGAAACTTTTTAGAGTCCAACAGAGACTTGGCGCTCGCGGCGTGGCTGTCCTGGCCCTCCTCCTCCTCCTTCTGGGAAGATTTACGAGCCGGAGAGCCGTGTGTCCTGCCGGAGCTTCGACCCCGGAGGAAGCTGCTGCTGCTGCTGAACTTTTCAGTGAGCTGTCGGATGGATGGAGACACGGAGGGGAGAGAGGCGGAGGAGGCTCTCTTTGGGTCTGCGGTTAGGAGGCTGGCGGCGGCGGTGGCAGAGATTTTGGAAACTTTTCTTGACGCGCTGACATTACGCGCCGCCGGGGACGCTTCAGCTGCAGCTCTGCTGACGCCAACAGTCTCCAAATCCAAATCCCCCGACTTCTTCTTCTGCTGCTCCTCTTCCCTCCTCCTGCAGCTGCCGCCGGAGCCCAGCTTTTTGAAAGAGACGCTGCGGTACACACCCGCATTATTCCCCTTTCTCTCAGCCATTGTTCATGTCTTCTCTTTTGTTTGCGGCTCACGGGCACACTTTAATCCACGCACCTTTTTCGAGCCATTCTACTCCAACACCACCTCCTCCTCCACCAACTTTTAAAAGTTGTCCAAACTCCTCATAAGATCAAATGTTTGTCAAAGTAAGCAGCAAAACTTACATGTTTGTTGATAATCCGTGCAAGAAGGAAAACAAAAGTTAAACAAGTTTTTAGTCCTTTTTTGTTTGTTTTTTAGTTTAAAACTCTAAATCCAGCGTGTTCACAAACACAGCTCCTCCATTGTTGTTCCTGCTGTTTGTAACCCTCAGATCACCTCCAGGCCTCTTCTTTTACTGGAAGTTTCCCAAACTGTTTCTTGGATTCCTTTTTTTGGCATGATTTTTTTTTGTCTTTCCGTGACTTGTGTTGTTTTTTTTTTTTGCATGTTAATGTCTGAGATAGGGCAGAGAGGGGGGTGGGCGGGACTAGGGGGGCATAGGGGCTGTCATCAGAACCCCCTTGGGGACTGAGAGGAAAAGTTTGTTTTTTTTTCTTCCCTTCTTCTTGACAGAAGGGGACATTTACTCTGGACAAACTAGATGTAATTAAAGCCTCTTCCTTTGTGTTTATGTGGTGAGCAGGTCTGTCACAAGTCTATTTATTTTAATAAATCATCAGTACACACACAGCAACTCTGGCCTAGTGTGTCAAGAAAGGAGCTGAATTAATGTGTCAGCATTTTTGCAGGGAGGATGAAAGATAAAGTTTTCACTCAAGCACAATAACCTCTCTGTGGTGTTTCCCATGTGTCTGTCTGCTGCAAAACAGCTCCCTTTTTGTCCTAAGAGGGGGGAGAGATTCTCTTTGCTTCCAACAGGAGGTGGCTAATTCCTGCAGCGCCACCCGCAGCCTGACAACGCAATGACATAAACATGCTTTCATTAAGTTTTTTTTCTCTCTGCAAAATTTGGGTTGTAATTTTAACTATCCACATTGCCACAAGTTTAGTCTAGTTTGGTTTAGTGTGTGTTTCCCCTACTATTATCATTGCCCATGGTTGTGGAAACACTGCATTATGTAAAAGAACATTATCTTTTACCTCATGTTTGTTTTGATGCAGTGAATCCTAAAATTTAGTTAAACTGTATTTTTTATATTAAACAAAGTAAAAAACTTGTTTATTTTTTAAGAACATCTTGGTGGGCCGGACTGAAGTCACCTGCAGTCTGGATGTGGCCCACGGACCACTAGTTGAATAGCCTTGGCTTAGAAGCTATCATCTTGCTTTAGCTTAATTAATTTATTTTGGTTATTTACAAAATGTATTAAATACATTTGACACCCATGAATAACAGTGGCGCTTGCAGAAATTTTTTTTTCTTCTTCTTCTTCCTCTTTTTTTTTTTGGGGGGGGGGGGGGGGGGGGGGGGGG